>HG995159.1:3710393-4070053 GCA_905333025.2 Pyrochroa serraticornis
GTAGTTATTCGCACAAGTAGCAGACTTCCATTAGTAGTTGGGGTTCAATTATCAGTAGATGTAGTTCAAACAAGTATCAGACTGTCATTGGCAGTCGAGGTTCAATTATTAGTAGACGTAGATCAAACAAGCAGCTGGTTTCCATTAACAGAAGTAGTTCAAACATGTAGTAGCGCCTCCATTAACATCTGCGGTTCGAATTGTAGTAGTTGCGTTCAATTGCTAGTAGTTCAATTGAACCGCTAACTTCAAATTCTGGTAATTGTAGCGATATTAACCAATAGAAACACAACAGAAAAAGTGCATCGCAGAAGTGGGATGACCTTTAGTCAACAGAATTTGAACCAATTGAATCATTGATGAAAAAAAATTTCTCAACAAATTTTTTCTAGGAAATAGGAACAACTTTCGATCCTTACGTCGCTTCAATTTTCATCGGTGTCATCCGGTTCATCATGTCAATGGCCAGCAGTTACGTTTTAACTCATTACCGACGTCGTCCATTAGTGATGCTCAGTTTCGCCGGTATGACAGTTTCGATTTTGTTTTCCGGCCTTTTCACCCATTGGATCAAACAAGGTAGCAAATTTCATATCGACACTAGCGCCATCTAACGTCGATTTCCAGGAACTACAACAATGACTTGGTTACCGGCCGTTTTTCTGCTATTCTTCGTCTTCACATCAATGATAGGTGTGATACCTATACCGTTCACTATGACAGCCGAACTTTTCCCGTTAGAAATACGTGGAGTAGCTCATAGCGTTTCGTTGGGACTTGCCAATATTTTTATGTTCGTCTCGTTACAAACTTATCCATTGCTGTATCAATTACTCGAAGGAATGGCGGGTGTACAATTTTATTTCGGTGCAGTCACTTTAACTGGCATCATTTTCACTTTCGTTTTTTTGCCAGAAACACACAACACTAAACTCAAAGACATCGAAGAATATTTTAAACACAACAAAGTCTATTTGGGACAAAAAACAAATGGAGACGAAAATATTAAAGAAGAAACTTTATTGGGGAAAGTATGAGCGTTTTCGGTTGCACAAGCGCTAATTAGCTGTGTTCTACTTACCTTGAAGTTTTATTAACTTTCGACGGGCGCCACCTATCGAAAAAGAAACGAACCAATCAAAATTTTTATTAAGCGGACCAATTAGAATTAATCAACAATCTCATCGATAATACAAACAAATCAATAAATAATAAGCGAACACAGTCATTCGGCGTGTCATTTGTTAATTATCACAATTTTTTTAATAATAAAAACAATCAAACATTATTGTTTCTCTTCATCAACTCGATTTTTTCTTTTTTAACGTCGCTATTCTTCGTTTTGATTCCTCCTATATAAACATTGTTATAAACAAAATAATCTTGAATATCCGAAAGTTTAACCCCGTGGGTTTCGGGTAGTAAAATATAAGCGTAAACGAGTCCAGCCAATGAAATGACACCAAAAAACCATTGAACACCAGCGACACCATTAAAAGCGTCTTTGATAGCGTTATAATTTTGTATAGAAACAAACATAATTAAATACGCTGAACTGTAAACGATACTATGAGCGACACCTCTGATTTCGATTGGAAACATTTCAGCTGTCATCGTCCAAGGTATCGAAAGTAAACTCATCATCGAGGTCACTACGTACAGTAGAATCGCCAGAATCGGTATCCAAGTGAGCGTGGTGGCGCCCTCTTTAATCCAAAACGTGTAAAGACCAGAAATGAACATGCAAACCGCCATTGCGGCCGAACCGTAAAGGATTAAAGTGCGGCGACAAAACGTTTTCAACATGTAAGTGTTGACGATTGACATTACGAAACGGACGCCACCTATCAGGATTGATGTGAAATACGGATCGAGGTCACTACCGACTTCCTGTTAAAGAAACCTTTATTATCGACACAAAAATTTCGTAACTTTACCTGGAAAAACGTGATAGAGTAAAAGAGAGTTATGTAAATGCCGGAGAATTGCTGGAAAACGAACAGTCCCAACAAAATCAGTAGAGGTTTGTATCCGGTCGGTTTAAAAAACTCTTTGATTCTCGCTGTTAATCCTTTGTTTTTGTTTCTGGCTTGTTTGTCTTCGTGTTCTTTAACTAAAGATTGCAATTGTAGCTCGGCGAAGGTTTGCGTCTAGAAAATTTTTTCAATTTTAGTTATTTTTTTGGGGGAATTTTACCTTGTTTTGCGGTTGCGGTTGGTATTTGGCGAACCATATCAGGGATTTCCTGGCATCTTCGTTGCGACCTTTCGATACTAACCAAGCGGGACTTTCCGGGATGAACATGAGAAGAACGAAAGGGACGACGGCGTAAATGTTGCATACCCAAGCGACAGTTCGCCAATTCATCAACCAACCTTCGAGATATGCCAAAACGATACCTGAAGAACAATTGTTTGTGTGATTGTTAATTTTTTTTAATTATATTTAAGAAATTGGGTCAATAACTCGAACAACTCGACGACCTCCAAATTATAATTAGAACTTAAAAAAAAAATGTCAGTGAAGTCGCCTGGCAAATTCGATCTTTTTTTAGGTCACAACGATTGCACGTTAATAAAACATGATCTGCAACTGGGTCGTATTTGTGGGCGATTTTATGCTCTTTTTTAAGGTCAACAAAAATGACGACAGAAGACAAGACATTACATTTTCGACGTAGTAAGTGTAATCTGTTTTTTTAATTATCGATTAAAACTCAAGTACTTTGCGGTGATTTTAAAATTCCAGCGCGTTTTTATCACGTTACACATTAACATATTTTTTTATCGTTACTACAGTGATTTAACTGCTTGTAAGTGGACACAGATGGACTTAGTACCGAAAGAATCACAAACGATAAGGCAATGACGCACACAGGAAGACTTAACCACAAGTGAATCGCTATTGACAAGCCCTTTACCTTAGCGGCTCGATCAGCGTTAGTAATTAACAAAAAGATTGCATCTCAATAAGTTTACCCTAGCGGTTCGATCACCAAACGTCGACAGAAGAGAGACTTGGAGAACAAGACCAAAGATTACAACTAAATAAAGTTTCTTTGCCCTAGCGGCTTGATCATCAATTCTCGACGCAAAAGAGTTTCCTTGAAAAGAATCGAGTTCACTCTAGCGGTTGGATTATCCCAATAACTGGCAATAGTCGGCAAAGATTGCACCTAAATAGAGTTTACTTGCCCTAGCGGCTCGATCACCAAACGTCCACACAAAAAAGTCTTGCGGAACAAGATCAAATTTACTCTAGCGATTGGATCGTCTAATAACTGGCAACAGTGGACAAAGATTACACTTCAATACAGTTTCTTTACCTTAGCGGCTTGATCACAATTGTCGACATTAAAGAGTTTCGTTGAAAAGAATCGAGTTCACTCTAGCGGTTGGATTAACTCAATGACTGGAAACAGTCGGCAAAATTATACCTAAATAAAGTTTCTTTACCCTAGCGGCTTGATCACCAATCGTCGACACAAAAGAGTTTAGTTGAACAAGATCAAATTTACTCTAGCGGCTGCATCGTCCAATGACTAGCAAAAATTTGCAAAGATTACATTTAAATAAGATTTCTTTACCCTAGCGGCTCGATCACCAAATGTCGACACAAAAGAGTCTCGTTGAATAAAATCAAATTTACTCTAGCGGTTGGATTAGCTCAATGACTGGAAACAGTCGGCAAAGATTATACCTGAATAATGTTTCTTTACCCTAGCGGCATGATCACCAATCCTCGACATAAAATGATCTTGTAATAAAAGATTAAATTTACTCTAGTGGTTGGATCGCCCAATGACTAGTAAAAATCCGCATAGATTTCACCTAAATAAGGTTTCTTTACCCTAGCGGTTCGATCACCAAATGTCGACAGAAAAGGGTCTCGTTGAATAAGATCAAATTTACCCTAGCGGTTGAATTATTTCAATGACTGCAAACAGTCGGCAAAGATTATACCTAAATAATGTTTCTTTACCCTACCGGCTTGATCACCAATCCTCGACATAAAATAATCTTGTAGAACAAGATTAAATTTACTCTAGTGGTTGGATCGCCCAATGACTAGTAAAAGTCCACATAGATTACACCCAATAAGGTTTCTTTACCCTAGCGGCTTGATCACTAATCGTCCACACAAAATAATCTTGTAGAACAAGATCAAGTTTACTCTAGTGGCTGGATCGCCCAATGACTAGTAAGAATCCGCATAGATTACACCTAAATAAGGCTTCCTTACCGTAGCGGCTCGATCACCAAATTTGGACACAAAAGAGTCTCGTTGAATAAGATCAAATTTACTTTAGCGGTTGGATTATCTCAATGATTGCAAACAGCCGGCAAAGATTATACCTAAATAATGTTTCTTTACCCTAGCGGCTTGATCACCAATCCTCGACAAAAAATAATTTTGTAGAACAAGATTAAATTTACTCAAGTGGTTGGATCGCCCAATGACTAGTAAAAATCCGCATAGATTACACCTAAATAAGGTTTCTTTACCCTAGCGGCTCGATCACCAAATGTCGACAGAAAAGAGTCTCGTTGAATAAGATCAAATTTACTCTTGCGGTTGGATTATTTCCATGACTGCAAACAGTCGGCAAAGATTATACCTAAATAATGTTTCTTTACCCTAGCGGCTTGATCACCAATCTTCGACATAAAAAAATCTTGAAGAACAAGATCAAATTTACTCTAGCGGCTGGATCGTCCAATGACTAGCAAAAATCCGCAAAGATTACACCTAAATAAGATTTATTTACCCTAGCGGCTTGATCACCAATCGTCGACACAAAAGGGTTTAATTGAACAAGATCAAATTTACTTTAGCGATTGGATCGTCTAATGACTAGCAACAATGAGCAAAGATTACACCTAAATAAAGTTTCTTTACCCTAGCGGCTTGATCACCAATCGTTGACACAAGAGAGCCTCGTTGAACAAGATCATATTTACTCTAGCGACTGCATCGTCTAATGACTAGCAAAAATTTGCAAAGATTACACTTAAATAAGATTTCTTTACCCTAGCGGCTCGATCACCAAATGTCAACACAAAAGAATCTTGTAGAACAAGATCAAATTTACTCTAGTGGGTGGATCACCCAACGACTAGTTAAAATCCGCATAGATTATACCTAAATAATGTTTCTTTGCCCTAGCGGCTCGATCATTAAATGTCAACAAAAAAAAGTCTTGTAGAACAAGATCAAATATACTCTAACGATGGATTGTCCAATAACTAGCAACAGTCGACAAATATTACACGTTAATACAGTTTCTTTACCTTAGCGGCTTGATCACCAACCGTAAACCGTCAGAAAAATCGAGTTTACCCTAGCGGTTGGATCCTTCAACGATTGCAATTTTTGATAATAAACAATTGCATCGACAAACATCGCCGGATTTACCTTAGCGGTTCGATCGTGTTTATTTAATTTCTCGTTGCCATAGCGACCCGATTATGTGCCGGTTATGGCCGATCAAACCGAAACGAAGTCGTTTCCGAAAGATTCTACACTGGAAAATAAATAAACAAAAAAAAAAGTGAGAAACGACCTGTCAATGTCGAAGGTAAATGGCCTAGAAGAGAAGAGTTGTGGCCGTTGTTGAACTAGGCCTGTGATTGCTTCATCGCTAACTAATTACACGTGTCGTCACCGTCTAAACGCTGCGACATCTGTTACGAGTAGAGACGCCACAGAACGACAAGGACAAGGATCGTTGTCGTAACCTTAATCACATTTTCGTCATCAAGATGACCTACACTGTCAGTAACTTATGGTAGTAACCGTTGTCACTGACCTAACCACCGGAACGTGACGATTTCGAAGCGTTCCAATTATTAATAAAATAAAAATTTGTTTAAAAATTATTATTTTTTTACCTAAAGAAGTGTATGCGGGTGCGAACGAAATCATGGAGCCTCTCATGTCCGCACGGGCGATTTCCGTTATATAAACCATAGCGGGACTTGTTCCCCAAGCTGTAACGATCGTTATGGTTAATTAATTGTGAAATTATTCCGGTTATAACCGAACTTACCAGCAGCAAATCCGGTTATTATCCTGCCGATTATCATAACCGGAACGGTACGGGCTGTTGCTATGACGCACCAACCGACAATTGCCGGTACTACCGCCATTTTAACAGTGTTCAAACGTCCATAACTGTCCATCAAGAAGCCGCAAGTCATACCGCTCACCGGTATGGTGATCGTGATTACGCTAGCTAAATTGAATTAATTGAGATTTTTTAAACTTTTTGAGGTTATGTTTCGGGGCAATTGTACAAAATTCGAGGGTAATTTGGGGGAAAATAGTTACTCAAGTAATAATAATCAATTGAAATGTTGAAAGTTGCTTCGTTCTGGAATTGTGAAGAAACTGCAACAATTTCGGAGAAAATTTGACAGGAAAACAGAAGCAGAAAAAAACAGGCGAAGTTGTAAGGTCTATTTAAGGAAAACATTCTGGAACAGGAACGCAGAAAAGCGAGAACAAGCTGTAGCAAGGTTAACTTTGGACAAAGATGTGAGGCAATTGTTCTATAATTGGAATTTTAATGAAAATCGCAAGTTAGAAAGACAGAAAATTTTATAGGAAATTTCTATTCAATAGAAATATACTGGAACAGGAACGCAGAAAAGCGAGAACAAGCTGTAGCAAGGTTAATTTTGGGAAAACATGAGGGGGCAATTGTTTTATTATTAGAATTTGAATGAAATTCGCAAATAAGAAAGACAGAGAAAGTTGTAGTGAGGTACATTTAACAAATTTTTTCTGGAACAGGAACGCAAAAAAGCAAGAACAAGCTGTAGCAAGGTTAACTTTGGACGAGGATGAAAGCAAATTGTTCTATAATTAGATTTTGACTGAAAATGGTACGTAGGAAAGACAGAAAATGTTGTAGAAGGTTTCTATTTAACGGAAACATGTTGGAACAGGAACACAGAAAAGCGAGAACAAGCTGTAGAAAGGTTAACTTTGAAGAAATATGTGAGGCAATTGTTCTATAACTGGAATTTTAATGAAAATCGCAAGTTAGAAAGACAGAAAATTTTATAGGAAATTTCTATTCAACAGAAACATACTGGAACAGGAACGCAGAAAAGCCAGAACAAGCTGTAGCAAGGTTAATTTTGGGAAAACATGAGAGGGCAATTGTTTTATTATTAGAATTTGAATGAAATTCGCAAATAAGAAAGACAGAGAAAGTTGTAGTGAGGTACATTTAACAAATTTTTTCTGGAACAGGAACGCAAAAAAGCAAGAACAAGCTGTAGCAAGGTTAACTTTGGACAAAGATAAAAGCAAATTGTTCTATAATTAGAATTTGACTGAAAATGGTACGTAGGAAAGACAGAAAAAGTTGTAGGAGATTTCTATTTAACGGAAACATGTTGGAACAGGAACGCAGAAAAGCGAGAACAAGCTGTAGCAAGGTTAACTTTGAAGAAAAATGTGAGGCAATTGTTCTATAACTGGAATTTTAATGAAAATCGCAAGTTAGAAAGACAGAAAACTTTATAGGAAATTTCTATTCAACAGAAACATACTGGAACAGGAACGCAGAAAAGCGAGAACAAGCTGTAGCGAGGTTAATTTTGGGAAAACATGAGGGGGCAATTGTCTTATTATTAGAATTTAAATGAAATTCGCAAATAAGAAAGACAGAGAAAGTTGTAGTGAGGTACATTTAACAAATTTATTCTGGAACAGGAACACAGAAAAGCAAGAATAAGCTGTAGTAAGGTTAACTTTGGACAAAGATGAAAGCAAATTGTTCTATAATTAGATTTTGACTGAAAATAGTACGTAAGAAAGACAGAAAAAGTTGTAGGAGGTTTCTCTTTAACGGAAACATGTTGGAACAGGAACGCAGAAAAGGAAGAACAAGCTACAGGCCAATTTCGGGGAAATTTTCTGTTGTAATTGTTCTGATTTCCGGGGTGATTTCACTCACCTATCCAGGAGCCTTCGTTTTTCGTGATCGTCAAATCCGATCCTTCATCGTTAAGTTGCGGTAACAAAATGGCGGAATAAGCCAACGAGATTCCAACAACAACATGAAAGAGTCCAGCTATCGCCGAAGCTAACATCTGCAATAATCGCAAAAATGTAAGAAAATTATTTCCGAATTTCCCCAACAACTCACTTGAGGCAACAAATTTTTAAAACTTCTACTTTCATAACGGCTTAACGAATAGGAACTTTCCAAAATTTCACTAAACTTAGCATCTCGCTTCCTTTCTTCCTCGATCGCCTTGTTATTCTCTAAAATGCTACAAAACAAAAATTCAAATTTTTTTCATTCTTAATTTCGAGTGGCTTTTGAGACGGCGACTCAAGTATCTTTTTCCGTGTCCCCCTCAATCGATTAGAAGACTCAAGATTTACGTTAATGTCTCGAAAAAATATAAAAATTTTTTTTTAAGTGTTCTCCTCGTGACAATTTTAATTTTGCAACGTACATCGTGACTTTTGACAATAATAAGCGAGTTTGTTTTAAGATACCGACGGTATTACGTAAACATTGATTAGACTTACCTGCGTTGTAATCCTTGGGATTTAATAATTATTGCGGATTGCCTGCTATGTTTCTAATTAAGGTTAAGCTGTTTTTAGAATCGAGTGCAGACGCCACTCGAACTAACAATTTAAATATTAAGTTAGTGATAACGTAATAAATTACGTGTTTGGCATCGTTTTTGTTCGAACGAAAACAAAACGCTGAGACCTGGGATCGAACGATAACGAAATTGGGAAAAAATGGCATTTACAAAAAAAATTCTTTAGGAAATTGTTTGTAATGGTCAATTAGTTGATTGTTGCAGAAAATATGACGATTTTAACAAAAATTCTAAATTATGACAAAAATTGTCCCATGTCAAAAAAGCTTTTTTTGTGCCATTGACTCAAATTTAGCATTTCGGTAATAGTTTTGTTGCCGCAATCGAATTGAAACTTTGCTATCTTAGAAATCGAGTCACTAACGCGAGAGAAACGTCCGCAATTCTCTATGTCAACAATATTGATCAGAAGTTGGAGGAAATTCAAAATATGGCAAATTTTTCCCAAACAATTCTTGTAGGAAATCGTTTGTAATGATCAATTAGTTGATTGTTGAAGCAAAATCTGATGATTATTCTCAAAATCTAGGAATATGACAAAAATTGTCCCATGTCAAAAAAGTTTTCTTTGTGCCATTGACTCAAATTTAGCATTTCGGTGATAGTTTCGTTGCCGCAATCGAATTGAAACTTTGCTATCTTGGAAATCGAGTCATTAACGCGAGAGAAACGTCCGCAATTCTCAATGTCAACAATATTGATCAGAAGTTGGAAGAAATTCAAAATATGGCAAATTTTTCCCCAACATTTTTTTAGAAAATTGTTTGTAATGGTCAATTAGTTGATTGTTGAAGCAAAATCCGACGATTTTCTTCAAAATTTGCAAATATGACAAAAATGGTCCCATGTCAAAAAAGCTTTTTTGGTGCCATTGACTCAAATTTAGCATTTCGGTAATAGTTTTGTTGCCGCAATCGAACTGAAACTTTGCTATCTTAGAAATCGAGTCACTAACGCAAGAGAAACGTCCGCAATTCTCAATGTCAACAATATTGATCAGAAGTTGGAAGAAATTCAAAATATGGCAAATTTTTCCCCAACATTTTTTTAGAAAATTGTTTGTAATGGTCAATTAGTTGATTGTTGAAGCAAAATCCGACGATTTTCTTCAAAATTTGCAAATATGACAAAAATGGTCCCATGTCAAAAAAGTTTTTTTGGTGCCATTGACTCAAATTTAGCATTTCGGTAATAGTTTTGTTGCCGCAATCAAATTGAAACTTTGCTATCTTAGAAATCGAGTCACTAACGCAAGAGAAACGTCCGCAATTCTCTATGTCAACAATATTGATTAGAAGTTGGAGGAAATTCAAAATATGGCAAATTTTTCCCCAACATTTTTTTAGAAAATTGTTTGTAATGGTCAATTAGTTGATTGTTGAAGCAAAATCCGACGATTTTCTTCAAAATTTGCAAATATGACAAAAATGGTCCCATGTCAAAAAAGCTTTTTTGGTGCCATTGACTCAAATTTAGCATTTCGGTAATAGTTTTGTTGCCGCAATCGAACTGAAACTTTGCTATCTTAGAAATCGAGTCACTAACGCAAGAGAAACGTCCGCAATTCTCAATGTCAACAATATTGATCAGAAGTTGGAAGAAATTCAAAATATGGCAAATTTTTCCCCAACATTTTTTTAGAAAATTGTTTGTAATGGTCAATTAGTTGATTGTTGAAGCAAAATCCGACGATTTTCTTCAAAATTTGCAAATATGACAAAAATGGTCCCATGTCAAAAAAGTTTTTTTCGTGCCATTGACTCAAATTTAGCATTTCGGTAATAGTTTTGTTGCCGCAATCGAATTGAAACTTTGCTATCTTAGAAATCGAGTCACTAACGCAAGAGAAACGTCCGCAATTCTCAATGTCAACAATATTGATCAGAAGTTGGAAGAAATTCAAAATATGGCAAATTTTTCCCCAACATTTTTTTAGAAAATTGTTTGTAATGGTCAATTAGTTGATTGTTGAAGCAAAATCCGACGATTTTCTTCAAAATTTGCAAATATGACAAAAATGGTCCCATGTCAAAAAAGTTTTTTTGGTGCCATTGACTCAAATTTAGCATTTCGGTAATAGTTTTGTTGCCGCAATCAAATTGAAACTTTGCTATCTTAGAAATCGAGTCACTAACGCAAGAGAAACGTCCGCAATTCTCTATGTCAACAATATTGATCAGAAGTTGGAGGAAATTCAAAATATGGCAAATTTCTCCCCAACATTTTTTTAGAAAATTGTTTGTAATGGTCAATTAGTTGATTGTTGAAGCAAAATCCGACGATTTTCTTCAAAATTTGCAAATATGACAAAAATGGTCCCATGTCAAAAAAGTTTTTTTGGTGCCATTGACTCAAATTTAGCATTTCGGTGATAGTTTCGTTGCCGCAATCAAATTGAAACTTTGCTATCTCAGAAATCGAGTCATTAACCCGAAAAAAGCGTCCACAATCCTCAATGTCAACAATCTCCAATATTAATCAAAAGATGGAGGAAATTCAAAATATGGCAAATTTTTCCCCAACATTTTCTTCAGGTAATCGTGTGTAATGGTCAATTAGTTGATTGTTGCAACAAAATTTGACGATTTTTCTCAAAATTTGAAAATATGACAAAAATTGTCCCATGTCAAAAAAGTTATTTTTGTGCCTTTGACTCAGAATTATCATTTTAGTGATAACAGTTATTTTCAGGAAATTGTAAGTAATGACCGATTAGTTGATTGTTGCTGCAAAATATGACGATTTTTCCCAAAATTCGAAATTATGACAAAAATTGTCCCATGTCAAAAATTTTTTTTTTGGTCCAACCACTCAAAATTAACATTTCGGTGATAGTTTCGTTGTCGCAACCGAAATAAAACCTTGTTATCTTAGAAATCTGACCATCAACACGGAAGAAACGTCCGCAATCCTCAAAGTCAACAATTTTCAGTCAAACCGCATCATACGTCCAAGGTTTCCAATAACATTTTAAATGCAACAATAAAACATCAGCTCGTCGAATACTAATCATCAAAACGAACCGATAACAAGTGCAATTTCCTGCATTTCCTTTGTCGCCGTCTCAATCGTCAGAACTCTCTCGACGAAACTCACTTCAAACTGTAGCAACTTCCGCTGCGAACAAAAAAAATCAAATAATGAACATAATTTTCGGTTGAAGGACGTTACGTCATTATTACTCGTTGAATAATTGTCCAAAGAGTGCAAAACAATTAAATCGAAAGTGTTTGTCCCCGATATTATCAGCGATTAAATCGGCGCGGTTTTGACTTAAATTCAGAAAATTATTGACAAGACTAAGTGGGACGAAAAATTTTTTTTCAAACTCACCCGACAGTGTCCATTTTGGTGTCGTTTCACAGGGTAATGCGGGCCTTATTCGTCCTGTTTTTTGGGGGACGAAAAAGTGTGTCGTTTTAAAGGTTATTGGGTTAATAGAAAAACGATCACTTTACCGGTTTTGAAAATTCGTTGACATGTGCGTGTCTCGCCGCACCACCTCGCACAATGATCGAGATTCGCACTAGTTTTTTCTATCTTCACTTTTTTTTTTTTTTTTTTTTGTTGATAACAATAAGTTTTCTCACACGTTATCGGTTACAAAAAGATAAATCTCGATTGTTTTCGCAATGATAAAATTTTTTCTATTGAACGTTACGATTGTTTATTAATTGGCGAGAGAAGTTTCGCGGGAAAGCTTCGACTGTTGTGGCGTCGAAAGGGAACTGAGGATCGTGTGGAAAATCCTTTTAAATTATTATTAAAAGAACACGCGGAGGAGGGTGGGGCGAGCAGAACCGCATCCCAACGAACAGCTGGGAACGAACTGTAAACAAAACAAATCATTTAGTTTCTTGATCAATTCGCAGCTGGACGAGTTAATGAAAGAAATTTTTTATTTCAATTTTAAAAAGCCGCAAAATCTTCGATTTTGAAAAAATTCCTCTCTTCTTTCGACAGAAACATCCAGGAAGGCTTCGACATTTTCTTGCATCTCGCCATTTTTGGATTGTAACGTTCCGGTCCTGGATGAATTTTCCAAATTGTCGGAGGTCTGGCGTAAATGTTCGAACTGTTGAAAGGTTTCGATTTCTCTTCCGATCGTCTTTTTCTGAAATTTCAAAAAATTACCAAAAACGAAATCAATTGCAAAAACAATCGCAACTATCAGTGGCTAATTATGTCCGTTGATGACTGTTACATTTTCTAAGTGCCAACAGGAGACTTGTGTAAACAATTACATGAGTGACAGATTACGTTGTCTAGTCGCTAATTACTATTTGGTTTTCTTAAAATACGTGTCTGATTTAAATAATTTCCGATAGTGGCAGTGGCTGATGATAACACTCAAACTAGCTACGGTACTTTCTGATAACAACAATCATTAGACAAGTTGTTGGTTACGTTTCAAATTTTTTTAAGAAGTTCTAAAAACGAAAGTGGCTAAAATGGCCTCTGATGTTAATATTCACTATTGGATGACGACATCAGAGGCCATTTGTATTTTCTAGAACGCTATAAAACGGATTATTATGACAATAACTCAAGACAATTGCGGATAGTGACATCAGTGGCAAGTTCTATTATCCACTTTGTGCTGCTCTTTGTAATTTTAGTGATAGTGAGAACGTAAATTATTGGAAGATGTTGATAATATTTCTAAATGCCAGCCTCTGGTTACATCAGTGGATAATAACATGAGTGGCAAATTACACTTTATAGAATAGGCCACACTGCTTAGTTACATTTCTAAACGCTTCATAGTGAATGTATATTTGGGAAAGTGGATGTCACTAATAATGAAATTTGACATCAGTGGCAAGTTACACTTCACAGAATATGCCACACAACTTAATTATATTTTTAAACGCCTCCTACTGTATGTATAATTGGGATAGTGGATGCCACTGATAGTGAATATTGACATCAGTGGCAAGTTAGACTTCACAGAATATGCTACACCACTTAATTATATTTCTAAACGCTTCATACTCAATGTATATTTGGAATAGTGGCTGCCACTGATAGTGAATATTGATATCAGTGGTAAATTACACTTTATAGAATATGTCACACTGATTAGTTACATTTCTAAGTGCTTCGTACTGAATGTATGTTTGGGATAGTGGCTGCCCCTAATAGTGAATATGGACATCAGTGGTCAGTTGGACTTCACAGAATATGCCACACAACTTAATTATACGTCTAAACGCTTGCTGCTGTATGTATCATTGGGATAGTGGCTGCCACTAATAGTGAATATTGACATCAGTGGCAAGGTACACTTCACAGAATATGCCACACTACAATTATTTGTCTAAACGCTTCCTACTGCATGTATATTTGAGATAGTGGCTGCCACTAATAGTGAACATTGACATTAGTGGCAAGTTAGACTTCACAGAATATGCCACATAACTTAATTATATGTCTAAACGCTTCATACTCAATGTATATTTGGGATGGTAGCTGCCACTGAGAGTGGATATTGATATCAGTGGCAAATTTCACTTTATAGAATATGACACACTGCTTAGTTACATTTCTAAGTGCTTCATATATAATGTATATTTGGGATAGTGGCTGCCACTGATAGTGAATATTGATATCAGTGGCAAGTTAGACTTCACAGAATATGCTACACTACTTAATTATATTTCTAAACGCTTCATACTGTATGTACATTTGGAATAGTGGCTGCCACTGATAGTGAATATTGATATTAGTGGCAAGTTAGACTCCACACAATATGCTACACCACTTAATTATATTTCTAAGCGCTTCATACTGTATGTGCACTTGGAACAGTGGCTGCCACTGAGAGTGGATATTGATATCAGTGGCCAGTTGGGCTCCACAGAATATGCTACACTACTTAATTATATTTCTAAACGCTTCATAGTGTATTTACATTTTAAAATAGTGGCTGCCACTGATAGTGAATATTGATATCAGTGGCAAATTACAATTTACAGAAAATGTCACACTGCTTAGTTACATTTCTAAGCGCTTCGTACTTAATGTATGTTTGGGATAGGCGCTGCTACTAATAGTGAATATTGACATCAGTGGCAAGTTAGACTTCACAGAGTATGCCACATAACTTAATTATATGTCTAAACGCTTCCTACTGTATGTTCATTTGGAATAGTGGCTGCCACTGAGAGTGGATATTGATATCAGTGGCTAGTTAGATCCACAGAATATGCTACATCACTTAATTATATTTCTAAATGCTTCATATTGTATGTACATTTGGAATAGTGGCTGCCACTAATGGTGAATATTGATATTAGTGGCAAGTTAGACTTCACAGAATATGCCACATAACTTAATTATATGTCTAAACGCTTCCTACTGTATGTTCATTTAGAATAGTGGCTGCCACTGAAAGTGGATATTGATATCAGTGGCAAGTTAGACTCCACAGAATATGCTTCATCACTTAATTATATTTCTAAACGCTTCATACTGTATGTACATTTGGAATAGTGGCTGCCACTGATAGTGAATATTGATATCAGTGGCAAGTTAGACTCCACACAATATGCTACACCACTTAATTATATTTCTAAATGCTTTATAGTGTGTTTACATTTGGAATAGTGGCTGCCACTGATAGTGAATATTGATATCAGTGGCAAATTACAATTTACAGAAAATGTCACACTGCTTAGTTACATTTCTAAGCGCTTCGTACTAAATGTATGTTTGGAATAGGCGCTGCTACTAATAGTGAATATTGATATCAGTGGCAAATTACAATTTACAGAAAATGTCACACTGCTTAGTTACATTTCTAAGCGCTTCGTACTTAATGTATGTTTGAGATAGGCGCTGCTACTAATAGTGAATATTGACATCAGTGGCAAATTACAATTTACAGAAAATGTCACACTGCTTAGTTACATTTCTAAGCGCTTCGTACTTAATGTATGTTTGGGATAGGCGCTGCTACTAATAGTGAATATTGATATCAGTGGCAAATTACAATTTACAGAAAATGTCACACTGCTTAGTTACATTTCTAAGCGCTTCGTACTTAATGTATGTTTGGGATAGGCGCTGCTACTAATAGTGAATATTGACATCAGTGGCAAGTTAGACTTTACAGAATATGCCATACTGCTTAGTTACATTTCTAAGCGCTTCGTACTAAATGTATGTTTGGGATAGGCGCTGCTACTAATAGTGAATATTGACATCAGTGGCAAATTACAATTTACAGAATATGCCATACTGTTTAGTTACATTTCTAAGTGTTTCGTACTAAATGTATGTTTGGGATAGGCGCTGCTACTAATAGTGAATATTGATATCAGTGGTAAATTACAATTTACAGAAAATGTCACACTGCTTAGTTACATTTCTAAGCGCTTCGTACTTAATGTATGTTTGGGATAGGCGCTGCTACTAATAGTGAATATTGACATCAGTGGCAAGTTAGACTTTACAGAATATGCCATACTGTTTAGTTACATTTCTAAGTGTTTCGTACTAAATGTATGTTTGGGATAGGCGCTGCTACTAATAGTGAATATTGACATCAGTGGCAAGTTAGACTTTACAGAATATGCCATACTGTTTAGTTACATTTCTAAGTGTTTCGTACTAAATGTATGTTTGGGATAGGCGCTGCTACTAATAGTGAATATTGATATCAGTGGCAAATTACAATTTACAGAAAATGTCACACTGCTTAGTTACATTTCTAAGCGCTTCGTACTTAATGTATGTTTGGGATAGGCGCTGCTACTAATAGTGAATATTGACATCAGTGGCAAGTTAGACTTTACAGAATATGCCACACTGCTTAGTTACATTCTTAAGTGTTTCGTACTGAATGTATGTTTAGGATAGTGGCTGCCACTAATATTGAATATTGACATCAGTATCAAGTTACACTTCACAGAATATTCCCACAACTTAATTATATATCTAAGTGCTTCCTACTGTATGTATTTTTGAGATAGTGGCCGATTCTTATAGTGAATATTGACATCAGTGGCAAGTTAGATTTCACAGCATATGCCACAAAATTTAATTATATTTCTAAACGCTTTGTTCTGTATGTATAATTGGGATAGTGGCTGCCACTGATAGTGAATAATAACATCAGTGGCAAGTTAGACTTCACAGAATATGCCACACTGCTTAGTTAATTACATTTCCAAATCGTTTTGTACTGTGCTTATATTTGCCACAGTGGCTGCCGTTAATAGTGGATAATGACATCAGTGGCAAGAACTTGACAGAGTATGTCACGTTTTGATTTTGATTTATTTCATTAAGCGTTCGAGTATCTGGACAACGAAATTAAATTATTGCATCAATTTTGCTTTTGTACCTTAACTAATTACAAAAGTGACCAGTTACAACAGTGGCCTATTCAGCTAATTACAACAGTGACTGATTACAAATTTTCAATTAAATTCAGTAACTTTGCTGATTACAACAATTTCTAGTAACGACATTGACTCATAGTAATTCAGTGGCTGTTCAAAAATTCAACTAAAACTTCAAAATGTTTGACGTTAACCGCTTTTGGTTACAACAGTAACAAATTTGAATTCTCGCGTTTGTATTTTATAACAAATTGACATTATTACATCAGTGGCAAAAAATTTCGAATCGTTGCAGTAACTGTTTGAGTATCATGACAACAAAATTAAATTATTGCATCAGTTTTGCTTCAGTATTTTAACTAATTACAAGAGTGGCCAGTTACAACAGAGGCCCATTCGGCTAATTACAACAGTGGCTGATCAGAAATTCTCAATTCAATTCAAAAACTTTGTTAATTACAACAATTCTGAGTAACGACATTGACTGATAAGAATTCAGTGGCTCATTACATCAGTGGCTGTTCAAAAATTCAACTAAAACTTCAAAATGCTTGACGTTAACCGCTTTTGGTTACAACAGTAACAAATTTGAATTCTCGCGTTTGTGTTTTATAACAAATTGACATTATTACATCAGTGGCAAAAAATTTCGAATCGCTGTAGTAACTGTTTGAGTATCATGACAACAAAATTAAATTATTGCATCAGTTTTGCTTTAGTATCTTAACTAATCACAAGAGTGGCCAGTTACAATAGTGGTCCATTGAACTAGTTACAACAGTGGCTGATCAGAAATTCTCAATTAAATTCAAAAACTTTTCTGATTACAACAATTTCTAGTAACGACATTGATTCATAGTAATTCAGTGGCTGATTACATCAGTGGCTGTTCAGAAATTCAACTAAAACTTCAAAATGTTTGACGTTAACCGCTTTTGGTTACAACAGTAACAAATTTGAATTCTCGCGTTTGTGTTTTATAACAAATTGACATTATTACATCAGTGGCAAAAAATTTCGAATCGCTGTAATAACTGTTAGAGTATCATGACAACGAAATTAAACTATTGCATCAGTTTTGTTTTAGTATCTTAACTAATCACAAGAGTGGCCAGTTACAGCAGAGGCCCATTCAGCTAATTACAACAGTGGTTGATCAGAAATTTTCAATTAAATTCAAAAACTTTGCTGATTACAACAATTTCTAGTAACGAAATTAACTCATAGTAATTCAGTGGCTAATTACATCAGTGGCCGTTCAAAAATTCAACTAAAACTTCAAAATATTTGAAATTAACCGCTTTTAGTTACAATAGTGACAAATTTGACTTATCGCGTTCCTGTTTTATCACAAGCTGAAATTATTGCATCAGTGGCAAGAAATTTCGAATCGCTGTAGTAACTGTTTGAGTATCATGACAACGAAATTAAATTATTGCATCAGTTTTTTTGTAAGTTAACTTACATGAGTGTCGATCACAACAGTGGATAACAAAATTTTTGTCTATTTAACAAAATAAATTTAAATAATTAAGAAAGCAACAAAGTTACCTTTCGTTGGTTTCGTAGTGGTCCGGTCCTGGATAACCCGGATCTTTCAGGCAGGTACTCAAGCCATTTACAACAAAAATTCGACTGTTTTCTGGAAATCTTTCGCTTTGACTGAATTTTCCGCACCTTTAACAATTCGTTTCAAATAACCTCAAAAATCTATGGAATCGTACCAAAATTTTTTGGGATGCTTCAATAAATAATCCAAATCCCCAACAACTTCATAGAAAAGGTCAAGTGGTTTGGATGAAGATGGAGCGAAATGATTTTTAATAGTGCTGCCATCTCTCGGTCCAGTAAAAGTATCGTACGGACCCCGTTTCGAGATAACTTTTTCAAATTTTCGCATAACTTCGTAACGATTAGGGGCTTGCAAATACGGAGGATCAACATCTTTGAATCTAGCAACCAAACCGTCCCATTCAAACGGAGGAATTTCGTTAAATTTCGTTTTGATTTCCTTCAGGCGATAAGTTCCTAAAATTATTATTGTAATTTAAAAAAAAAAAAATTTTCAGTACCTGGGCCTGGATTGTTGTTGCGGATACATCCGAAACGTTTTTGGTTACCGAAATTTTTCTTTAAATTAATTATTTCGAGATCAGTTTCGAAAGTGTAAGTGCCTGGACCTCCTTGTGATTTTCGAAATTCTCTTTCTTGCAAAATTTTAGCGTTGCGAAAACCTAAAAATTTCGAAAATTCTTCAGTTTCTTGTTTTCGGAACCAACTGAAATGGGGAATTAAATTTTTTGATGGTGGAAATACGGGGAAAAACCTGGAAGTGTTCTTGTAGTCGCATTGGTGAAATTTGGGATGGTATTGGCCTGGACTGAGATTGTTGTCAGTTGTTGCTATAAATCCGGGATGGATCCCGAGAGTCCGGAAACGTTTCACTGAAGATCCGAAAGCCTTTTTTTGTTTTCCTCCCATTTTTCTGCGATTCTGGAAGCGCAAAATTCTCGATAACGCGTAACAACGATAACGTCAAACCGCCATTTTGTGTCAAATTATTGTCAATTAATGAATGTTTTATGTAACAATAAAACTCAACAGTATCCAGAAATTCTTATTACAATAACTAAATTCGTTTTATTTTGAGAAATAAAATTATTTTGGTGTATATTGTGTTGCCTACATTGGAGTGTCAGTGAAAATAATTGGAGCTTCAACTATTGTACAACTTTTACCGCCAAATGTTTTGAGGTTAGAAAATTTGACGTTTCATAAATTCAATTATTTCAAATTTTAACGATTGTGGCGCCCTCACTGTATCAAAATTTTAATTAATCAAACTTTACAGAAAATTGTTGAAATTTTCGAAAATTACGGTAATTAGCTCAAAGCAGCCCCAACTACTGAATTGGGTAGTTTCAATTTCGATTATTAAAGTTTCAAAAAAATTGAATTTAGCGTTTTTTTTTCGAAGCAATGAAACTCTAAAATACATTTCAAGATTAGAAATTCCGAAACAAAATTCTAGGGGCTTTCAGAATATGCAATCGGCTTCTCCCTAGCTATTCTGGTAGCTGAGATATCAAGGTTTTTACGAATTGCGACCGCAGCGCCGCTTTGCTCGAACTAACATTTCTGAAAATGGCCATAACTCAAAAACTAACAGTCGTAGAAAAAAACAAACCGCAGATTCTGAAAGGCCTGACCTACTGAGTTGAGTAGTTTCAATTTCGATTATTAAAGTTAAAAAAAAATTGAATTTAGCGTTTTTCTTCGAAGCAATGAAACTCTAAAATACATTTCAAGATTAGAAATTCCGAAACAAAATTCTAAGAGCTTTCAGAATATGCAATCGGCTTCTCCCTAGCTATTCTGGTAGCTGAGATATCAAGGTTTTTAGGAATTGCGACCGCAGCGCCGCTTTGCTCGAACTAACATTTCTGAAAATGGCCATAACTCAAAAACTAACAGTCGTAGAAAAAAACAAACCGCAGATTCTGAAAGGCCTGACCTACTGAGTTGAGTAGTTTCAATTTCGATTATTAAAGTTTCAAAAAAATTGAATTTAGCGTTTTTTTTTCGAAGCAATGAAACTCTAAAATACATTTCAAGATTAGAAATTCCGAAGCAAAATTCTAGGAGCTTTCAGAATATGCAATCGGTTTCTCCCTAGCTATTCTGGTAGCTGAGATATCAAGGTTTTTACGAATTGCAACCGCAGCGCCGCTTTGCTCGAACTAACATTTCTGAAAATGGCCATAACTCAAAAACTAACAGTCGTAGAAAAAAACAAACCGCAGATTCTGAAAGGTCTGACCTACTTAGTTGAGTAGTTTCAATTTCGATTATTAAAGTTTCAAAAAACTTGAATTTAGCCTTTTTTCTTCGAAGCAATGAAACTTTAAAATCCATTTCAAGATTAGAAATTCCGAAACAAAATTCTAAGAGCTTTCAGAATATGCAATCGGTTTCTCCCTAGCTATTCTGGTAGCTGAGATATCAAGGTTTTTACAAATTTCGACCGCAGCGCCGCTTTGCTTGAACTAACATTTCTGAA
This sequence comes from Pyrochroa serraticornis, assembly GCA_905333025.2. Taxonomy (NCBI): domain Eukaryota; kingdom Metazoa; phylum Arthropoda; class Insecta; order Coleoptera; family Pyrochroidae; genus Pyrochroa; species Pyrochroa serraticornis. The sequence continues at coordinate 3,731,438 of HG995159.1, forward strand.
AATGTCTATAACTCAAAAACTAACAATCGTAGAAAAAAACAAATCGCAGATTCTGAAAGGTCTGACAAGAAACTTGTGAAAATTAAATTTTCAATTAAATTGAATTTTCTGAAAAGTAGAAATTACTGAAAAATTTTTAGTTTCGCCACATTTTCAGCAAAAAATTTTTTTTAGATTGTTAGCATTGGTTTTCCACAAAATTTCAACATTTGAAAGATTGAAGCGTTATGCAGCCAACAAAACATGGTCAAGACGTTCTCTTTTCGTTTAAACCGTCGATTCATCGTACCGTTGACATGCAACAAAAACAATAGCGATCCCGGTCGACTTAGCAATAACGACCAACGATAAGTATGGCAAACGGTCATTCCGATTCAGGTGTTCGCACAGGTGCGGATTCTTTGTTGAAGAAGTGAAAGGCGCGTCGAACGTTCGCGATTATAACGAAAGTGAAATTTTTTTAAGTACATGACATGTTAACGTCAAAATTACAAACTATGATCAAAGTTGTCGAAACGAACTGAACTCATGGTAAGTTTTGACCAATTTAAATTAATAAATTTAAAAAAAAGCGATGAAACCTTGAAAATTGTTACATTTCTATAACGTTTCATATCGCGAGTTATGTAAAACGACGATTAGTGGGGAAGTCCGACGGATGATTGCGTTGTTGTTTGTTAATTGGTTTTAATCATGATCGACAAAAATTCTTGAAAATTTTCGAATCGAGTTGGCGCGATTCGTGACGTAATCAACATTTGTCGCCATGTTGTGGCTAAACACGTGACGCACCCTTCGTTATCGAAAATCGACGGAAATTTCTCAGAAATGTCAATATTTAATGTTTGTAACGTTGCTGAGATTGTCTGAATCCGATCCGCAATATACCGGGTGTTTCAAATTTTGAACAAATTTGCTGCTGTTCTTTTAATTTGAGTTCAATAATTTTGATCAATTTGTAAAAGTTGGCGGTTTTGGAATGTCAAAAGTCGACGTTCAAGAAACGTCAAAAACTGCCATAACCTCACTTTTTGCATTTATGAAAATTAAAACATTTCTACAGCCATCTTTTTTTAACAATTTTGTACGAAAATTCTGAGATTTTATTTGAAACTTTAGAAGACTGCACTTAAAACAGCAAGAAGTGGTTTTATGGGCATTTTCATAAATTTAAATTGAGGAAATATGAGCGATTTTGGAAAGTATGACGTTTCGAGAAACGTCAAAAATTGCCAAAATCTCACTTTTTGCATTTATTGAAATTAAAACATTTTTCTAGTAATTTTTTCTGAGAATTTTGGACAAAAGTTTTGAGATTTCATTTCAAATTTCAGAAGAACGCACTTAAAAACCAAGAAGAGGTTTTATGAGCATTTTCTTAAATTTAAATTGAGGAAATATGAGCGAGTTTGGAAAATGTGACGTTTCGAGTAATGTCAATAATTGGCATAACCTCACTTTTCGCGTTTTTGAAATTAAAACATTTTTCTAGCGATTTTTTCTGACAATCTTGAACAAAAGTTTTGAGATTTCATTTCAAATTTCAGAAGAACGCACTTAAAAACCAAGAAGAGGTTTTATGGGCATTTTCTTAAATTTAAATTGAGGAAATATGAGCGATTTAGGCAAGTGTGACGTTTCGAGAAACGTCAAAAGTTGTCATAACCTCACTTTTGCATTTATTGAAATTAAAATATTTTTCTAGCGATTTTTCTGAAAATCTTGAACAAAAGTTTTGAGATTTTATTTCAAATTTCAGAAGAACGCACTTAAAACAGCAAGAAGTGGTTTTATGGGCATTTTCATAAATTTAAATTGAGGAAATATGAGCGATTTTGGAAAGTATGACGTTTCGAGAAACGTCAACAATTGCCAAAACCTCACTCTTTGCATTTATTGAAATTAAAACATTTTTATAGCAATTTTCTCTGACAATTTTGGACAAAAGTTTTGAGATTTCATTTCAAATTTCAGAAGAACGCACTTAAAAACCAAGAAGAGGTTTTATGAGCATTTTCTTAAATTTAAATTGAGGAAATATGAGCGAGTTTGGAAAATGTGACGTTTCGAGTAATGTCAATAATTGGCATAACCTCACTTTTCGCGTTTTTGAAATTAAAACATTTTTCTAGCGATTTTTTCTGACAATCTTGAACAAAAGTTTTGAGATTTCATTTCAAATTTCAGAAGAACGCACCTAAAAAAACAAGAAAAGGTTTTAAGGGCATTTTTTTTAAATTTAAATTGAGGAAATATGAGCGATTTTGGAAAGTATGACGTTTTGAGAAACGTCAAAAATTGCCATAACCTCACTTTTTGCATTTATTGAAATTAAAATATTTTTATGACAATTTTGGACAAAAGTCTTGAGATTTCATTTCAAATTTCAGAAGAACGCACTTAAAAACTAAGAAGAGGTTTTATAGGCATTTTCTTAAATTTAAATTGAGGAAATATGAGCGATTTTGGAAAGTATGACGTTTCGAGAAACGTCAAAAATTGCCATAACCTCACTTTTTGCATTTATTGAAATTAAAATATTTTTCTAGCGATTTTTTCTGACAATTTTGGACAAAAGTTTTGAGATTTCATTTCAAATTTCAGAAGAACGCACTTAAAAACCAAGAAGAGGTTTTATGGGTACTTTCTTAAATTTAAATTGAGGAAATATGAGCGATTTTGAAAAGTATGACGTTTCGGGAAACGTCAAAAATTATTATAACCTCACTTTGTGCATTTATTGAAATTAAAACATTTTTATGGCAATTTTTTCTGACAATTTTGGACAAAAGTTTTGAGATGTCATTTCAAATTTTAGAAGAACGCACTTAAAGACCAAGAAGAGGTTTTATGGGCATTTTCTTAAATTTAAATTGAGGAAATATGAGCAATATTGAAAAGTATGACGTTTCGAGAAACGTCAAAAATTGCCATAACCTCACTTTTTGTATTTATTGAAATTAAAACATTTTTCTAGCGATTTTTTCTGACAATCTTGAACAAAAGTTTTGAGGTTTCATTTCAAATTTTAGAAGAACCCACTTAAAAACCAAGAAGAGGTTTTATGGGCATTTTCTTAAATTTAAATTAAGGAAATATGAGCAATAGTGAAAAGTATGACGTTTCGAGTAATGTCAAAAATTGCCATAACCTCACTTTTTGCATTTATTGAAATTGAAACATTTTTCTAGCGATTTTTTCTGACAATCTTGAACAAAAGTTTTGAGATTTCATTTCAAATTTCAGAAGAACGCACCTAAAAAACAAGAAAAGGTCTTAAAGGCATTTTTTAAAATTTGAATTGAGGAAATATGAGCGATTTTGGAAAGTATGACGTTTCGAGAAAAGTCAAAAATTGCCAAAACCTCACTTTTTGCATTTATTAAAATTAAAACATTTTTATAGCAATTTCTCCTGACAATTTTGGACAAAAGTTTTGAGATTCCATTTCAAATTTCAGAAGAACGCACTTAAAAACCAAGAAGAGGTTTTATGGGCATTTTCTTAAAATAAAATTGAGAAAATATGAGCGATTTTGGAAAGTATGACGTTTCGAGAAATGTCAAAAATTATTATAACCTCACTTTTCGTATTTATAGAAATTAAAACATTTCTCTGACAATTTTGGACAAAACTTCTCATATTTTATTTCAAATTTCAGAAGAACGCACTTAAAAAGCCAAGAAGGGGTTTTATGGGCGTTTTCTTAAATTTAACTTGAGGAAATATTAGCCATTTTGAAAAGTATGACGTTTCGAGAAACGTCAAAAATTACCATAACCTCAATTTTTCTCAAAAGTGTCAAAATAAACTATTTTTACCATTAATTTGGAGGTTCCAAATAAAAATTTCGAGAGTCTCGTTACAGAAACCGTCACAAATAATCACCTTCCGCCTCAAAATTTAGAATAACACCAACAATTGGGCTCACAAAATAAACAATTTAGCCCTATAACGTTCAATATTTTTCAAAACCTTTCCAGTTATAACTTTCACTGTTCTACTATCGTAGCGAATTATTTGAACTAAATGCGGTGACACTTAATGTTAAATTAAATTTGAGGTTAGAAAATTCTTGCGAAATTAGTCGGGCGCCACTGGCGTTAGTACGTTTTATCTGTAGAGCGTAATAAGACAAAAACTTGGGCAGTGGAATTGGGTAAGCGGCACGTTTCTGGTCACTTCTGTAATTTTACGAGTAGTTTTCCTAATTAGAAGCGAGTGAAAAAAAAATGAAAGCAAACATTTCACTTTCGTTAATTGTAACTTATAGTTTTTTAATTTCCTCAATTCGGGTATTGTCAAAAAAATTCTGGGTAAAAGTTGTACCCTCCAAATGACCTTTTTGTGTGTTTCTGAAAATAAATCGATGATGCCATCAAATGGACCGCAACTAGGTGCAACGTACGTCAATTTATTCCGCCGATAATTTCTTCTCATCCCGGAATTGCTCTCGTCAATAATTCATCAGGTTTACCAGTCTTTACGTAATCGCAAGATCGACTTGAAATTCTGCAAATACGACAAAGTTTTATGTAATTCTTAAAATAATTACAATTGCCATCGAACATTCCGATTGCGATTGGTTATTCCAGACGCGCAACACACCTCACATCCGCCTGTTAACAAGAAAACTCATCATCGTATCTTGTCAAAACTAACAATAAGTGCATTGAATCGATTTTAAGTTGTTAAAAATAATTAATTTCCAGATGATCCATCGAAAAATTTGGGCCGCTTTGGGTTTGATTGTTTGCAGTTTGAAACTGGTCCGATCAGTACCACCAACTTTCATCCCCGATTACAAAGCAGCCTTGAAACTATCCCTACTTTTCTACGAAGCCCAAAGGTACCAACCAAATTTTTAGAAAAATTCAAAACGAAACTTTTCCAGATCCGGACATTTACCGAACAACAACAGAATTAATTGGCGAGCAGATTCCGCTCTTACCGACCACGGACAAAACAACGAAGACTTAACCGGCGGTTACTATGACGGTAAATTGTTTTTATTTCAACTAAATGAAATAATTCCAAAATTTCAGCAAGCGATTTCGTTAAATTCAGCTTCACTATGGCTTTCACCACAACGATTTTGGCATGGGGGATGTTATCGTTTCGTTCCTCCTATGTGGAAGCCGGTTCGTTAAAAAAAATATAAAAATTATTAAATAATTAAAAATTTCAGGTCAGTACCAGGAAGGATTAGAAGCAATTAAGTGGGCGACTGATTATTTTATTAAATGCCACACGAAACCCAACGAGTTTTATGGACAAGTTGGCGATTTCTCTTTAGATCACACTTTTTGGGGACGACCCGAAGAAATGAATATGACTAGACCATCGTATAAAATCGACGAGGAACATCCAGGATCGGATCTAGCTGGAGAAGCGTCAGCGGCACTTTCTGCTGCCAGTTTGTTATTCAAAGAAGTCAACGAGACGTATTCGCAGGAATTATTGAGGCACGCCAAAGAATTGCAGGAGTTTGCCACTAATTTTAGGGGATTATACCATGAAGCTATACCGGGGGCGAAGGCTTATTACGAGTAAGTTTTTGATTTAACAAAATTTGGGGGTTTAAATTGGTTTTAATGTAACGTGCCGCTTTATAGCTCGAACTAATATTAGCAAAAGAGAGCAGCGCTGCTGAAAATTTCAGGGGTTACTAAAATTATTTAGTCTAGCTACAGAAAAAAATTTGCAACCCCTACGAGTGTTTTGAAAAATCTTCACTTAATTCTTCTACTGTTGATAAATAAAAAAATCAAAATTACAAATTATCGAAGTGACAAGGAAAGAATTACAAAAATTAAAAATTAACTGGAGTCGTTAGGGGTAGTAATTAGTATCGGTGGATACTAAAAGTAATAAAATTAAATGTGCCGCTTTATAGTTCCAACTAATGTTAATTAAAGAGGGGAGAATCGCTCAAGTTTTAGGGTTTTTGCAAAAAAGTCGACCCGACGAGTCTTCAGTTTGATCCTAATTGAAAAAAATTAATTGTGCCGCTCTATAGTCGAAACTATTGCCGGTGTTTCTCTGGAATTACGCGTCTGTATTGTTGGTTGCGGAAAACAAAGTGCGGCCGCCAATCGCGTGCGTATTTTGCGTTTAAAAGTTTCTAGAGAGCGGCAAAAAATTGTTTTTCGATATAAATTTTTTGAAATTTTCCAGATCAACCGGATACGCCGACGAATTGACTTGGGCTACAATTTGGCTTTACAAAGCCACAAAAGATATCAAATACATGGAACAAGCCGAAAGTTTTTATACAAAATTTCGCATCAAAGACCGACCCAATGAATTTTTCTACAACAAAAAAGTTGCAGGAATTCAAGTGAGTAATTAATTTCGTTTTCGCAACAATAATAACCCCCAAAACGTAGCTACTCCTCGCCGAACAAACCTCAAGAACCGAATATTTCTCAACAATCAAAAGTTTCTGCGATTATTCGATAGATGATCAAACCCGAACACCTTCCGGTCTCGTTTTTATCGAAAAATTCGGAACTCTTTCCCATGCCGCCAACATTGCCTTCATTTGTCTTCAAGTAAATTTTGATTAAATTTTTTTTTGATATTTATAGTTAATTTTCAGGCAGCCAACTTGAATATTTCGAAATCAAAATATTTAGATTTTGCTAAACAACAATTGGATTATATTTTGGGAAGTACCGGAAGAAGTTTCGTTGTTGGTTACGGCAGGAATTATCCGAAACAACCTCACCATTCAGCCAGGTAATTTTTATTGTCGCCATTTTTGTTTGTTAATTAATTCAAAAATTAGTTCTTGCCCAGATAAACCGGAACCTTGCGGTTGGAAACAATTCAGTTCGAAAGGGGCGAATCCGCAAATTTTATATGGCGCTTTGGTTAGTGGACCTGACCAAAACGACCATTATGATGACGTCAGGGAGGAATTTCTTTATAACGAAGTCACTTTGGATTATAATGCCGGATTTCAGAGCGCCCTCGCCGGTCTCATACATTACACCAAGAAGGAGTGACGTGCGATATTTCACGCATCAGAGTGCGCTTGTGATATTAAGGCCTGTTTGTAACATATAAGAGATTTAGGAATTAAAGTAAATCAGGAAATCAAAATTATCATTTTTTAACTCAATGCAACCAAATCAACTGTGCCGCTTCATAGTTTGAACAATTTAGTTAAGCAACTAAATTAAATGTGCCGCTTTATAGTTCTAACAGTTCAGTTATGCAACGAAATCAAATGTGCCGTTTCATAGTTTGAACAATTCAGTTAAACAACTAAATTAACTGTGCCGCTTCATAGTTTGAACAATTCAGTTAAACAACTAAATTAAATGTGCCGCTCTATAGTTCGAACAGTTCAGTTATGCAACCAAATTAAATGTGCCGCTTTAAAGTTCGCACAATTCGGTTAAGCAACTGAATTTGTGCAACTTTTGCCGTTCTTGCAGCCATTCGGCTTTGCGCGTGTGTATTGTTGGTTGCGGAAAACAAGGCGCGCCCAGTATTTACAGTTTTAGAAAATCGACCTCACAGTTTAAGGAAATTGAGTTAAAATGGGAGTGAGGCGGCTAGTAGAAACAATTTTAATAAATGACATGAATACAAAAAAAAAAAATGGAACAAACAAATGAAATGATCACAAACGATGACGGAAATTGCCAAATTCGTCAATTCGATTGGTCGATTTTAAAGTTGTTTGAATCTAGCCACTTAGTCGATAGTCAATTGTCTAAAGCTGCCATCTAGACCGAACAAATCGTCATAATTGGTGGGTTTCCCCGGACGTTTCGATTCGTCCGCTTTAAGAGCTTCCTGTTCCTTAAACCAAGGAGTGTATTCCTCCAATTTCTTCAACCATTGTTCTAAAAAAAAACAAAATTAAACAAAAAAATTAAAATAATTAAAAAAACCGTTAAAATCCGCAATTTTGCCGGCAGGTCCTCCGTATTCTTCCGGTAATAAATCTTTAGGGACGACTTTGTGTAATGATTCAAGATCGGTATGGACGTGGATACGGTTACGGATTTTTTCTTTGATGAAAGGTTTCACCCAATTGATGATGGTATCGACTACTGGTGAAGCGTTGACGATGTGAACTTCTTTGAGTTTGACTGGATAAGCTTCTTGGACGCAAACGAGGAATTTTTTTACTATCGATGGATTGATTTTGCCCAAATGGTTGATGGTCGCGCATTCGGCGTCGAGGATGACAACATCACCGGCAACACCGACTTCTTCGGCTGCCAAACGGATATCGCCGATCATTAGAGCGATTTTCATTGCGTCAGCGAGATTAGGGGTGTCGAAATCTTTGACGGAGGCACGCATTATGGTGACGCGAAGACCAGTTGGAGTGAGACCCGGTAGAACAGGCGCTTGTCTGTGGAAAAATTTATGAAAAAACAAATGCAAGAAGAGGGTGGGTTTAAACAATTAAAGTGGACAGAAAGAGAGAGATACACGTCGATTTTACAAAGGTAGAAGTGAGAGTGTTAACATTTGTGAAGTATCTAATAGGAATTAAGAACAATTTTAGAAAAGCTCTCATTAGTAGAATGAGACAGGCGGTTCTGGAACAGGAGTTGACTAGACGTGAAGGTTCAAATTGTAAAAATAAGTAAAAAGATTAGAGAGACATCTAGTTGATATATGTGGAAGTGATGGAGCTGCTGATATCTATGGAGAGAAGCAATTAGGGTCAAGAGATTCTTTAGAAAGGACCAGATTGCACAAAAACAATTTCTCCAAGTTTATAAAAACTTAAAATAAAAATTTAAAGTATGAAAATGACTAAAAGGATAAGAGAGAGACATGAAGTTGACATGTGTAGAAGTGATAGAGCTCCTGATATCTATGGAGAGAACCAATTAGGGTCAAGAGATTTTTTAGAAAGGAACAAGTGGCACAAAAACAATTTTTACAATTTTTTAAAAACATAAAATGAAAGCTTAAAGTATGAAAATGACTAAAAGGGTAAGACAGAGACATGAAGTTGATATGTGTAGAAGTGATAGAGTTGCTGATATCTCTGGAAAGAACTAATAAGAGTTAAGAGATCCTTTAGAAGGACCAAATTGCACAAAAACAATTTTCCCAATTATATAAAAAATTAAAATAAAAGTCTTAAGTATGAAAGTGACTAAAAGGATAAGAGAGAGACATGAAGTTGACATGTGTAGAAGTGATAGAGCTCCTGATATCTATGGAGAGAACCAATTAGGGTCAAGAGATTTTTTAGAAAGGAACAAGTGGCACAAAAACAATTTTTACAATTTTTTAAAAACATAAAATGAAAGCTTAAAGTATGAAAATGACTAAAAGGGTAAGACAGAGACATGAAGTTGATATGTGTAGAAGTGATAGAGTTGCTGATATCTCTGGAAAGAACTAATAAGAGTTAAGAGATCCTTTAGAAGGACCAAATTGCACAAAAACAATTTTCCCAATTATATAAAAAATTAAAATAAAAGTCTTAAGTATGAAAGTGACTAAAAGGATAAGAGAGAGACATGAAGTTGACATGTGTAGAAGTGATAGAGCTCCTGATATCTATGGAGAGAACCAATTAGGGTCAAGAGATTTTTTAGAAAGGAACAAGTGGCACAAAAACAATTTTTACAATTTTTTAAAAACATAAAATGAAAGCTTAAAGTATGAAAATGACTAAAAGGGTAAGACAGAGACATGAAGTTGATATGTGTAGAAGTGATAGAGTTGCTGATATCTCTGGAAAGAACTAATAAGAGTTAAGAGATCCTTTAGAAGGACCAAATTGCACAAAAACAATTTTCCCAATTATATAAAAAATTAAAATAAAAGTCTTAAGTATGAAAGTGACTAAAAGGATAAGAGAGAGACATGAAGTTGACATGTGTAGAAGTGATAGAGCTCCTGATATCTATGGAGAGAACCAATTAGGGTCAAGAGATTTTTTAGAAAGGAACAAGTGGCACAAAAACAATTTTTACAATTTTTTAAAAACATAAAATGAAAGTTTAAAGTATGAAAATGACTAAAAGGGTAAGACAGAGACATGAAGTTGATATGTGTAGAAGTGATAGAGTTGCTGATATCTATGGAGAGAACCAATTAGGGTCAAGAGATTTTTTAGAAAGGGACAAATGGCACAAAAACAATTTTTACAATTTTTTAAAAACATAAAATGAAAGTTTAAAGTATAAAAATGATTTAAACAGTAAGACAGAGACATGAAGTTGACATGTGTAGAAGTGATAGAGTTGCTGATATCTCTGGAAAGAACTAATAAGAGTTAAGAGATCCTTTAGAAGGACCGAATTGCACCAAAACAATTTTCCCAATTATATAGAAAATTAAAATAAAAGTTTAAAGTATAAAAATGACTAAAAGGCTAAGACAGAGACATGAAGTTGACATGTGTAGAAGTGATAGAGCCGCTGATATCTCTGGAAAGAACTAATAAGAGTTAAGAGATCTTTTAGAAGGACCAAATGGCACAGAAACATTTTTTCCAATTATATAGAAACTTAAAATAAAAGTTTAAAGTATGAAAATGACTAAAAAGATAAGAGAGAGACATGGAGTTGACATGTGTAGAAGTGATAGAGCTCCTGATATCTATGGAGAGATCCAATTAGGGTTAATAAATCCTTTAGAAGAAACAAGTGGCACAAAAACAATTTTTACAATTTTCTAAAAACACAAAATGAAAGCTTAAAGTATTAAAATGACTAAAAGAGTAAGACAGAGACATGAAGTTTACATGTGTAGAAGTGATAGAGCTGGAAAAATCTATGGAAAGAACCAATCAGAGTCAAGAAATTCCTTAGAAAGAAAGAAAATGGTACAAAAACAATTTTTACAATTTTTTAAAAACACAAAATGAGGGTTCATGACAAAAAATTCAGAATCTGGTGAAGCAAAGCTTCAATTAAACTGTGCAAAAATACTGCAACAGAAATTTACAAAAAACTAACGCAATTTTGACGATCGCCTGAAGTTCTGGTCGTTTGATGTCGCGATCCACGAAAAATTCAGGAATCGCCGCTCTCATAGTGAAATACATGTCCAGTTTCCTTTTGCACTTTTCTAACGAAAACTTGCAACCTCTCAGGAACGTCATGATACGACTTTCATCTAAAAAAAAGAAAAAAAAATAATTCAAAATTTGATTCCCAAGAAAACAACCAAAAATCGTCAAACTTTACCCCAAGTGTCCGGTAGATGGGGCTGTTTCAGCAACCATTCCTTAATAGCTTGCAGATCGCTATCACGAGTGTTAACATCCTCGTTCAATTCCTTCCTGATATGAATCTGCAACTCGGGACTGGGCTGAACTAGCGTCATTTCGAACTCTGCAAAAATTAACAAATTAAAATCGTGCAATTCAATAATTTCCAAGTAAATTTTCGCTCTAATTCGCGGTCATTTACAATTAAACTTTAGAAAGTCGTTAAACATTAGAATGTTCCGCTTAATTATTAGACGGGTGTTTCGAGAATTACGGAACAAGTGAAAGAATCGCGGTGATTCATAATTATCGTTGAATTTGCGATTTCCGTTTTAACACTTCGTCTTGTGTGCGATTTCGTTTTTAATTAAATCCCCGAAGAGTCGCAGATCAATATTTGATGGGATCGCTTCTGAATATTGTATCGGGGGATTAATAAAACATCACAGAAAACGAAGAAGAACACGTATCGGAATATTAAAAAGTCTTTTGTATCGACTCGCCATTGACGTGCCGATAAATCAACGAAATTGGAGCGAAATTTTGTAGAAATTCAACATAAAAAAAAAGTTATTTAAGCGATTTTTATTTAATTTTTCGGTTGGCTTGAAACGGGAAATTTTACCTGCGTTATGTGTAATGTCAGCACGATTTGTAATAATACCGCAATACTTTCTCTCTTCATCCACATGATGACGCTTGACCGACATATTCGGTGTTTGTTTGAAAATTTTTGTTGTTTAGCTGTTGCACCACGAAACGTTGCGTGATTATTTAGAAGAAAATATTTATTTTTGCTTACAAAAAACTGTTATGGAAAAAAAAATTGTTACGCCACTGATTAAAAAAATATTTCAACAATCTTTTTGGGCGCTACAATGAATCGGTTTGTTACAAAAAAATAAAACAGAAATTTTAAAATGATAACTGAATCAAAATTCATATATACGAGGGTTGATTAAGAATTTTGGGGAATGGGGAAAAGGGCCGAAAATAATTTCTATCAATTCTTTATTAAATATCTAGTTTTTGAAGGGCATTTTGGCCATTGTTTGCTAATTCGATTTTTTTATTTTCCAAGTAAAAGTAAAACTAATCGAATTGCAACCCTCTTTGCTACGCCACTGACTGAATAATTTCAATAAAAAATTGTCAAATTTAACAGAAATCTTTAGTATGGAAAGAAAATCCTAACAGAAGAAATAAAATGATAACTGAAACAAAATTATTATATACGAGGGTCGGTCCAGAAATTTGGAAAATAGAAATAAGAGTCGAAATTAATTTCTATTAATTTTTTATTAATTATCTAATTTTTAAGAACGTTTTGGCCATTGTATACTAATTTAATTTTTTTATTTTCCAAGTAACAGTAAAACTTGCCCAATTGCAACCCTCTCTGCTACGCTACTGACTGAATAATTTCAATAAAAAATTGTCAAATTTAACAGAAATTTTTAGTATGGAAAGAAAATCGTAATAGAAGAAATAAAGTGATAACTGAAACAAAATTATTATATACGAGAGTCGGTCAAGAAATTTGGAAAATAGAAAAAAGAGTCGAAATTAATTTCTATCAATTTTTCATTAATTATCCAGTTTTTGATGGGCATTTTGGCCATTGTTTGCTAATTCGATTTTTTTATTTTCCAAGTAACAGTAAAACTTGCCGAATTGCAACCCTCTCTGCTACGCTACTGATTGAATAATTTCAATAAAAATTGCCAAATTTAACAAAAATCTTTAGTATGGAAAGAAAATCGTAATAAAAGAAATAAAATGATAACTGAAACAAAATTATTATATACGAGAGTCGGTCAAGAAATTTGGAAAATAGAAAAAAGAGTCGAAATTAATTTCTATCAATTTTTCATTAATTATCTAGTTTTTGATGGGTGTTTTGGCCATTGTTTGCTAATTCGATTTTTTTATTTTCCAAGTAACAGTAAAACTTGCCGAATTGCAACCCTCTCTGCTACGCTACTGATTGAATAATTTCAATAAAAATTGCCAAATTTAACAAAAATCTTTAGTATGGAAAGAAAATCGTAATAGAAGAAATAAAATGATAACTGAAACAAAATTATTATATACGAGGGTCGTCAGAATTTTGGAAAATAGAAAAAAAAAGTCGAAATTAATTTTTATCAATTTTTTATTAATTATTTAATTTTTGATGGGTATTTTGGCCATTGTTTGCTAATTCTATTTTTTTATTTTCCAAATAACAGTAAAACTAGCCGAATTGCAACCCTCTCCGCTACGCTACTGACTGAATAATTTCAATAAAAAATTGTCAAATTGAACAGAAATCTTTAGTATAGAAAGCAAATCGTAATAGAAGAAATAAAATGATAACTGAAACAAAATTATTATATACGAGGGTCGTTCCAGAATTTTGGAAAATAGCAAAGAGTCGAAATTAATTTCTATCAATTTTTCATTAATTATCTAGTTTTTGATGGGCATTTTAGCCATTGTTTGCTAATTCGATTTTTTTTATTTTCCAAGTAACAGTAAAACTAGCCGAATTGCAACCCTCTCTGCTACGCTACTGGCTGAATAATTTCAATAAAAAATTCTCAAATTGAATAGAAATCTTTAGTATAGAAAGCAAATCGTAATAGAAGAAATAAAATGATAACTGAAACAAAATTATTATATACGAGGGTCGTTCCAGAATTTTGGAAAATAGAAAAAAAAGAGTCGAAATTAATTTTTATCAATTTTTTATTAATTATCTAGTTTTTGATGGGTATTTTGGCCATTGTTTGCTAATTCTATTTTTTTATTTTCCAAATAACAGTAAAACTAGCCGAATTGCAACCGTCTCCGCTACGCTACTGACTGAATAATTTCAATAAAAAATTGTCAAATTGAACAGAAATCTTTAGTATAGAAAGCAAATCGTAATAGAAGAAATAAAATGATAATTGCAACAAAATTATTATATACGAGGGTCGTTCCAGAATTTTGGAAAATAGCAAAAAGAGTCGAAACTAATTTCTATCAATTTTTCATTAATTATCTAGTTTTTGATGGGCATTTTAGCCATTGTTTGCTAATTCGATTTTTTTTATTTTCCAAGTAACAGTAAAACTAGCCGAATTGCAACCCTCTCTGCTACGCTACTGACTGAATAATTTCAATAAAAAATTGTCAAATTGAACAGAAATCTTTAGTATAGAAAGCAAATCGCAATAGAAGAAATAAAATGATAACTGAAACAAAATTATTATATACGAGGGTCGTTCCAGAATTTTGGAAAATAGAAAAAAGAGTCGAAATTAATTTCTATCAATTTTTTATTAATTATCTAGTTTTTGATGGGCGCTTTGGTCATTGTTTGCTAATTCGATTTTTTTATTTTCCAAGAAATAGTAAAACTAGCCGAATTGCAACCTTCTTTGCTACGCTACTGGCTAAATAATTTCAATAAAAAATTGTCAAATTCAACAGAAATCTTTAATATAGAAAGAAAATCGTAATAGAAGAAATAAAATGATAACTGAAACAAAATTATTATATACGAGGGTCGTTCCAGAATTTTGGAAAATATAGAAAAGAGTCGAAATTAATTTTTATCAATGTTTTATTAATTATTTAATTTTTGATGAATATTTTGGCCATTGTTTGCTAATTCGATTTTTTATTTTCAAAGTAAAAGTAAAACCAGTCGAATTGCAACCCTCTTTGCTACGCTACTGACTTAGAAAATTTCAATTAAAAAACTGTACTGAATAAGAAATTTCGATATAGAAAGACAATCCACAAAGAAACAATAGAAAAATAACGGCAACAAAATGTCGATGTTATACGAGGGCAGGTTCAGAAATTTACGGTCACATTTCTGTTTGTTATAACGCGGTTTAAAAAATTATTTCAACACAAAAATTAAGTTTGGTTCAAATAATTGATAGAGAAACAAATAAAATACGAGGGCAGGTCCAGAAATTACCAAAACAATGCAAACAGTTCGAGCTAATTTTTGAACGATTTTTAACAAGTTTCTGTCTCAATATAGTTGAAAAGTTTCTAATCAAACTAGCAAAATTGTTAATAAGTTAGTTGTTATTAGAAAAAAAAGTACGAGGGCAAATTGAAAAATGTAAAATAATTTTCAATAAAAAATTAAATTGTCCTTGACCTGTTTCGTTGATTACCGTCATGGATTGTCCAAGATTGACTCACTGCCTACTTTGCGACATAAAGGAATTCGATAACATTTTTTTTCTTCGTTGCGTAACATTTTTAATGCGGTAACAACGCACTTTCTTCAACCTCGATAACGAAACCGCTGATTCGTTTGAAAATATTTTCTTCATCTATTGATCAACGTTAAAAATTTAACCTTCCAATAGAGAAAAACCAACATTTTGACGAATCGCAACGAAATTCAATGCAATAATCGAAGCATGAAGAAATTCGGTTATTCAACCGATCCACTTGAAACGTCTTAATGTCATTTAAACGAATAATTTCGTCGTTAAAATTTAACCTCCCCCTAGGCCAGTAGGTGGTAAAATTAAACAAATTTTAGCGATCAATTTCGGTATTTAGAAAAAAAAAATTGTTTCATTTTTTTTTTGAAAAAATAAAAGTAGTATGGGGCGAATCCGGTGAATAATTCGGTTAAATCAAGTGGTTCTAAACCAAATTCGCGATTATTTGATCCGCGTATCTTAAAAGAATTTTCGTTTTTTTTTTCTGCGTGACAAGTCTCGACGACCTCTCTACACGTGTCTTCGATTAGCACCTTGTTGCTAGTTCCCACAAAAGCGCGAGAGCTACTAATTTAGGTCGAATCGAAACGACCAGAAATTCGAAAAAAACCCAATTAGCTAGAACACAAATTTGTGGTTTGCCATTATCTTCCGAGGGGGAGCTCCAAAAATATTTTATTGTAAAAAATCGCAAAAAATCACAGAATTCTGTTACAGAGAGAAACGTAATTTAATTAACTCAAAAATCGTTTAGTAATTCAAGAAAATCGCCGCCAAATTAAAAAAGTCGCAAGGGGCAAAATCCGGTGAATAATTTGTGGGTTGTTCAACGGTTATTTACGTTCAAATGGAAAGTTTGAACACATGCGAGCAAGATTTTCGTAATAATTAAGTCGCGCTTTCAAATTATAAACAAATCGCGTGTTTGTTAATTATTAAGATAATTAGCGACATTAAAGAAACGAAACCAAAAATTGAGTGAATCATCAGGAAAGAATTTTGAATTTTAACCTGCGGCTCTGAATAGAACGTAGCGATTGGGGGCCAATTATTTCGATTTTTTTTTCTGATTGTTGGAAAATTAACTTTTTTGCAATTGTTGTTATTGAATGTTTTGCTTTCAAGGTTTCAGTTTTTGGTTGGTGTGTCATTTTCGTTTCAAATTTTCCTGAAATGGGTGCGCATTTTGTTATTTTCCTTTATCAACTCTCATTAGTTGGTATCGTTTGTTATTAAATGGTTTATCTAATATTTAATGGCGGATCTCATCAATTATTTATATTAAGAATCGATTCCACGACAATTCTCTTTTTCCTATTCACAAGATTAATTCAAATTAACTAAATTTAGCATTTCCTGTCCAACAAAAAAGTTAAGAATTACTAAACGAGGTGATTAGTTAGATGAGGTCAAGGCATAAATTTAGCTATTGCGTTCTAAAAAAAATTTTTTTAATTTAAAAGAAGCGAAGAAAAATTTTTTTTAAGATCCGCCATTTTTGGGACTAAGTATCGCCTATCGAATTGTAGGTTAAGAATCCGCCATTTTGTATCAGTCAATTTTTGAACAAATTTTTTCAAGTCGAACAACAGAAATAATATTTTTTTTAATATCTAAATTTTCGAGTCAATTTAGAACTTCAAGAATTACTGTCCGCCATTTTGTATTAAACCGCCTGTCTTTATGTAGGAGTATCTATTGAAGTAACTTAAAACAAATGTCTCGTTTAAATTTCAATAATATAAAAAACGATAATGAACCATTTATATATTGAAATACCTACAATTTGATTCAAAATGGCTGACATCTTGAAAAATTATTAGTTGGTTTTCATCTTGAATTACTTGAGATCTTTCCTTACGCATCAGTAAACTTTCATAATTTTTGATAGCATTGAGGATTCTATTAAAAACTTTCGGCCATTTTGAATCACGCTGCAAATGCATTGAATTCCTCAATAGAAATTTGTCAGTAATTTAGTGGAACAGCAGAAGTAAATATTGTTTTAAATATCTAGATTTTTTATTCAATTTAGGGGTTTCAATAATTACTGTCGGCCATTTTGTATTGAATCGCCTACCTCTGTGCAAAAGTATCTAATGAAATTCATCGAAACAAATATCTCGTTTAATTTTAACAATATAAAAAACGATAATAACAAACTCTTATATTGAAATAAATGCAATTTGATTCAAAATGGCTGACATCTTTAAAAATTATTAGTTGGTTTTCATCTTGAATTACTTAAGATCTTTCCTTACGCATCAGAAAACTTTCAAAATTTTTGATAGCATTGAGAATTCTATTAAAAACTTTCGGCCATTTTGAATCACGCTGCAAATGCATTGAATTTCTTAATAGAAATCTGTCGGTAATTAGGTCGAATAGCAGAAATAATGATTTTTTTATTATCTGTATTTTTGACTCAATTTGCAGCTAGCAATAATTACTGTCGGCCATTTTGTATTAAATCGTCTACCTCAATGTAGGAATATTTATTGAAATATCTTAAAACAAATTTTTCGTTTAAATTTCAACAATATAAAAACCATAATAAAATTTTTAAATATTGAAATAAATGCAATTTGATTCAAAATGGCTGATATCTTGAAAAATTATTAGTTGGTTTTCATCTTGAATTACTTGAGACCTTTCCTTACGCATCAGAAAACTTTCAAAATTTTTGATAGCATTGAGAATTCTATTAAAAACTTTCGGCCATTTTGAATCACGCTGCAAATGCATTGAATTTCTCAATAGAAATCTGTCGGTAATTAGGTCGAATAGCAGAAATAATGATTTTTTTATTATCTGTATTTTTGACTCAATTTTCAGCTAGCAATAATTACTGTCGGCCATTTTGTATTAAATCGTCTACCTCAATGTAGGAGTATTTATTGAAATATCTTAAAATAAATTTTTTGTTTGAATTTCAACAATATAAAAACCATAATAAAAATTTTAAATATTGAAATAAATGCAATTTTATTCAAAATGGCTGACATCTTGAAACATTATTTGTTAGTACTCATATTAATTACTTGAAATCTTTCCTTATGCATCAGGAAACTTTTATAAATTTTGATATCATTGAGGATTGATTCTATTAGATTGATTCTATTACACACTTTCGGCCATTTTGTATCAAGCTGCAAATACATTGAATTCCTCAATAGAAATCTGCCGACAATTAACTTTTTGTGGAAAACACAATTGGCTGATTTTTACAAAAGAGAAAAAGTCAACCATTTTGAATCATTATTATAAAATTTGTTGTAAACTATCCGCCATTTTGAATCAAACTTTAAACAAGTTGGACTTTTTTAAGTGAATTCTTAGAAAATTAAGTTGTGTGATTACCAAATTAAATACAAACATCAAAATTTTTAGAACTTTTTAAACGGTTTGGAAAAGATTGACGGGACATTTTGTATCAAATCGTGTTCCTATACTTAAAAGTATCAAGTAAAATCCGAAAATCGCAGTAAATTGACTGATATCAAAAGTTAATAGCATCGTAAATAGAACATGAAGTAAATTTAAAAATTTTGCAATTTTATTCAAAATGGCCTACAGTCAAGTTTTGTTCACGGAACTATATAAGAAAATTAAGAAATTAAATTAGGGATCATTTTCACGTTCCAAACTGCATGTTCAGCTGATTTGTCCTATCACTTATCAAATTTGTTGTAAATTATCCGCCATATTGTATCAAACTACAGACAAATTAGACTATTTTATGAAAATTCTTGAAATATTCGGTTGTGTTATATCAAAATTAAACAAAAACATTACAATTTTTGAAACTTTCCAGCCCGTTAGAAAAAAATTGAGAAGACATTTTGTATCAAATTTGATATATTTACTTAAAAGTCAATTAAAATCAGAAAATTGCAGTAAATGGAGTGTTAGCAAAAACAAGTAGTGTGGTAAATTAAGAATAAATTCAATTTAAAGCTTCTGCAATTTGATTCAAGATGGCCGACCACACTATTTTAGTTACAAAACTGGCAAAATTTTGCATTTATATAATAGAGAAGATTGAAAAATTCATTTAGGATTAATTTTCACGTTTAAAATTGCATGTTTAGCTGATTAAAATTTTGAAACTTATTTTAAAATGTCCTCCATTTTGTATCAAACTAGAAACAAATTGAACTTCTTATACAAATTTTTAGAGAATTAAATTGTGTGATAGCAAAATTTTAAAAAATTATTAAATTTTTCAGAAAATCCAATCCAGTTTGGAAGAAATCGATAGGACATTTTGTATCAAATCTTGCATGTTGACTTAAAGGTTTCAATTAAAATCTAAAAATTGCAGAAAATTGACTGTTTTTAAAGACAAATAGTACCGTAAATTGAAAATCTGCTCAATTTAAAAAATCTACAAATTGATTCAAAATGGTCGACAACAAAATTTTGCTTTTTCATATAAATTTTTAGGAAATTAAGCCGTGTGATGGTAAAATTAGACAAAAATATTAAGATTTGCAAAATTTTTCATCAGTTAGGCAAAAATTGACACGACATTTTGTATCAAATCTTGTATCTTTACTTAAAAGTGTCAATTAAAATTCTAAATTTAGAGTAGATTGACTAATTAAAGATAAATAGTGTCGGAAATTAGAAATCAATTCAATTTAAATATTTTGCAAATATATTCAAAATGGTCGCCACCAAAATTTCATTATTTTGTGTGAACCCTTAGGAAATTAAGTTGTGTGATGGTAAAATTAGACAAAAGTATAAAATTTTTTAGAATTTTACAGCCCGATTAAAAAAAATAGCAGGACATTTTGTATCAATATTTGTATCTTCACTTAAAAGTGTCAATTAAAATCCGAAAATAGCAGTAAATTGACTGTATCAAAAACAAGTAGTTAGAATTTGATTCAAAATGGGCGGCAGCAAAATTGCGTTTACAAAACTGACAAAATTTTGCACTTATATAGAAAAAATTGTATAATTCAATTAGGATTCATTTTCACGTTTCAAATTGCGCGTTCAACTGGTTAAAATTTTGAAATTTGAAGTAAACTATCCGCCATTTTGTATCAAACTAGAGACCAATTGAATTCTTATGCAAACTCTTAGGGAATTGAATTGCGTGATAGCAAAATTAGACAAAAACATCAAAATTTTCAGAAAATTTCAAAACATTTGGAAAAAATTGACAAGACATTTTGTATCAAATCTCGCATATTGACTTAAAAGTGGCAATTAAAATCCAAAAATGACAGGAGATTTAGTGTTTTCAAAGACAAATATTGTCGTAATTGAAAATCAATTCGTTTTAGAAAATCTACAAATTGATTCAAAATGGTCGACAACAAAATTTCGCTTTTTCATGTGAATTTTTAGGAAATTAAGCTGTGATAGTAAAATTAGACAAAAACATCAAAATTTTTAGAATTTCCTATGCGTTAGACAAAAATTGATACGACATTTTGTATCAAATCTTGTATCTATACTTAAAAGTGTCAATTAAAATCCTAAAATTGCAGTAAATTGACTGTTATCAAAGACTAGTAGTGTCGTAAATTGGAAAACAGTTTAATTTTAAAAAAATGAAATTTGATTCAAAATGGCTGACAGCAAATTTGCGCTTACGAAATCGGGAAAATTACGCAAATATGTAGAAAAAATTGAGAAACTTAATTTGAATTGATTCTCATGTTTTCGTCTGCACGTTTTGCTGATTTGCTTGATGTTTTGTTGGTAACATCACGATCTTGATCCAAAAAAAAAAACTTTACGAAAATCGATAAACGAGGCCAAACCACTGGTCGCTAATATGTGCAATTTGTGTTACATATTAGTTAATTCGTAAACTTTCTATTTATAATAAATTAAAAACTTGAATACGAAAGTTTTTTTTAAATTAACCAAATAATTTCAGACCAATTGCTTTTTCTTCGGCAACAATCGTAACCTTTACTAGTAGCAAAAATGAAAAAGAAATCCTCGCAAATTTCCTCGTTCTTCCCTAAACACTTTCACTTTCTCGTAATTTGCACAATACAATTCTAAAGTTAATCATCCAATCGCTACTGACCTGATTCAAAACACAAGAAAATACGTATCTCGAACAAACACTGGTAATGAACCACAAAAAAGCGTCGATCTTATCGTGGATGATCTAAAAAGATGTCAAACACCGTCACGCAACTAACGCGATCATCTACTCGGAGCGATTCCCAACAATTCCCGTCTTATACCCGAAGAGTGTTCCAGACGTTAAGCACGGAAACGGCCAATGGTCCGCCACCAGACAGTGACTCAACCAATCAAAAGAAGAAACGACCGAACCACATGACCGCACTTTCTCCATCAGTAAAACAATTCAACTCACCAGTAGATACATCACAATATTTATAAGTTCAACAAATCAATTAAATTTAATTTGGACCCTTCCAGAATTTTTCTGTAATTGCCAAGTTTCTTTGTTCAATTGGCGTGAAGAAGAGGGTTTGTCTTTGTTTTTTAGCAAAAAACGTCATGGTTATGTTACGATTTCTATTAAAAAAATTCAATCATAAATATGGAAGTGAGTAACGTAGCGAAACTGTTTTGAGTGCAATTGACTAATTAATTAAAGGACGATGGAGGACGGGTTCGATGTTCTGCAACAATTGGGGTGGGAAGACCGAGTTTTGCGAAAGGTGAACTGTTGTTGGTTATTATTAGAAAATCTGACTCGTAGGCGGTCAAGATGGTTAATTAGATTTTGAGGATAATGAACGTTGATTAGTGAACACTTTGGTAATTGCAACAAGTGGAGCAAGTTAAGTGTTGGTAATTGTTATTAATAAGTTTACAATCTGGTTAAGGTATTAACAATAGATGAATGGTAAATGAGTAAAAAGTTGGTGGATAAAAGAGAAATCAAAATTTTGGGAAAAAATTAAGAATTAACAACAAAATGCCGAATGGTTTTAAAAATATTGGGATGGAACACCGACCAAAATAAAAATTTGCCAAAAAAAAAATCGAAATTGGGAAACTTTTATAATTATCCCACTTCTGATGTTAGCGTCCTTTGCGTTCAATTTACTACTAAACACGAGCAATTGCTTATTCATATTTGTTTTTTTCTTTACTTTCTTTAATAAAATTAAACTTTCTTCAGTTGATTCTTTATTAGTCAATGTTTGCTTCTTTCTTTCCAATTATCTTCAATTTTTCTTCTTCTCCATACTCAAGCCAAACGATGTCCTGCTACTTGTGGTAGATTTGTCTTATTTTATCTTTTTAACTCCTTCCTTTTTAAGTTTAGAAAGCCATTTCTTCTCTTCAACTCTTCTTTTTCCCAATAGAAGCATAGAATTTTTTTACATTATATTTGAATTGGCCATTTTTTTTTCATCTTTTAATTTGTTGTGTCCTTTGGTAACAAGTACTAATTTGATTCTCTACACATATTTCCTTTTCCTATATCTCCCAGTTTCTTCGTCTATTCTTTCTTCTTTTCAATTCTCTTGAATTAATCTTCTTCTCCATACTCTTGCCAAACTATAATGTTCTGTTACTGGTAGATTTGTTCTATTTGATTTTTCTATCTTCTTTCTCCTTAAGTTTTGAAAACTTTTTCTTCTCTTCCACTCTTAATTCTTTCTATAGAAGCATAGACTTGTGTTACTTTATATTAAATTGTTTATTATTCTTCATTTATTTTCTATATTGATTTGTCCTTTGGTAACAAGTACTAATTTTCTTTTTCACACATATTTCCTTTTCCTATATCTCCCGGTTTCTTTGTCTACTTTTTCTTCTTTTCAATTCTCTTCAATTCCTTTTCTTCTCCATACTCTTGCCAAACCATAACGTTCTCTTGGTGGTAGATTTGTCTTATTTTATCTATCTATCTTCTTTCTCTTTAAGTTTAGAAAGCTATTTCTCCTCTTTCACTCTTCAATTTCCCTTTAGAAGCATAGAATTTTCTTACTTAATAATAGATTGTCTATTATTCTTCATTTATCTTCTATATTGTTTCGTCCTTTGGTAACAACTACTAATTTACTTCTCTGCACATATTTCCTTTTCCCATTTTTCCCAGTTTATTCGCATAATTTTTCTTCTTTTCAATTCCTGTTCTTCTCTATAACATTGCCAAACCATAACGTTTTATAAATGGTAAGTTTGTCTTATTTTATATTTTTTTCTTTTTCCTCTTTAAACTTAGAAAGCTATTTCTTATCTTCCACTCTTTATTTCCCGTATTGAAGCATAGAAATTTCTTACTTTGTATTAAATTGTCTATCACTCTTCATTTATCTTCTACATTGTTTTATCCTTTGGCCACAAACACTCATATTCTTCTCTACACATATTTCCTTTTCCTATATCTCCCAGTTTCTTCGTATATTTTTTCTTCTTTTCAATTCTCTTCAATTCCTCTTCTTCTCTATACCATTGCCAAACCATAACGTTTTATAAATGGTAGGTTTGTCTTATTTTATATTTTTTTCTTCTTCCTCTTTAAGCTTAGAAAGCTATTTCTTCTCTTCCATTCTTTATTTCCCCTATTGAAGCATAGAATTTTCTTACTTTGTATTAAATTGTCTATTATTCTTCATTTATCTTTTACATTGTTTTATGCTTTTGCAACAAGTACTCATTTTCTTCTCTACACATATTTCCTTTTCCTATACCTACCAGTTTCTTCGTTTATTTTTTCTTCTTTTCAATTCTCTTCAACTCCTCTTCTTCTCTACACCATTGCCAAACCATAACGCTTTATAGATGGTAGATTTGTCTTATTTTATATTTTTTTCTTCTTCCTCTTTAAGCCTAGAAAGCTATTTCGTCTCTTCCACTCTTTATTTATCCTATTAAAGCATAGAATTTTCTTACTTTGTATTAAATTGTCTATTATTCTTCATTTATCTTTTACATTGTTTTATGCTTTAGCAACAAGTACTCATTTTCTTCTCTACACATATTTTCTTTTCCTATACCTACCAGATTCTTCGTTTATTTTTTCTTCTTTTCAATTCACTTCTTCTCTATTCTCTTGGCAAACCATAACGATCTATTGGTAGTAGTTTTGTCTTATTTTATCTTTTTATCTTCTTCCTTTTTAAGTTTAGAATGTTCCTTCTTCACTTCCACTCTTCATTTACCCTATAGAAGCACCGATTTTATTTACATTATATTCAATTGTCTGTTATTTTTCATTTTTCTTCTATATTCGTTCGTCATTTAGTAACAAGTACTAAATACCTTCTCTACACATATTTTCTTTTCTAATATCTCCTAGTTTCTTCGTCTGTTCTTTCATCTTCTCAATTTTCTTCAATTCCTCTTCTTCTCCATATTCTTGCCAAACCATGACATTCTATTGGTGGTAGATTAGTCTTATATTATCTTTATTTCTTCTTTCTCTTTAAGTTTAGAAAGCTATTTCTTCTCTTCCACTCTTCATTTTCCCTATAGATCCATAGAATTTTCTTACTTCATATTAAATTGTCTATTATTATACATTTATTTTCTCAATTGTTTCGTTCTTCAGTAACAACTACTAATTTCCTTCTCTACACATATTTACTTTTCCGATATCTCATATTTTCTTCGACTATTCTTTCTTCTTTTCAATTCTCTACAGCGTTCCATTGGTGGTAGTTTGTTTTATTTTATCTTTTTATCTTGTTCCTTTTTAAGTTTAGAAAGTTTTTTCTTCTCTTCCACTCTTCTTTCTTACCCTATAGAAACATAAAATTTTCTTACTTTATATTAAATTGTCTATTATTCTTCTTTCATCTTCTAATTTATTTCGTCCTTTAGTAACAAGTACTAATTTGATTCTCTACACATATCTTCTTTTCCTACGCTCCTGGTTTCTTCGTCTACACTTTCTTTTCAATTCCCCTTCTTCTCCACACTTTTGCCAAACGATGATGTTCTACTGATGACAGATTTGTCTTATTTTATCCTTTCATCTTCTTGCTCTTTAAGTTTAAAAAGCTATTTCTTCTCTTCCACTCTTCACTTTCCCTATAGAAGC
The DNA here is from genome assembly GCA_905333025.2 of Pyrochroa serraticornis. Taxonomy (NCBI): domain Eukaryota; kingdom Metazoa; phylum Arthropoda; class Insecta; order Coleoptera; family Pyrochroidae; genus Pyrochroa; species Pyrochroa serraticornis. The sequence goes on from HG995159.1 coordinate 3,756,873, forward strand.
ATAGAATTTTATTGCTTTGTATTAAATTATCTATTATTCCTCTTTTATCTTCTTTTGGTGACAAATACTAATTTCCTATATCTCCTGGTCTCTTCATCTATTGATTCTTCTTTTCAATCTTTTTTAATTTCTCTTCTTCTCCATACTCTTGCTAAACCATGACGATCTATTGATGGTAGAAGTGACTTATTTTATATTTTTATCTTATTCCTCTTTAAGTTTAGAAAGCTTTTTCTTCTCTTCCACTCTTCATTTCCCCTATAGAAGCATACAATTTACTTAGTTTATAATAACTTATCTACTAATCTTCATTTTATTTCGTCTCTTGGTAACAAGTACTAATTTCCTTCTTCTCACATATTTTGTTTTCCTATATCTCCTAGTTTTTTCATCTAGTTTTTCTTCTTTTCAATTCTCTTTAATTTCTCTTCTTCTCCATAACATTTCCAAAACGTGATGTCCTACTGGTAGTAGATTTGTCTTACTTTATCTTGTTATCTTCCTTCCCTTTGAGTTTAGAAAGCTATTTCTTCTCTTCCACTCTTCATTATCCCCATAGAAACATAGAATTTTTTTACTTTGCATTAACTTATTTAATATTCTTTTTATATTCTCTAAATTGTTTTGTCTTTCGGTAACAAGTACATATTTCCTTTTCCTATATCTCCTGGTTTCTTCGTCTATTCTTTCTTCTTTTCAATTTCCTTTAATTCCTCTTCTCCTTTATACTCTTGCCAAACCATGAGGTTCTATTCTTGGTACATTTGTCTTATTTTATTTTTTTACCTTCTTCCTCTTTAAGTTTAGAAAGCTCTTTCTTCTCTTCCAACTCTTCATTTTCCCTATGGAAGCATAGAATATTCTTACTTTATATAAAATTGTCTGCAATTCTTATTTTATTTTCTGAATTGTTTCGTCCATCAGTAACAAGTACTAATTTCCTTCTTCACACATATTTCCCTTTCCTATATCTCCTGGTTTCTTCGTCTATTCTTTCTTCTTTTTAATTCCCTTTAAATCCTCCTCTTCTCCACACTTTTGCCAAACGATGACGTTCTACTGGTGGCAGATTTATCTTACTTTTTCTTATTATCTTCTTCCTTTGCAGGTTTTGAAAGCTCTTCCTTTTCTTCCACTCTTCTTTTATCTTTTAAATGTTTTTTCCTACGTTCTTTGGTTGTTTATCTATTATTTTCTTCTTTTCCATACTTTTCCAAACCCTAACGTTCTATGAGTAAAAATTTGTAGTATTTTATCTTATCGCCTCTTTTGCTTCTAAGTAAAAACAAAGCATAGATTGATTGTCAAAATGTTAATTATTGTGGCAAGTGACTCCCAAAATTTTCTCGATACCGTCCATTTTTAACCCGACAATAATTACTTTTAGTTATATAAAAATTTCTACATAAAATATTAATAAAAAACGTCGATGGTGTCCTATCCCTTCGTTTGCCATTCACCCCCCAACTAGGTCTTTCGACCGTTACAGAGTTAAAAAGAAATTAAGACGGACTCGTTACGAGAATAATAAATTTAAATCAATTAATGAGGGATCATCAATGGGACTTCAGTATTGTCCGTTAAAATAGTTACCACCACCCTATCGCCACCCCATCGCATCAAAACTCTCTATAATCAAATAAATATTTCAACAACTCCCCAGTAGTTCCAGTTAGAAATTATAGACAAGACGACATCGTAGGGGTTGAACTTACCACGTGATCCAACTAACCAATAACGTTCTACCGATAACATCTATTGGTCCACGATTTCGAAAATCTTCCCAATTTCAGTCGATCGTTCGAAATTTCGCGACCGCCCAATCGACAACGACCACATCGTCTATTTGGTTGGTGTCTTTCTGGGTGATAGGTGAACAGTGTTGTGTTTCGGGTGGTTTTTAGTGGGTTGTTAAATGTAGATGTTCATCCAAAAAAAATATTCAAGGTATTTTTGGCAAATTTTGGTTGAATTAAAATTTAAAAAAAATTTTCTATGGTTTTTGTAGATGATGAAATTTAAGGTTGCCGGCCTTGTGGCCGATTTGATGCCCAATATCAGATTGATACAGGCATCCGGGCATTTTATGCTCAATTATCATGCAGACAATTCGGGAGCCGTCCACACTTTGAGATTGGGATATTGCTGTGTTCATTTGGTTTTCATGCTTCTTCAGTATGGGTATGAAGAAAGTTAAAGATTTTTTCAATGTTTACAACTTTTCCTTCCTTCAACTTTTATATACTTCTTAAATAATTTTTTCTTTTTATTTACAAAAATTTAAAAACTCTTATCTTCATTATCTTCCCAATTCATCACTTTTTCTTCTTTCGCTTTAATCTTATTTTATGTTCTACTTTTGCCGCTTTTAAAAATTTCTCTATTCCCCTCTCGCAAAATTATTTTAGAGCCAATGTTCCTTCGTCTTCTTTCTCACCTAGTTTCTTCTTTTTTACTTACACAAATTCAAATAGTTCTCTTATCTTCATTTCCCTTCATATTATAGTTTGCAATTTTTTCCATTCCACGTAATTCTACACCAATGTTGCTTTGATAGTTATGTTATCTTCTAATCTTCAATCCCTTTTATGCTTTAATATCCTTCTTCATTTTATTTTCGCGCAATTATTTTACAACCAATAACCTTCCCCTTACTGTTTCATCTTTTTTTTTATCTTGAAAGAAGTTTGTGCATCATCTTCTTTCTAGACGTTTCTTTAATTATTTTTACTAGCAGTTGATTGGCTTACTTGACTTTGCTCTAGTTTCATTCTTCATTTTATCTTCTTTCCCGCACCATTTCACAACTGCGTCGTTTTATTAATTGGGGTTGATTCATTTTCTAATCTTCAATCCTCTTATGCATATTTCTCCTTTCGTTCCTTAATCAACTCTCCTTCAAAATCAAACTTTGCATTTGTTCTAAGTTCCTCTTTGCTCATCTTCATATACCTTTCTTAATATTCTTCCAGAGTTTCGTTCAAAACTGAACGAATGGTCCTCAAAACATGAATCGTAACAATTTTAATCAATTGAGTTATAGCTCAACATATTTTTCCTACTTACTTCTTCTACTTCTTTCTCAATTCCTCAATTTTCTATAATTTTCTTCAATGCAGGTTCATTTTCTTCTAATTTCCTTTTTCTGAGTTTTTCTGAGTTTCTCAATCAACTCTTTTTCAAAGTCAAGCATTTCATTTGTCATATTCTTTCTTCTTCTTTTTTTATCTTCATATACTTTTCTTAATATTCTTCAAGAGTTTCGTTAAAAGTTGCACAAGTGGTCTTCAAAACATTTATCGTAATAATTTTAATCAATTGAGTAGCACTTAAACGTCTTTCTTCCTGCTTATTTGTTCTACTTCTCCCTCAATTCCTATCTTCTTTAATTTTTTTCAATAAAAGTTATTTTTTTTCTAATTTCTTCTTTCTGAGTTCTTTTCTCGATTCTACGTGAAAACCAAGCGTTTCATTTGTCATATTCTTTGTTCCTCTTTCCTCATCTCCATATACTTTTCTTAATATTCTTTCAAAGTTTCGTTAAAAATTGCACGAGTGATCTTTAAAACATTATCGCAACAATTTTAACCAATTGAGTCGCACTTCAACATCCTTCTTCCTACTGACTTCTTCTACTTCCCTCTTATTCCCTAAACCTTCTTTAATTTTCTTCAATACAAGTTAATTTTCATCTAATTTCCTCTTTCTGAGTTCTTCCTTCGTTCCCCAATCAACTCTTTTTCAAAGCTAAGCGTTTCATTTGTCATATTCTTTGTTCTTCTTTTCTCATCTTCATTTCGCCTTCTTAATATTCTTTCAAAGTTTCGTTGAAAATTGCGCAAGTGGTTTTCAAAACATTGATCAAAACAATTTTAACTAATTGAGTGGCACTTCAACATCTTTCTTCTTACTTACCACTTCTACTTCTTCCTCAATTCCTAAATCTTCTTTAATTTTCTTCAATACAAGTTCTTTTCCTTCTAATTTTCTCTTTCTGAGTTCTTCTTTTGTTCCTCAGTCAACTCTTCTTCAAGACCAAGCGTTTCACTTCTCATATTCGTTGTTCTTCTTTTCTCAACTTCATATACTTTTCTTAATATTCTTCTAGAGTTTCGTTAAAAATTGCACAAGTGGTCTTCAAAACGTTCATCGCAACAATTTTCCCAATTGAGTCGCACCTCAATATTATTCCTTCTACTTACTTCTCCTACTTCTGCCTCAATAACTAAATTTTTTTAAATTTTCTTCAATATAAGTTTAATTGTTTTTAGTTTCTTCTTTTTGAGTTCTTTTTTCGTTCCTTAAGTAACTCTTCTTCAAAGCCAAGCGTTTCATTGGTCATATTTTTTGTTTTTTTTTCTTCATCTTCATATACTTTCCTTAATATTCTTTCAGAGTTGCGTTAAAAATTGCACCAGTGGTTTTCAAAATATTTATCGTAACAATTTTAATCAAGTGAGTCACAACTCAACATCTTTTTTCCTATTTACTTCCTCTACTTCTCCTTTAATCTTTAAATCTTCTTTAATTTTCTTCAATCTAAGTTTATTTTCTTCCAATTTCTTCTTTATGAGTTCATTCTTTGTTCCTCAATCAACTCTTCTTCAAAACCAAGCGTTTCATTTGTTATACTCATTGCTTTTCTTCTCTCATCTTCATATGGTTTTCTTATTATTCTTCCAGAGTTTCGGTAAAAATTGCTCAAGTGATTCTCCAAACATTCATTGCAACAATTTTATTCAATTGAGTCACACCTCAACATCTTTCTTCATATTTACTTCTTCTCCTTTAATCCCTAAATCTTCTTTAATTTTCTTCAGTATAAGTTTATTCTCTTCCAATTTCTTCTTTCTAAGTTTATTTTTCGTTCCTTAATCAAGTCTTCTTCAAAACCAAGCGTTTTATTTGTTATATTCTTTGATCTTATTTTCTTATCTTCATATGTTTCTCTTAATTTTCTTCCAAAATTTCGTTAAAAATATGCACAAGTGATCTACAAAACATTAATCGCAACAATTTTAACCAATTGAGTCGCACTTCAACATTTTCCTTCCTGTTTACTACGTTGACTTCTCCCTCAATCCCCAAATTTTCTTCAATATAAAGTTAGTTTTTCCTAATTTCTTCTTTCTAAGTTCTTCTCTCGTTCCTCAATCTAATCTTCTTGAAAATCAAGCGTTTCATTTGTCATATTCTTCGTTCTTCTTTCCTCATCTTCATATAATTTTTCACTATTCTTTTAAGATTTTTTTTAAATTACACAAGGAGCCCTCAAAATGTTCTTAACAGAATTCACCAATTGAGTAGCACCTCAACTTCTTTTTTCCTACCTATTCTTCCTAGTATTTCCTCAATCCTCAAATCTTCTTTAAGTTTCTTCAATACAAGTTTATTTTTTTCTAATTTCTTTCTTCTGAGTTCTTGTTTCGTTCTTCAAACAACACTTTTTCCAAGTCAAGCGTTTCATTTGCCATATTCTTTGTTCTTCTTTTCTCATCTTCATATAGTTTTGTTAATATTCTTTCGATTTTTTTTAAAAAATTGTACAAATGGTTCTCAAAATATTCATCGTAACAATTTTAATCAATTGAGTGGCACTTCAACTTATTTCTTCCAGCTTACTACGTCGACTTCTCCCTCAATCTCCAAGTTTTCTTCAAAATAAGTTTAGTTTTTTCCAATTTATTCTTTCTAAGTTTTTCTCTCCTTCCTCAATCTAATCTCCTTAAAAACCAAGCGTTTCATTTGTCATATTCTTCGTTCTTCTTTCTCCATCTTCAAATACTTTTACAATATTCTTTTAAGATTTTTTTTAAATTACATAAGGAGTCCTCAAAATGTTCTTCGTAACAAAATTAACCAATTGAGTAGCACCTCAACTTCTTTTTTCCTACCTATTCTTCCTAGTATTTCCTCAATCCTCAAATCTTCTTTAAGTTTCTTCAATACAAGTTTATTTTTTTCTAATTTCTTTCTTCTGAGTTCTTGTTTCGTTCTTCAAACAACACTTTTTCCAAGTCAAGCGTTTCATTTGCCATATTCTTTGTTCTTCTTTTCTCATCTTCATATAGTTTTGTTAATATTCTTTCAAATTTTTTTTAAAAATTGTACAAATGGTTCCCAAAGCATTCATCGTAAAAATTTTAATGAATTGAGTGGCACTTCAACATATTTCTTCCTGCTTACTACGTCGACTTCTCCCCCAATCCCCAAGTTTTCTTCAAAATAAGTTTAGTTTTTTCTAATTTCTTTTTTCTAAGTTCTTCTCTCCTTCCTCAATCTAATTTCCTTGAAAACCAAGCGTTTCATTTGTTATATTCTTCGTTCTTCTTTCCTCATCTTCATATACTTTTTCACTATTCTTTTAAGATTTTTTTTAAATTACACAAGGAGCCCTCAAAATGTTCTTCGTAACAAAATTAACCAATTGAGTAGCACCTCAACTTCTTTTTTCCTACCTATTCTTCCTAGTATTTCCTCAATCCTCAAATCTTCTTTAAGTTTCTTCAATACAAGTTTATTTTTTTCTAATTTCTTTCTTCTGAGTTCTTGTTTCGTTCTTCAAACAACACTTTTTCCAAGTCAAGCGTTTCATTTGCCATATTCTTTGTTCTTCTTTTCTCATCTTCATATAGTTTTGTTAATATTCTTTCAAATTTTTTTTAAAAATTGTACAAATGGTTCCCAAAGCATTCATCGTAAAAATTTTAATCAATTGAGTGGCACTTCAACATATTTCTTCCTGCTTACTACGTCGACTTCTCCCCCAATCCCCAAATTTTCTTCAAAATAAGTTTAGTTTTTTCTAATTTCTTTTTTCTAAGTTCTTCTCTCCTTCCTCAATCTAATTTCCTTGAAAACCAAGCGTTTCATTTGTTATATTCTTCGTTCTTCTTTCCTCATCTTCATATAATTTTTCACTATTCTTTTAAGATTTTTTTTAAATTACACAAGGAGCCCTCAAAATGTTCTTCGTAACAAAATTAACCAATTGAGTAGCACCTCAACTTCTTTTTTCCTACCGATTCTTCCTAGTATTTCCTCAATCCTCAAATCTTCTTTAAGTTTCTTCAATACAAGTTTATTTTTTTCTAATTTCTTTCTTCTGAGTTCTTGTTTCGTTCTTCAAACAACACTTTTTCCAAGTCAAGCGTTTCATTTGCCATATTCTTTGTTCTTCTTTTTTCATCTTCATATAGTTTTGTTAATATTCTTTCAAATTTTTTTTAAAAATTGTACAAATGGTTCCCAAAGCATTCATCGTAAAAATTTTAATGAATTGAGCGGCACTTCAACATATTTCTTCCTGCTTACTACGTCGACTTCTCCCCCAATCCCCAAGTTTTCTTCAAAATAAGTTTAGTTTTTTCTAATTTCTTTTTTCTAAGTTCTTCTCTCCTTCCTCAATCTAATTTCCTTGAAAACCAAGCGTTTCATTTGTTATATTCTTCGTTCTTCTTTCCTCATCTTCATATACTTTTTCACTATTCTTTTAAGATTTTTTTTAAATTACACAAGGAGCCCTCAAAATGTTCTTCGTAACAAAATTAACCAATTGAGTAGCACCTCAACTTCTTTTTTCCTACCTATTCTTCCTAGTATTTCCTCAATCGTCAAATCTTCTTTAAGTTTCTTCAATACAAGTTTATTTTTTTCTAATTTCCTTCTTCTGAGTTCTTGTTTCATTCTTCAAACAGCACTTTTTCCAAGTCAAGAGTTTCATTTGCCACATTCTTTGTTCTTCTTTTCTCATCTTTATATAGTTTTGTTAATATTCTTTCAAAATTTTTAAAAAAATTGTACAAATGGTTCCCAAAGCATTCATCGTAAAAATTTTAATCAATTGAGTGGCACTTCAACATATTTATTCCTGCTTACTACGTCGACTTCTCCCCCAATCCCCAAGTTTTCTTCAAAATAAGTTTAGTTTTTTCTAATTTCTTTTTTCTAAGTTCTTCTCTCCTTCCTCAATCTAATTTCCTTGAAAACCAAGCGTTTCATTTGTTATATTCTTCGTTCTTCTTTCTTTATCTTCATATACTTTTTCACTATTCTTTTAAGATTTTTTTTAAATTACACAAGGAGCCCTCAAAATGTTCTTCGTAACAAAATTAACCAATTGAGTAGCACCTCAACTTCTTTTTTCCTACCTATTCTTCCTAGTATTTCCTCAATCGTCAAATCTTCTTTAAGTTTCTTCAATACAAGTTTATTTTTTTCTAATTTCCTTCTTCTGAGTTCTTGTTTCATTCTTCAAACAACACTTTTTCCAAGTCAAGCGTTTCATTTGCCATATTCTTTGTTCTTCTTTTCTCATCTTCATATAGTTTTGTTAATATTCTTTCAAAATTTTGTTAAAAATTGTACAAATGGTTCTCAAAACATTCATCGTAACAATTTTAATCAATTGAGTGGCACTTCAACATATTTCTTCCCGCTTACTACGTCGACTTCTCTCTCAATCCCCAAGTTTTCTTCAAAATAAGTTTAGTTTTTTCTAATTTCTTCTTTCTAAGTTCTTCTCTCGTTCCTCAATCTAATTTCTTTGAAAACCAAGCGTTTCATTTGTCATATTCTTTGTTCTTCTTTCCTCATCTTCAAATATTTTTTATATTGTTTTAAGATTTTTCAAAAAATTACACCAATGGTCCTCAAAATATTCTTCGCAACAAAATTAACCAATTGAGTCGCACCTTAACTCCTTTTTGTCTACTTATTTTTTCTAGTTTCTCCTCAATCCTCAAAACTTCTTTAAGTTTCTTCAATAGAAGTTCATTTGTCTTCTAAATCTTATCTTCTCTTTGTATATTCAGGTTCTCTTATTAACGCCAGTAGTTTTTAATATTCCCTTAAAAAATCTGTAGAGTTTGCTTCCTTTTTTACCTACTTTCTTCTTTCTGATTTCTTCAATAATTATTTTCCAAAATCATCGGTTTCGTGTATTATTTTTTTATTTATTTTCTATCTTTTTGATTATTATTTTATTTTTTGTAGGCTTTTTGAAAATTACACATGTGGTCCCCAAAATTTTTATTTGAAGATTTCCAACAACTTGATGCAGCTGCACATTTTCTTTAAACTTTAATTCTCTTGGTGTCTTCAAGTATCCCATTATTTATATTTTGCTTCATTAAAAATAATTACACCGGTAGTCCCCAACAATTTCATTTTTATATCGATGATAGTTTCTTCACTTTCTCTTCTTTTCAAACCACTCCCAGAATCACTCATTTTGGATTTAATTTTTTTTGGTATTCTTCAATTTTTTTACCATCTTAACGTTTCCATATTACTAATTAATAGTTTTTTTGAAAATTATACCAGCAGTCCCAAAAAAAAAAATTTAAACAATTTACCAAAAAAAAATTCCTGCCCAAATTTAGTTTTTATTAAAAAAAAACTTGTCACGACCCGAAAACTTCCTAGGATCCATCATCCCTTCTCCCTCTTTAAACATCCATCATTTATTTAAAGTTCAATCATGAGGACGCATCGTCGCGTTTTTGCCTTATTCAAATATTCAAAAGTACTTAAGGAACTGCTGAAATTTTGATGCGTCAAATTTAATACCTCCCCCATCCGTTTGAGAACCGTTTTAATAATACAGCAGTTCCCAAAATCGTAATTTTCACATTCTCAACAGTTGCACCTTCATCAATTTGGTAAACGAACGCGGTGACGTCAACGATTTGGCAGCCAACACAATTACCGTGTTGTTCTTCACGCATTGTATCACCAAATTCATCTATTTCGCCGTCAGATCGAAACTTTTCTACAGGTGAGTCATTAAAAATAAAAAAGAAAAATTTTTTTTTTTTTAGAACTTTAGGGATATGGAACCAAGCAAACAGTCATCCGTTGTTTTTGGAATCAAACAATCGCTATCACGCCCTCGCCCTCAAAAAAATGAGACGATTACTCTACATAATTGTTTCAGCCACGATTTTTAGCGCTTCAGGTAATGAAAAAAAATTTTTTTTTTTTTGTAATTTTTGATTTTTAGCTTGGACGGTGATAACTTTCTTGGGCGATAGCGTGCACAACATTAAAGATCCCGAAAACGAAAATTTGACGATTACTGAAGAAGTGCCGCGAATTTTGGTGCGTTCTTGGTACCCATGGGACGCCATGTCCGGAATGGCCCATTGGGGTACCGTAATTTTCCAAGTTTATTACGTTTTCTTCAGCTTATTCCAAGCCAATCTTCTCGACAGTCTCTTCTGTTCTTGGTTGATTTTCGCATGCGAACAACTCCAACATCTCAAAGAAATTATGAAACCTCTCATGGAACTATCGGCAACACTCGACACTTACGTGCCGAAATCCGCCGATCTTTTCCGGGCACCCAGTGCCACATCTACTGACAATTTAATCGAAAAAGGTATTTTTGTTACGAAAATTCGTTTTCGAATTATCTTTTTTAGATTACAACGACAAAAACGACGAGTTGAACTTGAAGGGAATTTATAGTACGAGACAGGAATTGGGGGGACATTTTAGGGGTGGGGCTTTGCAAAATTTTGGCGGTGGTGTCGGACCTAACGGATTAACAAAACAACAGGAATTGATGGTGAGATCGGCCATCAAGTATTGGGTGGAGAGGCACAAACATGTTGTTAGGTGAGTATTGATTGTTAAATTTAAATGAATGTGGGAACTGGCTGCGGAGCAATTAATAATTTAAAAGACCTCAACGTTAGAGGGGAAATTAACTGAATTGTTTTAATGTTAGTTTTTATTTATTGCTGAAAAAAAAGGGAAAAAATTTAATTCAATTTAGGTTAAGTCAATTTTTTTTTTGGCAAAATCCTCAAAAATCTCTACAGCTCTGAGGCAACAAAAAAAAAATTCTTGATGCATTCTGTTTTGTTCATCTCATTTTCGCACTTGGTTTGGCGAATTTTAGCACAAAATTAAAGTTTTTGGAAAAAAAGTACACAAAATAATTCTATCAAAATTGGAAGCTTGATAACTACTCGAGTTTTTGAGTTATATCGAATGCAAGTACATCGTTTTAATCGAATTTTAAAGGGCTTTCCAATAAAGGTAAAATGGAAATCCGGACGCTGTAAATAAGAAAGGTCCCTTTTTTGCCAATGGTAAAAATTTGGATTTTGGAATTTTTAAAGAGCCATATCTTCTAAACTAAGCGCTTAAATCAAAATCGGATTACGCTATTGTGTTATATGAATCCAAAAGTTTTAAATGAAATCATAAAACGTACATCAAAAATTTAAAAAATTTTGATGAAAATTTTCAAAAATTCTAAAATTGACACCAATCATTCGCAGCCATCGAGAACAACATTTTCTGACGTAATTTGTCTCCCTGATCTCAATTACGCACTTGGTTTACCCATTCGAGTGATAGATTTTCCACATTTCATAAAGGAACCCAAAATTATAATTTTTTTAAATATTCAAAAATTGTTAACCAATACAGATTTTAGTTTATGTCGAATGCAAGTCCAATATTTTAATCAACATTCAAAGGGTTTTCTAATAAATAAGAAAGTCAATTTTTTTAATGTTGACCAAAATATTGACAATTTGAAAATTTTCAATTAAACTCAAATCCAGAGCCTCTCAGCTATGGAGGAGATAATTTTCTATTGTAATTCGTGTCGTTGATCTCAATTTTGTAATAAAATTGTCTCTTGCATCGACATTTTCTGAGTATTTTACAAAAAATGACAAAAATTTTTTTTTTTTTGGAAATTCAAACCTTAGCCACTATCATAGTTTTGAACTCATTTCGAATACAAAAACAACTTTTTTATCGACACTCCAAGGGCTTTTTGATAGCTGAAAATGAAAGCTTTAGCTTTGTAAATAAAAAAGTTCAATTTTCAAAATTGACCAAAATTTTGCTCAAAAAATTCAAATTTTTATAACTTCTAAGCTAAGAATGCAATTTAAAAATTGTCAATTGGGTTGCGTTGTGGGAACTAAAACTTATGAGATCAAACCATCAAAGAGAACTGCAAAAATTTCAAAATTTTTGATCAAGAAATTTGCAAAAATGTCAAATTCAATTCTAGACAAAGAAAATAGCGCTCTCTTATGTAATTCATGTCGTTGATGTTGATTTTGCATACCGTTTGTCCATCCAAGGGATGGATTTCGTGTAGTTTACAAAAAAGACAAAAACTTAAATTTCTACAATATTGAAAGTTTCATAACTTCCAGAGATTTTGAGTTATTCAATTGCGTTCTCTTAATTAACATTCAAATGGGTTTCTAATAGGTCTAAAAAAAATCCTGGCATTAAAATAAAAACTTTCAATTTTTCACTAATGATCACAGTGCAGCTCAATTTAAATTGTCATAACTTCAAAAGTAGAAGTTCAAATTAGAAAAATCCAACAGCAGCACGTTAAGCGAGATAAATAATATGAAATAAGAGCATAAAAGTAGGCTCAAAAAATTTCAATTTTTTCAAAATTGTTGAATCGATGAAAATTTTCAAAAATGCTAAAATGGAAATTAAACGTTCAGATGTAAGTAATTGACAGTTTCTAATGTAATTTCTCGCGCTGACATTGTTTTGATATACCCTTTGTCCACTTCAGTTATAGATTTTATGTAAATCGGGCAAATCCGCAAAACTTTTTTTTATTTCAAACACATATCTACTCGAGCCAATAAGACTTTTAAGTAAAAATACATCAATTGAATTGATTTTAAATTCCCTTTTCTACTGTCGCAAATTTAAAATTCTAAGTGTGTAAATAAAAGTTCGAATTTGCAGTTTTGACCAAAATTTGAACATTTCGAAATTTAAAATTTTATCTAAATCGATTCTTCAAATGAAAATTAATAGGTCGGAGTCATTGGAAAGACAATTGCTTAATGTATTTAGTTTCGTTATTTTCGATTTCGGACTTGCTTTGTTAAATTTTGGCCTAAATTTGCAGTTTTTCGAAAGAGTTTACAAAACTACAAAATTTAAAAAAATTTAATCATCGATAGCAATTCGAATTTTTAGGTTATATCAAATATAAGTACATCATCTTAATCGACTTTCAAAAGGCTTTCCAATAAAGGTAAAATGGAAATCCGCACGCTGTAAATAAAAAAGGTCCCTTTTAGCAAATGGTAAAAATTTGGATTTTGGAATCTTCAAATTGTAATATCTTCGAAAATAAGCGTTCAAATTTAAATCGGACTGCGCTGTTCTGTTAAACGAATCAAGAAGTTTTAAATGAAATCATAAATCGCCCATCGAAAATTGCAAAATTTTCGATTTTTTTTTCACTCAATCGACTAAAATTTTCAAAAATACTAAAATGCAAACCAGTGAATATGATCGGACAAAAGACTGATTTTCTAGTCTAATTTGTGTCGCTGATTTCGATTTTGTACTAGGTTTGTCCATTTAAGGGACGAATTTCAACCATTTGATAAAAAAACAAACAAATTAAAACTTTTGCTTGAATAACTAGTCGAATTTTAAGCTATTTGGAATAAATGAACTTTTCTTTAATCGACATTCAAAGAGCTTTTCAGCAAAGCCAAAACGACAATTTTCTCTTTATAGATAAAAAAGTTCAATTTCTTAATTTTGACCAAAATTTTGATCAAAAAATTCAAATTTTCATAACTTCTAAATTAAGTGTCCAAATTCAGAACTGATAATTACGTTGCGTTAGACGCATTGAGTATTATAAAATAAGAGCATAAAAAGTTTTTAAAAAAATCAAAAATTTTGATCCAAAACTTGGCCGGTTAAAATTTTCAAAAATTCCAACTTAATATCAAGTCTAAAAAACTGACACGTTCTCAAGTGATTCTTGTGTCTGATCTCGATTTCGTGCTCGGTTCGTCTATTTAAGTGATGGATTTCGAAAATTTCACAAAAAACACAAGAAATTGACATCTTTCCAAAATATAAACGTCGATAAGTCTTAGAATTTTTAAGTCACCTCGAATACAAAGAAACGCTCGTGATCGACACCTAAAGAGGTTTCCAATAAGTCTAAAATAGACGTCTTGACTTTGTAAATAAAAACGCTCACTTTTCAGTAATGACCTAAGTGTAGCTCAACAATTCAAATTGTCACAACTTCGAAATTGACAATTGTCAATGTATTTGAGATTAAGAACAAAAGACCTTAATTATTTTTTTTTGATGAAAAACTTGGCCAATACTAAGTCGATTAAAGTTTGAAAAATGTCGAAATCATTTCGAGCCCACAAAAAGAGTATTTTCTAATGTAAATTGTGTCGCTGATTTCGTTTTTGTATTTGGTTTATCAATTTAAGCGATGAATTTTGAATGTTTCACTAAAAACTTGAGAAATTGACATTTCTAAAAATTTAAACATCGATAGGTTCTCGAATTTTAATGGTATATCGAATACAAGGGCATAATTTTAATCGACTTTCAAAGGGCTTTCAAATAAAGGTAAAATGGAAATCGGGACGCTGTAAATAAGAAAGGTCCCTTTTTTGTCAATGTCAGTCAAAATCGTCAAAAATCTCCATCGCTCTGAGGCAACAAAAAAATATTTTCTGATGTATTCTGTTTTGTTCATTTCGTTTTCCCATTTGGTTTGTTGAATTTTAGCACGAAATTCAAGATTTTGGAAAAAAAGTACGAAAAACCAATTCTATCAAAATTGAAAGCTTGATAACTACTTGAGTTTTTGAGTTATATCAAATGCAAGTACATAATTTTAATTGAATTTCAAAAGACTTTCAAATAAAGATAAAATAAAAATCCGGACACTGTAACTAAAAAGGGTCCCTTTTTGCCAATGGTAAAAACTTGAATTTTAAAATTTTTAAAGTGTCATGCCTTCGAAATGCAGCCAACGACTCTTCGCGTTTTCGGACTTGATTTGTTGAATTTCAGTATAGATCTGCAGTTTTTTGAAAAATTCTACAAAATCGCAAATTTTTCCAAAATTCAAACATCGATAGCTACTCGATTTTTGAGCTACATCAAATGCAAATACATCATTTTATTCGACTTTCAAAGGACTTTCCAATAAAGGTAAAATCAGTATCCGGACGCTGTAAATAAAAAAGGTCCCTTTTTGGCCAATGGTAAAAATTTGGATTTTGGAATCTTTAAAGTGTCATATCTTCGAAACTAAGCATTCAAATTAAAATCTGATTGCGCCGATGTGTTATATAAATCGAAAAGATTAAAATGAAACAATAAAACGGCCATCAAAAATTTCAAAATTTTTGATGAAAATTTTCAGAAATGCTAAAATTGACACCAATCATTCGCAGCTGTCGAGAACAACATTTTCTGATGCATTTTGCCAGCTTGATCTCAATTCCCGAATTAATTTATCCATTTAAGGGTTAGATTTTCCACATTTCATAAAGGAACACAAAGTTATAAATTTTGGAGAAATTCAAACATTGATAGCCACTACAAATTTTAATTTATTTTGAATGCAAGTACATCATCTTTATTGAATTTCAAAAGGCTTCCAATAAAGGTAAAATAAAAATCCGGACATTGTAACTAAAAAAGGTCCCTTTTTGCCAATGATAAAAACTTGTATTTTAGAATTTTTAAAGTGTCATACCTTCGAAATGAGCCAAGGACTCTTCGCGATTTCGGACTTAATTTGTTAAATTTCAGCATAGATCTGCAGTTTTTTGAAAAATTCTACAAATTTGCACATTTTTGAAAAATTCAAACTTTAATAGCTACTCAAATTTTTGAGCTACATCGAATGCAAGTACATCATTCTATTCGACTTTCAAAGGGCTTTGCAACAAAGGCAAAATCAGTATCCGGACGCTGTAAATAAAAAAGGTCCCTTTCTGGCCAATAGTAAAAATTTGGATATTGGAATCTTTAAAGTGTCATATCTTCGAAACTAAGTGTTCAAATTAAAATCTGATTGCCTCAATGTGTTATATACATCGAAAAGATTAAAATGAAACGATGAAACGACCATCAAAAATTTCAAAATTTTTGATAACAATTTTCAAAAATGCTAAAATTGACACCAATCATTCGCAGCTGTCGAGAACATTTTTTGATGTATTTTGCCCCCCTGATCTCAATTCCCGACTAGGTTTATCCATTCGAGGGTTAAATTTTCCACATTTCATAAAGGAACACAAAGTTATAAATTTTGGAGGAATTCAAACATTGATAGCCACTACAGATTTTAATTTATTTTGAATGCAACTACATCATCTTTATTGAATTTCAAAAGGCCTCCAATAAAGGTAAAGTAAAAATCCGGACATTGTAACTAAAAAAGGTCCCTTTTTTGCCAATGATAGAAACTTGAATTTTAGAATTTTTAAAGTGTCATACCTTCGAAATGAGCCAACGACTCTTCGCGATTTCGGACTTAATTTGTTAAATTTCAGCATAGATCTGCAGTTTTTTTTTTAAATTCTACAAAATTGCACATTTTTGAAAAATTCAAACTTTAATAGCTACTCAAATTTTTGAGCTACATCGAATGCAAGTACATTATTTTATTCGACTTTCAAAGGGCGTTCCACAAAGTCAAAATCAGTATCCGGATGCTGTAAATAAAAAAGGTCCCTTTCTGGCCAATGGTAAAAATTTGGATATTGGAATCTTTAAAGTGTCATATCTTCGAAACTAAGCGTTCAAATTAAAATCTGATTGAGCCAATGTGTAATATAAATCGAAAAGACGAATTAGAAAGTTTTAACTCTGCAAATAAAAATGTTCAATTTTTGAAAATTGACCAAAATTTTGTTTAAAAAGCACAATTTTTGAAAACTCCTAAATTAAGATTTCCACTAAAAACTAGCACGTTTAATTATAAAATAATACCACAAAGAAAAGTTAAAATAATTTAAAAATTTTCAACCAAAAATTCAGTTGTTGAAATTTCCAAAAATGTCAAGGTCAATTTGAGACAACAAAATTAGCGTTCTCTTATGTGATTTTCGTCGCTGATCTCGATTTTGTACTCGGTTTGTCTGTATAAGTGATGAGTTTCCGGTATTTTATAAAAAGGCTCAAAGTAGCAATTTTTGGAAAATTGAAACGTCTAGAACTACCAGAGTTTTAAAGTTATCTCGTATATTTTTTAGTTATAGTAATCGATACTTAAAGGGCATTCTAGTAATTTAAAAAAAAATTTAAAATTTACATTTTTTTCAATTTTGTTACAAAATTCAAATGATATCTTCAAAATTAAAAATAATTTTTTTTCTTGCAACATTGCGTTAAGCGAATTAAAAAATATATGATGAAGAAGCATTAAGAATTTCAATTCCAAAAAAAATTCTAAATCAATCGAGTGAAATTTCCAAAATCCCAAAATAAAAACCAAACGTCGAGATCAACCAAAATAGCATTTTCTGACGTAGAAAGTGCCCAGGATCTCATTTTTGCGTTGAGTTTATCTGTTGGGTACCAAATTTCCTCGATTTTCAAAAACACAAATTTTTGAAAAATCTACAAAGTGACAGCCACCGCAGTTTTTAAGTCAGATCCAATTACATCATTGCAATTAAACTTTTAACAATAGTAAAAAGAAGGTCGTGACGTGGCAAATAGAAAATTAAATTTTTTTCTGTTAAGCCAAAAAACGTCACATTGCCATATTTTCGAAATTAAGACTTTAAATCAAAATCTGATTGCTCCAATGTGGTTTACGGATCCAAGTTATTTGGTTGAAATCATAAAAAGCGTATCAAAATTTTTCAAAATTTTCGAAATTTTTCAAAATTTTCAAAAATTCTACCTGAACCGATAAAATTTTATAAAAACTTTTTTGTATCAAAACAATAACTCTTCGGGATCTCAATTAATAAAATTTCTTAACTTTTCAAAATAAATTCTCAAAACACTTTTTAGATTAGTAACAGCGATTGGAGATGCTTACGGTGTAGCTTTGCTTCTCCACATGTTAACCGCCACAATTATGTTAACTTTACTCGCTTACCAAGCTACTAAGGTAAATAACAATTAAAAAAAAACAAAATAAACAAAATTCACCCCCCAGATCGGTGGCGTTGACAAATACGCCGCCACTGTCATCGGATATTTGCTCTACGCTCTGGCTCAAGTGTTCCACTTTTGCATTTTCGGCAACCGTCTGATAGAGGAGGTAATTTCCAAAAATACCAACCAAACCAATTGGTAATCATCAAAATTTCAGAGTTCCTCAGTCATGGAAGCAGCCTACAGCTGCCATTGGTATGACGGTTCAGAAGAAGCGAAAACTTTCGTGCAAATCGTGTGTCAACAATGCCAGAAAGCAATGTCGATTTCGGGAGCGAAATTCTTCACTATATCGCTCGATTTGTTCGCTTCAGTGAGTTGAAAAAAATATATACAGAGTGTTTTTTATGAAATTTTTTTTTAGGTTTTGGGCGCTGTCGTGACTTACTTCATGGTATTGGTGCAGCTCAAGTGAGCTTTGTA
The DNA here is from genome assembly GCA_905333025.2 of Pyrochroa serraticornis. Lineage (NCBI taxonomy): Eukaryota > Metazoa > Arthropoda > Insecta > Coleoptera > Pyrochroidae > Pyrochroa > Pyrochroa serraticornis. Next base: position 3,775,263 of record HG995159.1, read on the forward strand.
TAATATTTTCAAATTTTTTTACGTCCACTTTAATTATTTCATGTTAATTATGAGAATCTCGGTACGAGTTCCTCTTGTTTTGCACTTGAAACAGAACTTGATGCTAGTATCAGTTGCACTCAAGTAGCTAGTTGTATTGTTATCATAATCGAACAATGTGATAAGATTAAAGTATTATAGCTTTTAAGTCACGTTAATTGTTAATTAGAAAAATTAATTAATTAATAACATCACAAAATGTTTAAAAAATATTTTTAATAATGAAACAACGAGATAGGTAGCCACGATTTAGGAACCTCTCAGCATTCACTTGTGTCTTATGGAGGATATAAAAAAGAAATGTTTCGACACTTTCTGTACCTGACGATGATTAATCTACAACGATGGATGATGCAACAATTTTTCGTTTTCGACGGGGAAACAACGCTGATGTAGCTGTTTAGAATTATTTGTTACCTTATCGATAATAAAGTTAACTGTTTGAAGAGTTGTGCGTGATTTTGGTCGAAATTTAATTACATCGACGAATACGAGACGAGACAAAGGCTAGTTCGATGTAATTTCGCTTGTTAACCAACTGTTGCAATTAGGAAAGTTACATGTGAAATTGTGGAGAACAGAGAAGATCAACAAAAAAATTACAATCACGTAGCAACTAAGGGAAGCTTTCAATATTGTTTCGAAAAACTACTCGTCAGTGTTTAGTTTCAGTTAGTTTATGACATTACTAATTTTTTCAGTAAATTGAAATAAATTTAATCAGGAAACACTCCAGAAATGGACTTAAAACAAATTTCAAGTCGATCGGTCAAGTAGTTTGAAAAATACAGTTCGCCAAAAATTTATTGAAAAATTTCTATTTTTACTTTATTTTTTTCTGAAACCGTCTTGTACAAAATTATTGTTAAAAACACTTTAGGTCCTAGATATTATTATTGTTTTTTATGTTAAGCAAAAAAATCTCAAAGATTCGCCAAAACTTTGGAGTGTTGTACAACGATAGAATGCATTGTCATGTCTATAACGCCCCATGCGTGTGACAGAGAACTCAAGTTGATTAAACCGTAACTTTTGTTGCAATGACCTCATAATTAAGAAAATTCTCTATTATTAAGTGAAAAATATTTTAACCAATTTAAGTTCTGTCTCATAACATAGAATTTTTCTCATAATGTAGAAAGCTTAGAAAACTAAATATTTTAATATGACTTGTCATTTAAGTCAATAAATCACAAAAAAACTTATGTAATTCCAACGCCTCGTATTTTTTTTCTCATAATGTAACTATTTTCAGTATTTCACATAACTGTTTAAGCCTCATAATGTAGCAACTAGTTACCTCAAAATTTCCTCTACTCTTCGCCCTTTAGATGATATATCAATGTTTATTGCACCATTTCACTGATTTCGATATAATTCTTATAATGTAACTCAAAGACTATAAATGTAAAATTTTATTGAAAACTAAAAAAATGATTTCAAGCAATGTTTCAATATATTTAAATATGGTTCGTAACTTTCAATTCCTAATTTTGATATATTTCTCATATTGTAACTCAAAGGCTCATAATGTAACATTTTATTAAAAATTAAAAAAATAATTTTAAGCAATGCTTTAGTATATTTAAATATAGTTTATGACTTTCAATTCCTAACTTTGATATGATTCTCATAATGTAGCTCAGAGACTCAAAATGTAAAACTTTATTAAAAACTAAAAAATGCTTTTAAGCAATGTTTCAGTATATCTAAATATGGTTCATGACTTTCAATTGCTAATTTTGATACATTTCTCATAATGTAACTCAGAGACTCAGAATGAAAAATTTTATTAAAGACTAAAAAATTAATTGCAGGCAAGGTGTCAGTTTATTTTAGATTTTAGATGACTTTCAGATAACTTTTTATCCCTGATTTTGATATAATTCTCATAATGTAAGTCAAAAACTCATAATGTAAAATTTTATAAAAAACTAAAAAATTATTTCAAGTAATGTTTCAGTACATTTAAATATGGTTCATGGTTTTCAGTTCCTTATTTTGACATATTTCTCATAATGTAACTCGAGACTCATAATGTAAAATTTTATCAAATAATAAAAAATAACTTCAAGCAATGCGTTAGTATATCTAAGTATTGCTTATAACTTCCTATTCCTAATTTTGATATAATTCTCATAATGTAACTCAAAAACTCATAATGTAAAATTTTATAAAAAACTAAAAAAATAATTGAAGTAATGTTTCAGTACATTTAAATATGCTTCATGGTTTTCCGTTCCTAATTTTGATATATTTCTCATAATGTAACTCGAGACTCATAATGTAAAATTTTATCAAATAATAAAAAATAACTTTAAGCAATGCGTTAGTATATCTAAGTATTGCTTATAACTTCCTATTCCTAATTTTGATATAATTCTCATAATGTAACCCAGAGACTCATAACTAATTTTTTTTACTAAAAAATTGATTTCAAGCAATGTGTCAGTTTATTTTAATATTGTAGATGACCTTCTATTTCAGAATTTGTAACAATTCTCATAATGTAACTTAAAGACTCATAATGTAAAATTTTATTAAAAACTAAAATGTGTAAGTATATTTAATTATTGTTCATGACTTTCAATTACCGATTTTGATATAATTTTTATAATGTAACTCAGAAACTTATAATGTAAAATTTTATTAGAAACTAAAAATTTAATTTCAAGCAATGTGTAAGTGTATTTAAGTATTGTTCATGACTTTTAATTCCTAATTTTGTAATAATTCTCATAATGCTAGTCAAAAACTCATAATGTAATTTTTTTTTAAAAACTAAAAAAATTATTTCAAGCAATATGTAAGTATATTTAAATAATAGTCATGACTTTTATTTTCTAATTTTAAAAAAATTCTCATAATGTAACTCAGAGATTCATAATGTAAAATTTTATTAAAAACTTAAAAATTAATCTCAAGCAATGTGTCAGTTTATTTTAATATTGTAGATGACTTTCTATCCCTAATTTTGATATAATTCTCATAATATAGCTCAAAGACTCATAGTGTAAAATTGTACTAAAAACAAAAAAAAATTATTTCAAGCAATGTGTAAGTATATTTAAATGTTGTTCATGTCTTTCAGAATTTTAATTTTGATATATTTCTCATAATGTAACTCAAGGACTCATAATGTAAAGTTTTATTAAATAATAAAAAAATATTTCAAGCAATGCGTTAGTATATTTAAATATTTTTTATGACACTCTGTTCCTAATTTCGTAATAACTTTCATAATGCAACTCAAAAACCCACAATGTAAAATTATTTTAAAAACTAGAAAAACGATTTTAAGCAATGTGTAAGTATATTTAAGTATTCTTCATGACTCTCTCTTCCTTATTTTGTAATAATTCACATAATGTAACTCAAAGACTTATAATGTAACTCAGAGACTCATAATGTAAAATTTTATTAAAAACTAAAAAATTAATCTTGAGCAATGTGTCAGTTTATTTTAATATTGTAGATGACTTTCTATCCCTAATTTTGATATAATTCTCATAATGTAGCTCAAAGACTCATAGTGTAAAATTTTACTAAAAACCAAACAAAATTCTTTCAAGCAATGTGTAAGTATATTTAAATATTGTTCAAAACTTTCAGATTTTTAATTTTGATATATTTCTCATAATGTAACTCAAAGACTCAAAATGTAAAATTTTATTAAATAATAAAAAAATATTTCAAGCAATGAGTTAGTATATTTAAATATTTTTCATGACATTCTGTTCCTAATTTTGTAATAATTTTCATAATGCAACTCAAAAACTCACAATGTAAAATTATTTTAAAAACTAAAAAAATTATTTCAAGTAATGTGTAAGTATATTTAAGTATTCTTCATGACCTTCTATTCCTAATTTTGTAATAATTCTCATAATGTAACTCATGGACTTATAATGTAACTCAGAGACTCATAATGTAAAATTTTATTAAAAACTAAAAAATTAATCTCGAGCAAGGTGTCAGTTTATTTTAATATTGTAGATGACTTTCTATCCCTAATTTTGATATAATTCTCATAATGTAGCTCAAAGACTCATAGTGTAAAATTTTACTAAAAACAAAAAAAAAATTTCAAGCAATGTGTAAGTATATTTAAGTATTCTTCATGACTTTCTATTCCTAATTTTGTAATAATTCGCTTAATGTAACTCAAGGACTTATAATGTAACTCAGAGACTCATAATGTAAAATTTTATTAAAAACTAAAAAATTAATTTCGAGCAATGTGTCAGTTTATTTTAATATTGTAAATAACTTTCTATCCCTAATTTTGATATAATTCTCATAATGTAGCTCAAAGACTCATAGTGTAAAATTTTACTAAAAACAAAAAAATATGTCAAGCAATGTGTAAGTATATTTAAATGTTGTTCATGTCTTTCAGAATTTTAATTTTGATATATTTCTCATAATGTAACTCAAGGACTCATAATGTAAAATTTTATTAAATAATAAAAAAATATTTCAAGCAATGCGTTAGTATATTTAAATATCTTTCATGACATTCTGTTCCTAATTTCGTAATAATTTTCATAATGCAACTCAAAGACTCACAATGTAAAATTATTTTAAAAACTAAAAAAATTATTTCAAGCAATGTGTAAGTATATTTAAGTATTCTTCATGACTTCCTATTCCTAATTTTGTAATAATTCGCATAATGTAACTCAAGGACTTATAATGTAACTCAGAGACTCATAATGTAAAATTTTATTAAAAACTAAAAAATTACTTTCGAGCAATGTGTCAGTTTATTTTAATATTGTAAATAACTTTCTATTCCTAATTTTGATATAATTCTCATAATGTAGCTCAAAGACTCATAATGTAAAATTTTATTAAAAACTAAAAAATTACTTTCGAGCAATGTGTCAGTTTATTTTAATATTGTAAATAACTTTCTATCCCTAATTTTGATATAATTCTCATAATGTAGCTCAAAGACTCATAATGTAAAATTTTATTAAAAACTAAAAAATTACTTTCGAGCAATGTGTCAGTTTATTTTAATATTGTAAATAACTTTCTATCCCTAATTTTGATATAATTCTCATAATGTAGCTCAAAGACTCATAGTGTAAAATTTTACTAAAAACAAAAAATATGTTAAGCAATATGTAAGTATATTTAAATATTGTTCATGACTTTCAAAATTTTAATTTTAATATATTCCTCATAATGTAACTCAAGGACTCATAATGTAAAATTTTATTAAATAATAAAAAAATATTTCAAGCAATGCGTTAGTATATTTAAATATTTTTCATGACATTCTGTTCCTAATTTCGTAATGATTTTCATAATGCAACTCAAAAACTCAGAATGTAAAATTACTTTAAAAACTAAAAAAATGATTTCAAGCAATGTGTAAGTATATTTAAGTGTTCTTCATGACTTTCTATTCCTAATTTTGTAATAATTCTCATAATGTAACTCAAAGACTCATAATGTAACTGAGAAACTCATAGTGTAAAATTTTATTAAAAGCTAGAAAAATAATTTCAAGCAATGTGTCAGTTCCTTTTAATATCGTAGATGACTTTCTAACCTCAATTTTAATATAATTCTCAAAATGTAACTCAAAGACTCATAATGTAAATTTTATAAAAAACTAAAAAATATATTTCAAGCAATGTGTCAGTTTATTTTAATGTTGTTCATGACTTTTAATACCTAATTTTAATATATTTCTCATAATGTAACTCAAAGAATTATAGTAGAAAAATTATATTTGCATGGTGAGCTTTCAATTTTTTCCCTAAACCCCTGAAATTGTTTGAATAAATTGTTACCTCATAATGTGGAATTTTGTTAAGCAATAGACCATCGATATCGATTAACATAGGAATCAATTAAATTGTTAAAGTTTCAATTTTTAAATCAGTATCGGTCTCATAATGTAAAATTCACGATTAACCTCATAATTTCGTAATGCAGATAATTGTTTCGCGTTTATTATTCAAAAATAATAAAACAAAACATTTCGTCAATTTTAGAAAATTTCTAAGAAAAAATTTCAAATCAGTTTCTCCTCTAAACCCTCACCTGTTGACTTTACCCTAATCGCATTGACTGATCTTGTTGCCGATTTTCCCGCATTTCTCTTTCTCTCTCACATCACTTTCGATGCCCCTCCATTATTGGCACAAGCATAAAAGAAAAAAGATCCCTTTAACATAAAAAGCACTCGAGAACGAAAGCAATTTCAACATGTAAAGGTCGGAACTTGAATAAAATCCAATAACTAACTAAATTTCAGATCAAGTCGACTCGCTGCAGTTGATATTAAATTTTAATAATATTAAGTGATCGATGCAAAAACAAGCGAGCAAATCACAACCAACCAGAATCGAGTTACTCTACCATAAAGCTAATTAAAATTCTACAACATCCCAAATTTTGTCAGCTATCTGTCTCTTTTCACTTGATGAACCTTAATCCGTTTGACGCGAAAATAACGAAATAAAACGTGAAAAATTCGAACTAGTGGGACTTGTTCTGTAACCTTGTCGGTGCAGCCGCCGCCTGGATCGGATCGATATCGTCCTAGATAGCGCCATCTGGACGCTTCTTTGTTAATCATTGGATAAACAACTTAACCTGTCTCGGATGCAATAAAACCGCTGCTGTGTTTTTTCGTATAACTTATAATCGTAATTCGTGTGTTCAAACAATTGCTCAATTGCACAATCGACAATCAAGCAACCCGAAAAAACGTTACCAACCCAATTTCATCGTCAATCATTCAAAAGGTGAGTTTTGTGTTTTTTTTTCCAATAATTTCGTGGCGCTAGTAATTTGAATGGACAATCAATCAAGTTCGACACAATGCGATTATGGGACGATTTTAATTATTGGAAAATTCAGAGAGTGAGAGCACTTGATTTATCACGATTAATGGTTGAGGGGAAAACCTCAAATTAAAATTACGCTTAATGCCAACAATGAAAATGTCATTTTTCGTTAATTTCTTTCAATCAATTTTGAGTTGCATTGTGCAATTTGTTGGTAGTGTCGTTATAACAAAATTGCAATTTTTTAAATAAAAATGATGGACCTAAGTATGAGATTTTTCTTTGGGATTGAGAAAATTTTATGACAATAATAAAAACGTCTCAACTTCAACAGTTTCGGAATGTCGAGTTGTCCTTTTGGAATTTACGTTATTAAAAAGTTTATTTACGTGAAAAACGTTTTCATCATAAATGTGACGTTTCGTTTTTTTTTCTTTACCCAACAATACCGATGTGTGTCTTTTGTTATCACAAGTGACTTCGTGCAATAATAATGGGACACATATCAAACAATATTGAAACACACCGCTATTGTTTGCAATTACAAAATTTCAGTAAAGAAAGAAGAAGTAAATTTTTTTTTCTTATATTGCGATAACCCCAAAAAATTGAAAAATGGATGAATTTTTAAGATTGTTATTCTTAATTAATTTCTAATTATTAAATTGTTTAAACTTATAGAAGAGACGTAATTTTCAGTTATTTGGTCGTTTTGGAAAAGAAAATGAAAATGTCAAAATTTAATTCCAACCAAGTTTTTAATAACCAAATTTTTGTAATTATAAACAAAGAATTTTATTTCAATTGTTTTATTCTAAAATACGAATTTTGAAAGCAATTTTAAGCCATCAATTCAAGTTACAAAAAATGGCACAAATGGTGGATGCTCCGAGTGAATTTTTTTATAAAAAAAATCATAACTTTTTCAAAATTAATATTACAAGATGAATAATTTTTTTCTAAAGAATCCTGAATTAGGTCCTTTAAAGTAGTTGGAATCTATTCGAGAGCGACTTCCGGTTCAGAAATTATGAATTTTCTAGTGTCCTGACAACCGCAAAAACTTTGGGAAAGACGACCAAAATGTCAAAATTTTCAGTACTAAAAGATTCTTGCAGCCAAATTGTTGAGATTATCAACACAGAGTCTTATTTCAATTATTTAGTTGCATTAAACAAACTTTCAAGGCAATTTTCCTATAACTCAAGCTGTAAAAGCGCGACGAAATGGTGGATGAGCCGAGTAATTTTGTTATTAAAAAAATAAAAAGTGGCTAACAATTAATGTTGAAAAATTAATAACTTTCTTCTAAACAAGCCTTAATTAGCTACTTTAAGGGAGGTAGAAGCTATTCGAAAGAAACATCCGGTTTAGAAATTATGATTTTTTTAGTAAGTTAACAAACGCGCAAATTTTAGGGAAAACGACGAAAATGTCAAAATTTTAGTACCAAAAAAAATTATAATACCCAAATTTTTCTAATTATCAACAAAGAATCTTATTTCGATCATTTTATTCTAATAAACAAATTTAAAAACAATTTTAAAGCATCGATTCAAGTTACAAGAAATTACACAAATGGTGGATAAGTCGGGTAAAAGATTTTATAAAAATTCATAAACTTGTCAAAATTAATATTAAAAAATCAATAATTTTTTTCCAAAAAAATCCTCAATTAGGTCCTTTAAAGGAGTTGGAATCTATTCGAGAGCGACTTCCGGTTCAGAAATTATGAATTTTCTAGTGTCCTGACAACCGCAAAAACTTTGGGAAAGACAACCAAAATGTCAAAATTTTCATTACTAAAAGATTCTTGCAGCCAAATTGTTGAGATTATCAACAAAGAGTTTTATTTCAATTATTTAGTTGCATTAAAGAAATTTCCAAAGCAATTTTACTATGACTCAAGCTGTAAAAGCGCGACGAAATGGTGGATAACACGGGTAATTATTCTTATTAAAAAAAATCATAACCAGCTAACAATTAATATTGGAAAAAAATTTTTTCTTTTCTAAACATACCTTAATTAGCTACTTTAAGGGAGGTAGAAACTATTCGAAAGAAACATCCGGTTTAGAAATTATGATGTTTTTATTAAGTTAACAAACGCGCAAATTTTGGGAAAATCGAGAAAAATGTCAAAATTTTAGTACCAAAAAAATTTATAATACCCAAATTTTTCTAATTATCAACAAAGAATCTTATTTTGATGATTTTGTTCTAATAAACAAATTTTAAAAACAATTTTAAAGCATCAATTCAAGTTACAAGAAATGACACAAATGGTGGATACGCCGGGTAAAAGATTTCATAAAAAATTCATAAGTTTTTCAAAATTAATATTAAAAAATCAATTTTTTTTTTCTAAAAAATCCTCAATTAGGTCCTTTAAAGGAGTTGGAATCTATTCGAGAGCGACTTCCGGTTCAGAAATTATGAATTTTCTAGTGTCCTGACAACCGCAAAAACTTTGGGAAAGACAATCAAAATGTCAAGATCTTCAGTACTAAAAGATTCTTGCAGCCAAATTGTTGAGATTATCAACAAAGAGTCTTATTTCAATTACTTAGTTGCATTAAACAAATTTTAAAGGCAATTTTCCTATAACTCAAGCTGTAAAAGCGCGACGAAATGGTGGATGAGCCGAGTAATTTTGTTATTAAAAAAATAAAAAGTGGCTAACAATTAATGTTGAAAAATTAATAACTTTCTTCTAAACAAGCCTTAATTAGCTACTTTAAGGGAGGTAGAAGCTATTCGAAAGAAACATCCGGTTTAGAAATTATGATTGTTTTAGTAAGTTAACAAACGCGCAAATTTTAGGGAAAACGACGAAAATGTCAAAATTTTAGTACCAAAAAAAATTATAATACCCAAATTTTTCTAATTATCAACAAAGAATCTTATTTTGATGATTTTATTCTAATAAACAAATTTTAAAAGCAATTTTAAAGCATCAATTCAAGTTACAAGAAATGACACAAATGGTGGATACGCCGGGTAAAAGATTTTATAAAAATTCATAAATTTGTCAAAATTAATATTAAAAAATCAATAATTTTTTTCTAAAAAATCCTCAATTAGGTCCTTTAAGGGAGTTGGAATCTATTCGAGAGCGACTTCCGGTTCAGAAATTATGAATTTTCTAGTGTCCTGACAACCGCAAAAACTTTGGGAAAGACAATCAAAATGTCAAGATCTTCAGTACTAAAAGATTCTTGCAGCCAAATTGTTGAGATTATCAACAAAGAGTTTTATTTCAATTATTTAGTTGCATTAAAGAAATTTTCAAAGCAATTTTCCTATGACACAAGCTGTAAAAGCGCGACGGAATGGTGGATGAGTCGAGTAATTTTTTTATTAAAAAAAATCAAAAGTGGCTAACAATTAATGTTGAAAAATTAATAATTTTTTCCTAAACAATACATAATTAGTTACTTTAAGGGAGATAGAAACTGTTCGAAAGAAACATCCGGTTTAGAAGTTATGATTTTTTTAGTAAGTTAACAAACGTGCAAATTTTGGAAAAAACAACAAAAATGTCAGAGTTTTAGTACCAAAAAAATTTATAATATCCAAATTTTTCTAATTATCAACAAAGAATCTTATTTCGATGATATTATTCTAATAAACAAATTTTCAAAGCAATTATAAAGCATCAATTAAAGTTACAAGAAATGACACAAACGGTGGATACGCCGGGTAAGAGATTTTATAAAAAAATTCATAAGTTCTTCAAAATTAATATTAAAAAATCAAAATTTTTTTTCTAGAAAATCCCCGATTAGGTCCTTTGAGGAAGTTGGAATCTATTCGAGAGCGGCTTCCGGTTCAGATATTATGAATTTTCTTGTGTCCTAACAACCGCAAAAACTTTGGGCAAGACGATCAAAATGTCAATATTTTCATTACTAAAAGATTCTTGCAGCTAAATTGTTGAAATTATCAACAAAGAGCCTTATTTTAATTATTTAGTTGCATTAAACAAATTTTCAAAGCAATTTTCCATTGATTCAAGCTTTAAAAACACGACGAAATGGTGAATAAGTCGAGTAATTTTTATATTAAAAAAATCAGAAGTGGCTAACAATTAATGTTGGAAATCTTATAACTTTTTTCTAAACAAGCCTCAATTAGCTACTTTAGGGGAGATAGAAACTATTCGAAGCAGACATCCGGTTCAGTAATTATGATTTTTTTACTAAGTTACCAAACGCACAGATTTTGGGAAAGACGATCAAAATGTCAAAATTGTAGTTCCCAAAATTTTTTCTAATAACCAAATTTTTTTAACTATTAACAAAGAATCTTATTTCTATTATTTTATTCTAATAAACAAATTTTCAAAGCAATTTTAAACCATCAATTCAAGTTACAAGAGATGACACAAATGGCGGATACGCCGGATAATTTTTTATTAAAAAAATCATAAGTGGCTGACAATTAATGTTGAAAATCAATAATTTTGTTCTAAACAAGCCACAATTAGCTGCTTTAGGGGAGATAAAAACTTTTCGAAGCAGACATCCGGTTCAGTAATTATGATTTTTTTACTAAGTTACCAAACGCACAGATTTTGGGAAAGACGATGAAATTGTCAAAATTTTAGTTCCCAAAAAATTTTCTAATAACCAAATTTTTTTAACTATTAACAAAGAATCTTATTTCTATTATTTTATTCTAATAAACAAATTTTCAAAGCAATTTTAAACCATCAATTTAAGTTACAAGAAATGACACAAATGGCGGATAAGCCGGGTAATTTTCTTATTAAAAAAATCATAAGTGGCTGACAATTAATGTTGGAAAATCAATAATTTTGTTCTAAATAAACCACAATTAGCTACTTTAGAGGAGATAGAAACTAATCGAAAGAGACATCTAGTTCAGAAACTATGATTTTTTTAGTAAGTTACTGAACACCAAATTTTAGGAAAAATTATGAAAATGTCAAAATTATAGTTACAAAAAATTTTTAATAACCAAATTTTTTAACTATCAACAAAAAATCTTATTTGGATTATTTTCTTCTAATAAACAAATTTTCAAAGCAATTTTAAATCATCAACTCAAGTTACAAAAAATGACATAAATGGTGGATACGCCAGGTAAAAGATTTTCTAAAAAAAATCATAACTTTTTCAAAATTAATATTAGAAAATCAGTAATTTTTTTCTAAAGAAATATCAATTAGATCCTTTAAAGGAACTAGAAACCATACGAAAGTGACTTCCGGTTCAGAGATTATGATTTTTCTAGTGTCCTAACAACCGCAAATACTTTGAAAAAGGCGATTGAAATGTCAAAATCTTAATTACTAAAAAGATTCTCGCTGCCAGATTGTTCAAATTATCAACAAGGAATCTTATTTCAATTATTTAGTTGCATTAAATGAATTTTCAAAATAATCTTCCTATAATTCAAGCTGTAAAAACGCGACGAAATAGTGGATGTGCCGGGTAATTTTTTTATTAAGAAAATCATAAGTGACTGACAATTAATGTTGGAAAATCAATAATTTTGTTCTAAACAAACCACAACTAGCTACTTTAGGGGAGATAAAAACTTTTCGAAGCAGACATCCGGTTCAGTAATTATGATTTTTTTACTAAGTTACCAAACGCACAAATTTTGGGAAAGACGATGAAATTGTCAAAATTTTAGTTCCCAAAATATTTTCTAATAACCAAATTTTTTTAATTATCAACAAAGAATCTTATTTCTATTATTTTATTCTAATCAACAAATTTTCAAAGGAATTTAAAACCATCAATTCAAGTTACAAGAGATGACACAAATGGCGTATACGCCGGATAATTTTTTATTAAAAAAATCATAAGTGGCTGACAATTAATGTTGGAAAATCAATAATTTTGTTCTAAATAAACCACAATTAGCTACTTTAAAGGAGATAGAAACTAATCCAAAGAGACATCTGGTTCGGAAACTATGATTTTTTTAGTAAGTTACTGAACACCAAATTTTAGGAAAAATTATGAAAATGTCAAAATTGTATTTACAAAAAATTTCTAATAACCAAATTTTTTTAATTATCAACAAAGAATCTTATTTGGATTATTTTCTTCTAATAAAGAAATTTTCAAAGCAATTTTAAATCATCAACTCAAGTTACAAAAAATGACAAAAATGGTGGATACGTCAGGTAAAAGATTTTCTAAAAAAAATCATAACTTTTTCAAAATTAACATTAGAAAATCAGTAGTTTTTTTCTAAAGAAATATCAATTAGATCCTTTAAAGGAACTGGAAACTATACGAAAGTGACTTCCGGTTCAGAGATTATGATTTTTCTAGTGTCCTAACAACCGCAAATACTTTGGAAGAAGCGATTGAAATGTCAAAATTTTAATTACTAAAAAGATTCTCGCTGCCAGATTGTTCAAATTATCAACAAGGAATCTTATTTCAATTATTTAGTTGCATTAAATGAATTTTCAAAATAATTTTCCTATGATTCAAGCTGTAAAAACGCGACGAAATAGTGGATGTGCCGGGTAATTTTTTTATTAAGAAAATCATAAGTGACTGACAATTAATGTTGGAAAATCAATAATTTTGTTCTAAACAAACCACAATTAGCTACTTTAGGGGAGATAAAAACTTTTCGAAGCAGACATCCGGTTCAGTAATTATGATTTTTTTACTAAGTTACCAAACGCACAAATTTTGGGAAAGACGATGAAAATGTCAAAATTTTAGTTCCCAAAAAATTTTCTAATAACCAAATTTTTTTAATTATTAACAAAGAATCTTATTTCTATTATTTTATTCTAATAATCAAATTTTGAAAGCAATTTTAAATCATCAATTCAAGTTACAAGAGATGACACAAATGGCGGATACGCCGGGTAATTTTCTTATTAAAAAAATCATAAGTGGCTGACAATTAATGTTGGAAAATCAATAATTTTGTTATAAATAAACCACAATTAGCTACTTCAGAGGAGATAGAAACTAATCGAAAGAGACATCTGGTTCAGAAACTATGATTTTTTTAATAAGTTACTGAACGCCAAATTTTAGGAAAAATGATGAAAATGTCAAAATTGTAGTTACAAAAAATTTCTAATAACCAAATTTTTTTAATTATCCACAAAGAATCTTATTTGGATTATTTTCTTCTAATAAACAAATTCAACTCAAGTTACAAAAAATGACATAAATGGTGGATTCGTCGGGTAAAAGATTCTCTAAAAAAATTCATAAGTTTTTCAAATTGGTTATTAGAAAATCAATAATTTGTTTCTGAAAAAATCTCAATTAGGTCCTTTAAAGGAGCTGGAAACTATTCGAAATCGACTTCCGGTTCAGAGATTATGATTTTTTCAGTGTCCTAACAACCGCACGAACTTTGCTGTAAAGACACGACAGATGGTGAATGCGCCGGGTAAGTTTTTTATAAAAACATTCCTAAATTTTTCAAAATTAATATTAGCAATTCAATTTTTTTTCCTAAACAAACCACAATTAGGTCTTTCTAGGTAATTAGAAATTATTTAAAAACAAGCTCGGATTCAGAAATTGTGATTTTTTTAGTAATTTAAAAATTACCCAAAAAGTGCCGCTACTGACACAAAAACTAAAATATTAAAATTACGTAAAAATCAACATTTTCTCTTTACGATGTAACAAAAAGAAAAAAAGCGAGAACTCTCTGGAGATTTTAAAAACTTCAAACACTTAACTGTAAATCAGCTCAACACAAGGAAATCGTTTTAAACATTTTTCCATCTTCTCGCATTGAAAGCACGAAATCGTAAAGGAGGGGAACGAAAAAAAAAACCAACACTGTTTACCACCTACAAATATCAATTTCCTCAGATCCTTTCATATTTGCTCTTAGCTACAATGGAACCGTGTTGTTTTCGATGTCGAAAACATCGAAGATGAGAACAATAGCATTAACGGATTTCGGTTAGATCGACACTTTTCACTTAAAACACGTTTTCTAAATAAAATTATTACGTAACTGTAAAACAAAATAACACCACGTCCAACTGTTTTTACCATCAACAATAGGAGCGATTCTCAAATTAAAACGAGCCAAGTTTCTAGAACTGTATTGTCAGAATTTCAAAAGCAAAAAAGTTTGATAACTGCCGAATGGCGAATATTAAATGGAAAAGAATTTATGGGGAAAATTGGAATTTTAGGTGTTAGATGGGGTTGTTAAAAATTATTGGTAAATTGTTGAATAAGTAACGCTGTAGTTCGAAAGATATTGGACGATAAAGCCAACTTTAAGGCTGTGTTGAAGTTTGATGATCACTTAAAAGTTTTCAGGAGCAATCGTTAATATTTACTTCTATTTGCCATCAGACGATCCTGAAGCGAAACGTACAAATTTTAGACGTGTTTATGTTAATGTAATAAATGACTTCAGTTAAATATTCAATGAAGTTAAGCCATAAGGGCGTTTAAGCTCAAAATTGTATAAAATTAAACAAAAATTGAGATTAGGAAAAAGGAAACGCTTTACGAGAAAATTTCATTTTCAAAATAATCCAGAATTGGATCCATGCGACTTTTTTTTTAAATTGCTGGAAATTTTCCAAAAATTTGTTTGTAGCTTGGGTACACTATTAGAAAATTAAAAAATTAGCTCTTTCAACAAATTTTATGGAAACGCTTTGTTTTAAGAGGAAATTTTGATTTCTAAATAATCCAGAATTGGACTCATGCGACTTTTTTTTCAAAAACACTCGAAGATTTCCAAAATTTTGTTTGTAGGTCCGAAATCCTATTTAAAAAATTTAAAAATATATTTTTCAACAAATTTAGCTTCCTTGACCACCGAAATTCAATGACATTATTTTCCAAAGTCCAGATCTGGACCCTTGCGACTTTTGGAAGTGTAAAGAAATATAATTTTGCAACAGCTTTATGTTTTCAGTAACGCGATTCATTAATCAAACTTTCTGTAGTTTAGATCTGATGTCAATCTACTAAGATCCAGATCTGGCCCCTTGCGATTTTTTTCTTTTTTTAAAAGTTTCGAAAAAAATCAATTTTTAAAAATTCGATTATAATTAATAGTGCGACTATTAGGAACGAAAATTTTTTTTCAACAATCTTTTCTTCAGTAGTTAAGTCAGGAACGCTTTCAATAAGTTTGAAAATTTACAATTCTATGAAAAAAAGTAAAAAGTTGAAATTGTGGAAGACGAAGCTTGTTGGTACAATAAAAATAAATGCAAAATAATTTCGAAATCTCCAAAATCCAGATTTGGATCCCAGCTATTTTTTTCTAATATTAGCCAGAAAGTTTTCAAAAATCTAACTGTAGCTCAGTACCGCTATTAAGAAATTTAAAAAAAATAATTTCCCAATAAATTTAATTTTTCCAGTAAAGAGATCCGTTGACCATATTTCCAAAATCCAGGTCAGGACCTATTCGACTTTTGAGTGTTTCAAAATACATTTTTGCAATAATTCTTGGTTTTCAGTAAGGAAATTCATTGACCAAACTTTCTATAGTCCAAATCTGTTGTCAATTTACTAAAATCCAGATCTGGCCCCTTGCGATTTTTTTTCTTTTTTTAAAAGTTTCGAAAAAAATCAATTTTGAAAATTCGATTATAATTAATAGTGCGACTATTAGGAAATGAAAAATTTTTTTGAACAATCTTTCTTCAGTAGTTAAGTCAAGAACGCTTTCAGTAAGTTTGAAAATTTGCAATTCTATGAAAAAAAGTAAAAAACTGAAATTGTGGAAGAGGAAGCTTGTTGCTACAATAGAAATAAATGCAAAAGAACTTCGAAATCTCCAAAATCCAGATTTGAACCCTTGCGAATTTTTCTTAATATTAGCCAGAAAGTTTTCAAAAATCTAACTGTAGCTCAGGACCGCTATTAAAACATTAAAAAAAATAAAATTTCTAATAGATTTAGTTTTTCCAGTAAAGAGGTCCATTGACCATATTTCCAAAATCCAGGTCAGGACCCATGCGACTTTTGAGTGTTTAAAAAAATATTTTTGCAATAGTTTTTGGTTTTCAGTAAGGAGATTCATTGACCAAACTTTCTATAGTCCAAATCTGTTGTCAATTTACTAAAATCCAGATCGGGCCCCTTGCGATTTTTTTTCTTTTTTTAAAAGTTTCTAAAAAAATAAATTTTTAAAGATTCGATTATAATTAATAGTACGACTATTAGGAAATGAAAAATTTTTTCAACAATCTTTCTTCAGTAGTTAAGTCAAGAACGCTTTCAGTACGTTTGAAAATTTACAATTCTATGAAAAAAAGTAAAAAATTGAAATTGTGAAAGAGGAAGCTTGTTGGTACAATAAAAATAAATGCAAAAAAATTTCGAAATCTCCAAAATCCAGATTTGGACACTTGCGAATTTTTCTTAATATTAGCCAGAAAGTTTTAAACAATCTAACTGTCGCTCAGAACCGCTATTAAGAAATTAAAAAATAAATTTCCCAATAAATTCAATTTTTCCAGTAAAGAGATCCATTGACCATATTTCCAAAACCCAGATCAAGACCCATGCGAATTTTGAATGTTTAAAAAATATATTTTTGAAATAATTTTTGGTTTTCAGTCAGGAGATTTATTGACCAAACTTTCTATAGTCCAGATCTGTTGTCAATTTACTAAAATCCAGATCTGGCCCCTTGCGATTTTTTTTCTTTTTTTAAAAGTTTCGAAAAAAATAAATTTTCAAAAATTCGATTATAATTAATAGTGCGACTATTAGGAAATGAAAAATTTTTTTCAACAATCTTTCTTCAGTAGTTAAGTCAAGAACGCTTTCAGTACGTTTGAAAATTTGCAATTCTAAGAAGAAAAGCAAAAAATCGAAATTGTGGAAGAGCAAGCTTGTTGGTACAATAAAAATAAATGCAAAAATATATCGAAATCTAAAAAATCCAGATTTGGCCCCTTGCGAATTTTTCTTAATATTAGCCAGAAAGTTCTCAGAAATGTAACTGTAGCTCAGGACCGCTATTAAAATATTAAAAAAATAAAATTTCTAATAGATTTAGTTTTTCCAGTAAAGAGGTCCATTGACCATATTTCCAAAATCCAGGTCAGGACCCATGCGACTTTTGAGTGTTTAAAAATATATTTTTGCAATAGTTTTTGGTTTTCAGTAAGGAGATTCATTGACCAAACTTTCTATAGTCCAGATCTGTTGTCAATTTACTAAAATCCAGATCTGGCCCCTTGCGATTTTTTTTCTTTCTTTAAAAGTTTCGAAAAAAATAAATTTTCAAAAATTCGAATATAATTAATAGTGCGACTATTAGGATATGAAAAATTTTTTTCAACAATCTTTCTTCAGTAGTTAAGTCAAGAACGCTTTCAGTACGTTTGAAAATTTGCAATTCTAAGAAGAAAAGTAAAAAATCGAAATTGTGGAAGAGCAAGCTTGTTGGTACAATAAAAATAAATGCAAAAATATATCGAAATCTCCAAAATCCAGATTTGGACCCTTGCGAATTTTTCTTAATATTAGCCAGAAAGTTCTCAGAAATGTAACTGTAGCTCAGGACCGCTATTAAAATATTAAAAAAATAAAATTTCTAATAGATTTAGTTTTTCCAGTAAAGAGGTCCATTGACCATATTTCCAAAATCCAGGTCAGGACCCATTCGACTTTTAGGCGTTTAAAAAATATATTTTCGAAATAATTTTTGGTTTTCAGTAAAGAGATTCATTGACCAAACTTTCTATAGTCCAGATCTGTTATCAATTTACTAAAATCCAGATCTGGCCCCTTGCGATTTTTTTTCTTTTTTTTTAAATTTCTAAAAAAATATTTTTTTGAGATTCGATAATTAATAGTGCAACTATTAGGAAATTAATTTTTTTTTCAACAATCTTTCTTCAGTAATTAAGTCAAGAACGCTTACAGTAAGTTTAAAAATTTGTAATTCTATGAGAAAAAATGAAAAATTGAAATTATATAAGACGAAGCTTGTTGCTACAATAAAAATAAATGCAAAAGAATTTTGAAATCTCCAAAATCCAGATTTGGACCCTTGCGAATTTTTCTTAATATTAGCCAGAAAATTTTCAAAAATCTAACTGTAGCTCAGGACCGCTATTAAAAATTAAAAAAAAAATGCTAACAATTTTTTCAGTAAAGAGATCCATTGACCATATTTCAAAAACCCAGATCAGGACCCATTCGACTTTTGAGTGTTTAAAAATATATTTTTGCAATAATTTTTGGTTTTCAGTAAGGAAATTCATTGACCAAACTATCCATAGTCCAAATCTGCTGTCAATTTACTAAAATCCAGATCTGGCCCCTTGCAATTTTTTTCTTCCATAAAACGCATTGGAAAAAAATTTCAAAACCTCGATTACATTTAAGAGTGCGACTATTAAAAAATAAAAAATTTTTTTTTACATATTTTTGTTTCTGGTTTTTCTATAGTCCGGATCTGGGTCCTTGCGGCTTTTAGGAGGTCAAAAAAACAATTTCTCAACAATTTTTTTTCCAGTATTGTGGTTCATTCACCAACTTTCTCATAGTCCAACTTTGTTGCGTCAATTTACAAAAATCCAGATCTGGCCCCTTGCGATTTTTTTCCGTAAAACGCATCCAAGTTAATAAAAATTCGAAATCTCGATAAAATTGACAATTTCAAACAATTTCGCGTCAATTTTTTTAATTGAAGTAATTGGAGTGAGGGATACAAAAATTATTTCTCATTTTGAAATGTAATTGGAGATTTGTAGCAAAATTGTCTTAATTTCGTGAATATTTAAATTGAAAACCGAGTTTTTTAACGACTTCCACCTGCTACAAAATTTCTCGACATAAAGGGTAACAATAATTATGATCCAGCAACAACCCGGGCCCACTCCAACAAACAACATAATTAATCCTGTTTGCCGACTAACTTCCTTTTTATTCCAACATAAACTTTCTTTAACGAAACCGGTAAAATTTACGACATCGTAAAACAACGAGCTAGTCCGCGATTATGTCGGATCTCCCTAACAAAGAGAAAAAAAAGAAAAACTTTGCAACCTTAAAAAATTCAAAGTTCGTCCCGTATCATTCCGACAGTTACCGTTGTGTCCCGTTAAGTTTCTGACATATGTCTTCTTCCAGAGTTTTCAGGACGAGTCGGGGGAACGCGACAAAAATATGTCAAAATTCAATTTCGTTTAAATTCCAGAGACTAAAAAAATATTTAAAAATTTTCATAAATTCCCTTTCTAACGCAGCCCTTCGTTTTCCCTAAATTTAATTATTTTATTAGGAATCTCGGTTAAAGATTTTTTTCGCTATTATTAACTCATTTATAATATTAAAATTAAAAATCTCGGTTAAGTTGAAAAATTTTTTTGGTGAGGGTTGTGCGGGATTGTTAAATTTTCGTGAACTATTTAATTACGGTTGAAATTTGTTCTTTGATCGGAAGTTGGCGAAGCGAAACGGAACGATCGAGAAGGCTAAGCAAATATCTTCGTTTGTGGAAATGGTAATCGGGAACGTTTTATACCCTTGAAAGGATCAAGTGGCCCGTTTCGGGAAAATGTTCGGAAACGATTGTTGTCGGGATGAGATTGGATTGAGGGCGACAAGATCGAAGGTTTTTGTTTCGAAAACAACAATGAAATCAAACGATTTTGGTTATTTACATAATAAGCGAGATGAAAATTCTCAAAGAACTTTCCAAAATTTCCCAATTTATCTCGAATCTAACGTTAGATACTCGAAAATAGTGACTGCGTTAAAATGTTAATTTTGAAGTGGTTAAGAACTTAGGTGGACAAATTTAATCTTTTCCAAAAAAATCACTAAACTTTCCAAAAATGACAAATTCAACTTGTGTCAACAAAAATTGAATTTTGTAATGTAATTCGGCCATTTAAGCGATGGATTTCCAGTATTTTTGAAAAAAACTCAAAATACCAATTTTTGAAAAATTCAAACCTTTATAATTACTGGAGATTTCGAGTTATTTCAAATATTTCTATTTCATATTAATCGACACTTGAAGACCTTTTTAACGATTCTAAAATGAAAGATGTGCGATTTTAAGTAAGAAAGTCAAAATTTTTTTACTGACCAAAATTTTGCTTAAAAGCTTCAAATGGTCATATCTTCGAAAGTAAAAGTGTAAATTAAATACTTCACTGGCTGCAAAAACTAGAAAATGTCTAATGATATCACTAAAGTGTAGATATATCAATTCTATTAAATTTGAAAAGTTTGGGAAAAAAAACTTAGGCACATTCATTCGAATAAAATTTCCAAAAATGTTGAATTCATCTTGTGCCAACAAAAATAAAATTTGGTAATGTAATTCGTGGTGTTGATCTAGATTTTGCACTCGGTTCGTCCGATTAAGTGACGAATTTCCAGTATTATATGAAAGAACTCAAAATACCAACTTTTGGAAAATTCAAAGCTTGATAACTAATAAAGTTTTTGAGTTATGTCAAATATTTATGTCTGATATTAATCGACACTTAAAGGTGCTTTTAATGATTCTACAATGAAAGATGTGCGATTTTAAATAAGAAAGTCAAAAATTTTTCACTAACCAAAATTTTGCCTAAGAGCTTCAATTGATCATATCTTCGAAAGTAAAAGTGGAAATTAAATATTTCACTGGCTGCAAAAACTAGAAAATGTCTAATGATATCACTAAAGTGTAGATATATCAATTCTATTACATTTGAAAAGTTTGGGAAAAAAAACTTAGGCACATTCATTCGATTCAAATTTTCAAAAATGCTGAATTTATCTTGTGCCAACAAAAATAAAACTTAGTCATGTAATTCGTAGTGTTGATTTAGATTTTGCACTCGGTTAGTCCGTTTAAGTGATGAATTTCCAGTATTTTATAAAAGAACTCAAAATACCAATTCTTGGAAAGTTCAAATCTTCATTACTACTGCAGTTCTTGAGTTATGTCAAATATTCATATCTCGTATTAATCGACACTTAAAGGCCTTTCCAATGATTCTAAAATGATAGATGTGCGATTTTAAATAAGAAAGTCAAAAAATTCTCAATGACCAAATGATCATATTTTCGAAAGTAAAAGTGGACATTAAATTTTTCTCGCTGCGTAAACTAAAAGATGTTTAATGATATCACTAAAGTGTTAATACAAAAATTTCTTTGAATTTAAAAATTTTCGAAAAAACTCTGATTAAAATTTCCAAAAATGTCAAATTTATTCTGTGTCAACAAAAATGAAATTGGGCAATGTAATTCGTGGTGTCGATCTCAATTTTATAGTCGTATTGTTCGTTTAAGCGATGGATGCCCAATACTTTATACGAAAAACTCAAAATACCAATTTTTGGTAAATTTAAACCTTTATAACTATTGCAGTTTTTAAGTTATGTCGAGAATTTTTACATCAAATTAATCGACACTTAGAGAGCTTTCTAGGCATGGTAAAATTAAAAGTTAAGTGGAAAAATCAAGTTTTTTATTGCTAAAGCATTTGTTTAGGAGCTTCAAATGATTATATCTCCAAAATTAAAAGCTTAAACCAAATTTCTCTTGCTACGTTACATTAAGCAAACTAAAAGGTGTATTTAGATACTAAAAAATTTATAATTTTTTTAAAATTTTGGATTTTCAATTTACAAATTCCGAAATAAAAGTCAAACATTTTGACCTAACTAAAGCAACATTTTCTAATTTAAAACTTCCATAACTTTTCCAAAAGCTGCAAAACTTTATCAAAAATAATTATTTGAGTTGTTAATTTTTTCAAATCTCACAAAAATTAATCGAAAAAGACAAAAATTATTTTTTTAAATGATTTTACTTTCAAATGCGAGTGACAAAACTTTCCCTTGTACCATCGACTTCTATTGTGGCGCCCGCCGTCGCGACGTCGCTTCCGTTTCAGTTTCAGTAAAGCTCCAGCCGCCGTCGCGTCCGGTTATTTAAATCCGTTCCATCCGCGTCCGAACACGTGCCAAAACCCTCAACACTAAAAGTAACTCATAATCTCATCGAAAAATCGAACACCCTGTATATTTGCAAGCAATTTCCGTTGTTTTCGTTCTTGTTATCCGCTTTTTCGACAAACCACAACAATTTCAGTAACACGGCCGTTTGGTAATTTAAATAAATTATCCCGGAAATTATTCTCTAAACGTCTCTAAATGGGAATTGGACGACGCGTTCCTGTTGCGTGATGAAAATGGTAAATTATTGTACCGGCAATAGATTGGACAATTGTTTGATTGTCACGAAGAGTTGTTGAACAAACTAACAACAAAATTATTAAACTGGAAATTTTGGAAACTTTGTTTTAAGGTACCTAACGTTGTTGATTGTAGGTGAGGGTTTTAAGAGGGGTGCAGGAAGGTAATCAAACTGTTTCGTAACTTTCGGAATAATTTCAGAGAAAATTTTGTGGAGGCTGAGAGAGTTTGTGATTAATTCGAGGATTTTTTGCGTGATTTGCATCGTGAAGTTTTCTTCGAAATTTGGTAAAACTCAATTATTTTAATTAGTTTTTTATTTTATCGGGTTTAAAGATAAGATTGAAGTAGGGAACTGAAAAAAAATTGAAGCTTTAAATCAAGAAAATATTTTGAAATTTATTTAAATTGTCAAAAATCTCAACAAAATTCGATTTATTTTTAAATTCAACTTTGGTCTAAAATTGCTCTTTGAATTTTTTTTTAATTGTCAAAGAAACTCAATAAGAAGTTTTGAAAAAATTTTAAATTCGACTTAGGTCTAAAATTGCTCTTAAAACTGTTTAAAATTTTCACTTCAACCTTACGGATTAGTTGTAGTAAAAAAAAATTTTGTAAATTATTATAATTCTGCTTCAAAAATTTTTTGAAATTTTGAAAATTTTACTAATTTTTTGATAACCAGATTGGGGTCTAGAATCAATAAAATTTTATGTTAATAATTAAGAATTGATTAGGATTCCAAAGTTTAAAAGAAATTGCGTTTTTGGAAATTTTGAAGGTCAGTTACTGTTTGATATTAACGGATTTGGGTCTAGAAAAATTCTTAAAATCAAAAAATTATATTTAAACCAACCACTCCAACAACTGTCAGGGTTAGTCCTAGTAAAGAAAGAACAAGAAAAAATTTTTCGTAAATTATTTTAACTCTGGTCCAGAAAATTTTTAAAATTTTGAAAATTTTACTAATTTTTTGCTTTAACCAGATTTTGGTTTAGAATCAAACAAATTTTTGGTTAATAATTAAGAATCGATTAAAATTCCAAAATAAATAAAAATTGAGTTTTTGGAATTTTGGAAGGTCAGTTACTGTTTGATTTTATCAAATTTGGGTCTAGAATGACTCAAAGAATAAAAAAAAAATTTAAACAACAACTCCAACAACTGCCAGGGTTAGTCCTAGTAAAGAAAGAAAAAGAAAAATTATTTTAACTATAGTCCTGAAATTTTTTTGAAATTTTGAAAATTTTACTAATTTTCTCGCTATAACCAAATCTGGTTCTAGAATCAATCAAATTTTAGGTTAATAATTAAGAATCGATTAAGACTTCGAAATTTGAAAAAAAATAGCGCTTTTGGAAATTTTGAAGGTCAGTTACTGTTCGAAATTATCAGATTTAGGCCTAAAAAGATTCATAAAATCAAAAAATTAAATTGAAACAACCACTCCAACAACTGTCGGGGTCAGTTCTAGTGAAGAAAGAAAAAGAAAAATTATTTTGTAAATTATTTTAACTCTGGTCCAGAAACAATTTTTTAATTTTGGAAATTTTAGCAATTTTGTTGCTTTAACCAGAATTGGGTCTAGAATCAATCAAACTTTAGGTTAATAATTAATAATCAATTAAGATTCTAAAATTTAAAAAAGAATTGCGTTTTTGGAAATTTTGAATGTCAGTTACTGTTTGAAATTAACGGATTTGGGTCTAGAAAAATTCTTAGAATCAAAGAATAATATTCAAGCCAACAACTCTAACAACTGTCAAGGTTAGTCCTAGTAAGGAAAGAAAAAATAAAATTATTTCGAAAATTATCTTAACTCTGGTCCAGAATTTTTTTTAAATTTTGAAAATTTTACTAATTTTTTTTGCTATAACCAGACTTGGATCTAGAATCAATCAAACTTTGGGTTAATAATTAAGAATCAATTAAGATTCTAAAATTTAAAAAAGAATTGCGTTTTTCAAAATTTTGAAGGTCAGTTACTGTTTGATATTAACGGATTTAGGTCTAGAAAAATTTTTAGAATCAAAAAATAATATTTAGACAAACCACTCCTACAACTGTCAGGGTTAGTTCTAGTAAAGAAAGAAAAAGGAAAATTATTTCGAAAATTATTTTAACTCTGGTCCAGAAACTTTTTCTAAATTTTGAAAATTTTACTAATTTTTTTTGCTATAACCAGACTTGGGTCTAGAATCAATCAAACTTTAGGTGAATAATTAAGAATCAATTAAGATTCTAAAATTTTAAAAAGAATTGCGTTTTTGGAAATTTTGATGGTCAGTTACTGTTTGATATTAACGGATTTGGGTCTAGAAAAATTCTTAGAATCAAAAAATTATGTTTAAACAAACCACTCCTACAACTGTCAGGGTTAGTCCTAGTAAAGAAAGAAAAGGAAAATTTTTCGAAAATTATTTTAACTCTGGTCCAGAAATTTTTTTGAAATTTTGAAAATTTTACTACTTTTTTTGCAATAACCGGACTTGGATCTAGAATCAATCAAACTTTAGGTTAATAATTAAGAATCAATTAAGATTCTAAAATTTAAAAAAGAATTGCGTTTTTGGAAATTTTGAAGGTCAGTTACTGTTTGATATTAACGGATTTGGGTCTAGAAAAATTCTTAGAATTAAAAAATAATATTTAAACAACCCACTCCTACAACTGTCAGGGTTAGTCCTAGTAAAAAAAGAAAAAGGAAAATTATTTCGAAAATTATTTTAACTCTGGTCCAGAAAATATTTTGAAATTTTGAAAATTTTACTACTTTTTTTGCAATAACCGGACTTGGATCTAGAATCAATCAAACTTTAGGTTAATAATTAAGAATCAATTAAGATTCTAAAATTTAAAAAAGAATTGCGTTTTTGGAAATTTTGAAGGTCAGTTACTGTTTGATATTAACGGATTTGGGTCTAGAAAAATTCTTAGAATTAAAAAATAATATTTAAACAACCCACTCCTACAACTGTCAGGGTTAGTCCTAGTAAAAAAAGAAAAAGGAAAATTATTTCGAAAATTATTTTAACTCTGGTCCAGAAAATATTTTGAAATTTTGAAAATTTTACTACTTTTTTTGCAATAACCGGACTTGGATCTAGAATCAATCAAACTTTAGGTTAATAATTAAGAATCAATTAAGATTCTAAAATTTAAAAAAGAATTGCGTTTTTGGAAATTTTGAAGGTCAGTTACTGTTTGATATTAACGGATTTGGGTCTAGAAAAATTCTTAGAATCAAAAAATAATATTTAAACAAACCACTTCTACAACTGTCAGGGTTAGTCCTAGTAAAGAAAGAAAAAGGAAAATTATTTCGAAAATTATTTTAACTCTGATCCAGAAACTTTTTCTAAATTTTGAAAATTTTACTAATTTTTTTTGCGATAACCAGACTTGAGTCTAGAATCAATCAAACTTTAGGTGAATAATTAAGAATCAATTAAGATTCTAAAATTTAAAAAAGAATTGCGTTTTTGGAAATTTTGAAGGTCAGTTACTGTTTGATATTAACGGATTTGGGTCTAGAAAAATTCTTAGAATCAAAAAATAATATTTAAACCGACTACTGCAACAACTGTCAGGGTTAGTCCTAGTAAAAAAAGAAAAAGGAAAATTATTTCGAAAGTTATTTTAACTCTGGTCCAGAAAATTTTTTGAAATTTTGAAATTTTACTAATTTTTTCGGTATAACCAAATTTGGATCTAGAATCAATCAAATTTTAGGTTAACAATTAAAAATCGATTAAGATTCTAAAATTTAAAAGAGAATTGCGTTTTTGGAAATTTTGAAGGTCAGTTACTGTTTGATATTAACAGATTTGGGTCTAGAAAAATTCTTAGAATTAAAAAATAATATTTAAACCAACCACTTCAACAACTGTCAGGGTTAGTCCTAGTAAAGAAAAAGGAAAATTATTTCGAAAATTATCTTAACTTTGGTCCAGAATTATTTTTTTTAATTTTGAAAATTTTACTAATTTTTTTTGCTATAACCAGACTTGGGTCTAGAACCAATCAAAATTTAGGTTAACAATTAAGAATCGATTAAGATTCCAAAATTTAAAAAAAAATGCGTTTTTTGGGAAATTTTGAAGGTCAGTTACTGTTTAATATTATCAGATTTGGGACTAGAACGTTTCATAAAATCAAAAAAAAAAATTGAAACTACCACTCCACTGTTAGGGTTTGTCCTAATGAAGAAAAAAAAGAAAAATTACTTCGTAAATTATTTTAATTCTGGTCCAAAGATTTTTCAAATTTTTTGCTTTAACCAGATTTGGGTCTAGAACCAATAAAATTTGATGTTAATAATAAGAATCGATTAAGATTCGAAAATTGAAAAAAAATTGCGTTTTTTGGAAATTTCGAAGGTCGAATACTTTTTGATATAATGAGATTTTGGTGTAGAATGACTCATATAGGAACGCATTTTGCACTCAATTTCTAGTAAATCGCCTGCCGTTACACGCGAACATTCTTGCTCCACCAGGCCCAATTCAAACCTTCCCAAAACTTCCCAACGACCTAATGAATAACGAAAAGTATTTCCCGTACAAAAGAAACGTGACGTCATCGATGCGAAAAAAAAACTCCCCAAACAACAACTTTATTATTACGACCCGTTCCTGAGGGAACAAACGATTTTCTACGTCGGACCTCATCGTCCTCACTTTTTCTCTATTGAATTAGTTACGTTTTATGGGCCAAGAAGCGGTCTCTTCATCGGTGATAAAACCCGAAAATCGTTACGTCATAATTGACACGTCGAACGACATTGTTGCCGGTTATGGCGGCGATAAAATCGAAAAGTCAATAAAAATCATAGTGCAAGTCGCATCAAGTTCCAGTAACTTCTTCGTTTTTATTAAAATCCCCGAGTGTTTAAAAAAAATAGTTGGAGGGTGATTCTGTTACTCGCCGGTTATTTCCACAATTTTCCCTTATTTCAACGCACACTTCATTTTATCTAAGCCACGTCTGATGGAACGTCGCTATTGGGATAAATGGAAAAAATATGTCTGAGAGGAACGCGTAGAAGTGGTGGAGAATCCCGAAATGGTGGTTCGAAAACAATAAAGAAAAGTCCGTGAAACGGGTCGAGATGGTAATTTTTCAATTTGAAATCGTCAATGACACAAACAGATTTTGAGCAGCGCTGCGGATTTTGGGGTTGGAAAATGACGTAACTATAAACAAAGTTTCACTTGAATTGTTGCTATGGTGTCGAGATTTTGTTGAGAAATTAACAAATTAATTACGTTGTGAGGAAAAGTGGCAATGGATGGCTGGAAGGGTTAAAAATTTTTCAAAAAAATATTTTGGGAAAATTTTGGTTTTTAATTTTAAGTTAAAAGTTTTGGCAATTTCGATCTAGACCTAAATTTTGCCAGAGAAGCTAGAAATTTGGAAATCCAACAAATTCGAAAAGTAATTTTTCAAAATTTTAAAAAAATTTACAAAAATTTACAAAACCAAATAAACTCCTTATGGGGGCCCAAAAATTATTTTGTTGCATTTTCTAAGAATTTACAGTTTTTTTAGTGAAAATCAATGTAACTAGATTCTTGTTTCAGCCACAATTTTTGTTCCTCCTCACAATTTCGTAGCCAAATTATTTAAACAAATTGCAATGAAGTTGATTGATATTTTTTATGTTTATTAACGATGTTTCTAAATTATTTCGGTCATTTAGCTCGAAATTTAGAAGCTTCAAAAAATGGTGGAGGTTAAAATTATTATTTCTAAAATTTCTCAAAAATTAAAAAACGGCCCTAAGTGATTTCAATTTTTTTCTACGACAAAACCAGCTCTTCTCTCTATAGAAAACTAAAAATCATTTTTATCCAAAATTTATTTTCGAAGTTACAATTTTTTTAGTGGCTCCTTGTCCTCTAACGAAATTATTTAAACAAATGACTTAAAGTTTTTTTAATGTTCTAAAAACTTTTTTTGCAAAATTTGAATTTTTCTACAATTTCTAGTCAATCAATCTTTAAAAAAAATTAACGCATGCCAATTGAAGTTTTTTAAATTCAGAAAAAAAATTCCAAAGTTTTTGCACTCAATTAATTTTGTAATCAAACAAAAGATAATCAACAACACGTTCAAACCACCGAAAAAAGTAAATTAAAACTTTTTGCGACGAGACGAACCAAGATAATTGATGACACTTTTTAATTGGAAAATTTGAGCTTTTCGTCTGCAACTGAAAATGCGAACCTACAAGAATTTAAATCTTCGAACGTTACTCAAGTAAATAAAATTTAACGTAAGTAATTTAGGTAAGACAAAAAAAATTTTATTGGGCTTAAAAACAAAAACACGATTAATGTCAGGTCAGGCTTCAAATTTATAAAAAATTCAAATACGAAGATTTTATTTTGAAAATTAAAACGCAACAAAATTCTTCCATTAAAACTTGTCGCATTGTCTTAAATCTTTCAACAAACCTCGTCGAATCTTGTTCCTTTTCATTCCCCCACAACTTTTCCCTTTATCCCTTCATTGTCGTCCCCTCTTTGTTTCCGGATTAACATTTTAAAGCAACAGCGAATTTGTTAACGGTTCGTCGAAATTGTTTGTTCGGATTCGTAGCCACAAAAGATGTGAAAACCTCGACGATGCTTGCTGGCAAACATACAGGGTGGTAGGGTAAAAAAAAAAACTTTGCATCTTTCGTTGAGTTGCTTCCGTTTCCGGAATAACGACGACATTTTGTTTGTTTGCAAGAACTTTTAATGCATCTTCAATTGAACGGAATGCCACCGGCTCTTTCGAATACATAACGCGATAAGAGTTTCACGAGGAACACTTCAAAGCGACAAATCGCGTTATCGAAGAGATTCGATACGAAAAAAAAATCAAAGTGGCTGCGACAACGACTGATGCGGACGCCATCACTCCGAATTCCAAACGGCATCTAGGTGAGTTTTTTGGTTCGAAATTTTTCGAAAAACTACAAAACTTTTTAAGAAACCCCGGTATTTATTGGTTTCCTACCACAGCCGAATTATCAACTAGCCCTCGTAGTTATTTCAATATTCGTGTCAATTATCTGTCTCTATTTAGTTATTTTCAAGTCAATGACGATTTTTTTGCTGCTAGACACTTATTTTTGTTCTCGATTCTCTATGATCTATAGGGAATTTCTTAGATTAAAAGAAATTTCGATTTTTTCGCATAAATCAACTTGGAACCACCAAAATTTTCGAGTAACCCTCGTATTTATATTAATTTTTATTTATTTCCTCAATCAAGTGTAGTAGCTCGAGCAACAGTAGTTTGCCATTACTTTCCGAGGGGGAGCGACCAAAACGACATTCTGCAGATTTGACCGAGAATCTCACCCGGAATCAAATTTATTGATATCGTTTCGATTTCTTCGCATAAATTAACTTGAAACCACAAAAATTTCGAGTAACCCTCGTATTTATATTAATTTTTATTTATTTCTTCAACCAAGTGTATTAGCTCGACCAACAGTAGTTTGCCATTACTTCCGAGGGGGAGCGACTAAAACGAAAATCACCAGATTTGACCGAGATTCGAACCCGGAATCAAATAAATTTATATCGTTTCGATTTCTTCTCAAAAATCAACTTGGAGCCGCAAAAAAATCTTGAGTAACCCTCGTATTTATATTTTTTTATTTATTTCCTCAATCAAGTGTATTAGCAGGAGCAAGTGGTGAATGGCGGAACGAATCGGGGAAATTCGGGAATAATTGAGTCTTAATTGGATTGGAGACGGCCGCAAAGAGACTCAAAATTGCGTTTCATTAAAATCCGGGTGTGCGAAACGCATTTAAATGGATTAACCTTCCGGGACAATAGCGTCGCGACGCTCCCTTTTGACAATCACTTGTTATGCAAATGTTTGCTTCTCTAATTTCGATCGAGATCCGGGTAAAATATCAAAACTCTCAACCGGAAAATTCCGAATCCAGAATAATTCCCGATTCCTCCCCTTCCCCAATGGGGACGCAATTAAAAAACTATTTCAATTTGTTGACAACGTTTTAATCCTAGTCAGATTTTGGACCGGATCCGGAAATAATTGACGCGATTTCTGTGTCGAATCGCATCCCTTATGTTGGCTCTTGTCTCTTAAATAACGGGAAGACTTAATCAGACGTTCACAGTTTCGCATACAAAACGTGATGGTAGGTATAGTGGTGGGGTATCGATTCGAGTACACAAAGTTATTAGGTTGCTGAACATGTTTGATTAGGTCGCCCGTAACGGAAAGGGGGTGCAATTACGATGAGGATGGAAGTGAGAGGAAGGGGAAATTTGTCGACGCTTTGACAAGCTATCTGGATGTGATCGGTGCCTTCAGTAATTAACCGGATGCAAGCAACAAAGGCCCAAAAATCGAACAATCAAAATGTAATCAAGAACCGTTTGTGTTCGGGTTTCTTAACTCTGAAATTTATACCACTTAAGAGAATTTCAAATATTTAGCTTCAATTAAAGTTAAGGGATGAATTTAGAAATCTCTAGAGATAAAAAAAATATTTATTTAGCTTGCAAACCTCAAATTGTTAACAAGGGTAATTTTCATCGAATTCTTTCTACACCTCTAGTACTCTATATTCTCTATCAACTCTAACACAAGTTTTGTATGTTATTATAGGTTTATTGTTAGAACTATTGCTTCAACTGACTCGTCTAAGTTTTGAAAAATTCATTTTATACCAAGACTCTATCACCTCTATAATCTACTCTCTATATTTATTACAATTTTAAACGATTTCTGTTTGTCTTCTCTGGTCGCTCAATTATTTGTATTAATTTTGTAGAGTTCATATTTTACCTATCTCTTTTACACCCTCTATAATAGTATCATTTCTAAATTTCTCTAACAATTTACCTCTATACTTTGCTTACTTTCTATATTACAAAAAGCTAAAACTCTTTTAATATAACAAAAATAATGAGTGTTTGGTAATAATAATGAAGAAGTTATCTCTATCCACCTACTCTATCATTTCCATAATCTATTCTTTATGAATATGAGAATTTTTAATTTATTTACAGAGTCTCTATATCCATTCAGTTTCTATTCTCTTCAAATTATATTGGTTTCATTACTTTTTTGTTACTTGTTGTTCTGTTTTCATCTACACTTTAGTTTTCTTTCATCTGCTCTATTTT
This sequence comes from Pyrochroa serraticornis, assembly GCA_905333025.2. Taxonomy (NCBI): domain Eukaryota; kingdom Metazoa; phylum Arthropoda; class Insecta; order Coleoptera; family Pyrochroidae; genus Pyrochroa; species Pyrochroa serraticornis. Next base: position 3,807,446 of record HG995159.1, read on the forward strand.
CTACATAGTCTCTATATACTTTTTAATTTCTAAGTTCTTTAAGCCATGTTATTTCCATTATTTTTTCATCCATATTGCTCTCTTCTAATCTACACTTTAGTTTTCTTCCACTTGCTCTATTCTCTACATAGTCTCTATACACTTTTTATTGTCTAATTTCTTTAAGAGATGTTATTTCCATTATTCACCTCATCCATATTGCTCTCTGCTAATCTACACTTTAGTTTTCTTCCACTTGCTCTATTCTCTACATAGTCTCTATATACTTTTTATTGTCTAATTTCTTTAAGAAATGTTATTTCCATTATTCACTTCATCCATATTGCTATCTTCTAATCTACAATTTAGTTTCCTTTCATCTGCTCTATTCTCTACATAGTATCTATATACTTTTTAATTTCTAATTTCTTTAAGCCATGTTTCCATTATTTCTTCATCCATATTGCTCTCTTCTAATCTACACTTTAGTTTTCTTCCACTTGCTCTATTCTCTACATAGTCTCTATACACTTTTTATTGTCTAATTTCTTTAAGAGATGTTATTTCTATTATTCACATCATTCATATTGCTCTCTTCTAATCTACACTTTAGTTTTCTTCCACTTGCTCTATTCTCTACATAGTATCTATACACTTTTTATTGTCTAATTTCTTCAAGAAATGTTATTTCCATTATTCACTTCATCCATATTGCTATCTTCTAATTTACAATTTAGTTTTCTTCCACTTGCTCTATTCTTTACATAGTCTCTATACACTTTTTATTTTTTATTTTTTAAGCCACTTTATTTCCATTATTTACTTGATCCAGATTGCTTTCTTCTGATCTCCACTATAGTTTTCTTTGATTTGCTCTATTCTTTACATAGTCTCCAAACATTTTTCATTTTCTAATTTTCTTAAGCAACGATGTTTCCATTATTCTCTTGATCCATGTTGCTCTCTTTTGATCTACACTCTAGTTTTCTTTCACTTGCTCTATTCTCTATATATTATTCTCTAGTTTTTATGTATACCATGATGCTTACAGTATTCTCTACGTGTTGATTTCTTCTTATCTACACCCTAGTTTTCTTTCATTTGCTTTATTCTCTACATAGTCTCTATACACTTTTTATTTTCTAATTTTTTAAGCAACGATGTTTTCATTATTCTCTTGATCCATGTTGCTCTCTTCTGATCTACACTCTAGTTTTCTTTCACTTGCTCTATTCTCTATATATTATTCTCTAGTTCTTATGTATACCATGATGCTTACATTATTCTCTTGTTATGTATAGATTTCTTCTTATCTACAGCCTAGTTTTCTTTCATTTGCTTTATTCTCTACATAGTCTCTATACATTTTTTATTTTCTAATTTTTTTAAGCAACGATGTTTTCATTATTCTCTTGATCCATGTTGCTCTCTTCTGATCTACACTCTAGTTTTCTCTCACTTGCTCTATTCTCTATATATTATTCTCTAGTTCTTATGTATATCATGATGCTTACATTATTCTCTTGTTACGTGTTGATTTCTTCTTATCTATTTCATAGTTTTCTTTCATTTGCTCTATTCTGTACATAGCCTCTATAAACTTTTTTCTCTAGTTTCCCTAAATCAAATTGCTTCTATTACTCTCTTGTTACGTGTTGTTTTTCTTCTCATCTGCACTCTAACTTTCTTCCATTTGCTTTATGCTCTACATAGCCTCTATACACTTTTTTCTCTACTTTTTTTTAAATCAAATTGCTTCCACTACTCTCTTGTTACGTGTTCCTTTCTCATCTGTACTCCAGTTTCATTCTATTTGCTTTATTCTCTACATAGCCTCTATAATCTTTACACTATGTAGTGTCTTTAAGTCAAATTGCTTCCATGAATCTGTTGCACGTGTTGATTTATTCTCATCTGCGCTCTAGTGTTTTTCCATTTGCTCTATTCTCTACATAGTCTTTATAGTTTTTTTTCTCCAGTTTCTTGAAATCAAATTGCTGTCATTACTCTATCGTTACGTGTTGTTTTCTTCCCATCTGCGCTCTAGTTTCCATCCATTTGTACTATACTCTACATAGTCTCCATCCACTTTTTTTTCTAGTTCCTTTAAATCAAATGGCTTTCATTACTCTCTTATCACGCGTTATTCTCTTCTCATCTCCGCTCTAATTTTCATCCAATTGTTCTATGCTCTACATAGCCTCTATACATTTTTTTCTCTTGTTCTTTTAAATCAAATTTCTTCCATTACTGTCTTGTTTCATCTAGTTTTCTTCTTATCTGCGCTCTGGATTTCTTCCATTTGCTCTATTCTCTACATAGCCTCTATAAAATTCATATTCTCGAGTGTCTTTAAATCAAACTGCTTCCATTACTCTCTTACCACGTGTTGTTTTCTTCTCATTTGCGCTCTAGTTTTCTTCCATTTGCTCTATGCTCTACATAGTCTCTATACACTTTTTTCTCTCTAGCTTCTTTAAATCAAATTGTTTTCATTACACTCTTGTTAAGTGTTGTTCTACTCTCATTTGCGCTCTATTTTCATTCTATTTGCTCAATTATCTACATAGCCTCTAGAAGCTTTACATTCTCTAGTATCTTCAAGTCAATTGCTTCCATTACTCGATCGTTACGTGTTGTTTTCTTCCCATCTGGGCTCTAGTTTTTATCCATTTGTTCTATACTCTACATAATCTCTACACTTTTTTTCTAGATTTTTTAAATCAAATTTCTTTCATTACTCTCTTGCTTTGTCTTGCTTTCCACTCATCTGGGCTCTAGTTTTTTTCCATTTGCTCTATGCTTCACATAGTCTCTATACACTTTTTTCTTTTTAGTTTCTTTAAATCAAATTGGTTCGATTACACTCTTGTTACGTGTAGTTCTCTTCTCATTTGCGCTCTATTTTCATACGATTTGCTCTATTCTCTACATACCCTTTATAAGCTTTACATTCTCTAGTGTCTTTAAGTCAAGTTGCTTCCATTACTCTGTAACTGCGTGTTGTTTTCTTCCCATCTGCGCTCTAGTTTTCACCCATTTATTCCATACTCTACATAGTCTCTATACACTTTTTTTTTCCTAGTTTCTTTAAATCAAATTTCTTCCATTACTCTCTCTTGCTTCGTCTCTTTTTCTTCTCATTGGCGCTCTAGTTTTCTTCCATTTGCTCTATGCTCTACATAGTCTCTATACACCTTTTTCTTTTTAGTTTCTTTAAATCAAATTGCTTCCATTACACTCTTGTTACATGTAGTTCTTTTCTCATTTGCGCTCTATTATTATTCAATTTGCTCTATGCTCTACATAGTCTCTATACATCTTTCTCTCTCTAATTTCTTTAAACCAAATTGCTTCCATTACACTCTTGTTACGTATTGTTCTTTTCTCATTTGTGTTATATTTTCATTCAATTTGCTCTATTCTCTACATAGCCTCTATAAGCTTTATATTCTCTAGTGTCTTTAAGTCAAATTGCTTCCATTACTCTGTTGCTGCGTGTTGTCTTTTCCCATCTGCGCTTTAGTTTTTTGCTATTTGCTCTATTCTCTACATAGTTTCTATACACTTTATACTCTATAATTTCTTTAAACCACATTTTCTCTTGTTAGGTGGTATTTTGTTATTATTTATACTCTACTTTTACTATTACTGTACTAATTTAACCATATAACTCTATAATTTACAACTCTATACTACAATAGTTGTTTTTGCTACTAACATTTTCTCTATACTACATATTCACTTTCGCTTTTATCGAATATTTTTCTCATTTTTACTACTCTTTAATCATTTGTAACTTCTTCATCAATCTTCTCTATCAGAGAGGGTATTTCTACAAACACTATAGATACTGATTGAATCCACAACCGACTAATGTTACGCTACCAACCGTGACGTAATTTTATTTATCGTTTTTCTCCGCCAACTCGTTCTATCTGTCAATTATTCAATTAAATCAGGAACGAAGTTTCCAAACGATTTTTCATCCTTTTCGAAAACGTATCGCAACTAATAACTTTTTGAATGGTCCACTTACAGTTCATCAACGACTTGCCTAATTGCATCATTGAAACGTGTAAAAACGTTTCCGTTCGATAGCGTTTCCCCTTTTAAATCCCCGACTAAGACACGAAAACGTGGAGGCGATCTCAACAACAAAAATCCCTAATGAAAACCACCAGCGAGCAACAAATAAATTCGGAAGGAATTAAATTAACTTGCACGCTTCCATCTAACACATCCAGATCGACTTTGAAGCTTTTCCGCTTCGGAGAGCAATTTTCTCAGTGAAACTGAAAGAAAAACAGAAAGACGAACCTGAAGGGAAAAGCCCTACGTTTCACCTGTAAAACAAGAGACAGGAACAGGGACGCGCGCTTAATTAGAGGAAAATTTCGGAAAAGCCCCCTTCACTCCCCAACCCTCCCGCGATACATAAATTTATTTTCGTTGAAAACGTAACGTTTAACAACATCGAAGCGTTTCTGGAAACGACGTGACGTTGTTAAATAAATTTTCCGACTGACATTTCCGCCTTTTGTGACGTAAAGGGAAAGGGGTTCTTAATCCCTGTTGTGTAGCGACATCAATCATCCCGTTCAGGTGTTATAAGGGAAGGGAAGGAAAAATTTTACGGTAATGGAAAAGGTTTCGTTAGAATTCGAGAAATTTTTAAAGTTAGTAACGAATTTTCGTCCCAAAATATCGTTTTCTATTGTTGATTGCGTCAACTATTTTGATTAATGGTTTTCGTCTTCGTTTCGGGCGACATGTTTGTTCCAAGTCGTAATTTTAACATCCATCATCGGCCGTTTCGCTTCCTTGTAACTTCCTCCAACAATTATTTCGTAAAACACTTGAACGATCATTTCGTCGTCATGTCGATGAGTTTTTGTTCTATCGATTGATGCTTGAAATTTCGATTCAAACACTCGACGTCGTCATTAATTTGCAGCAACTTAAGTCGAGTGTTCGAAACGGATTAGAAAATATGTTGAAACTCAACAGGAGTTGAGAGATTTTTTTAATTTAACGTTACGAAAAATCAAAATTATGAAGAAAAATTCGAGTTGACCAATAATCGGGTGAAAACTACGACTTTCGTTGTAAAATTATTGAAAAAAATATATTAGAGTCGACGATTAGAGGTGCGCCTATCATTGAGTTCGATTCGCGATCAAATTAGACGCGTTTTTTCGGTGACTCCCCCTAGGAAGACAACTGCAAATCTCCCAAAACAGCGCTTTTTCGCAATTTTTTTTTACCAAATCTCAGCTTATAGAAACACAATTATGAAATTAACAAAAAAAATGATTTTGCTCCTAACTGATAGATGTTAAACGAGAGTTGTTTAACAGATAAATTTTTAAAATTAAAATTAAAAATAATTGCAACGTGTCATCGCAACTTTTTTCTTTTTTAAATCAAATTAATCAAAAATTCGTTTTGATAAATCAAAATTATGAAGAAAAATTTTCTTTATTTGGGTGAAAAAGGGACTTCCGTTAAAAAATTATTAAAAGAAAAATATTAGGGTCGACGATTAGAGGTGCACCTATCATTGAGTTCGATTCGCAATCAAATCAGATGACTTTTTTCGGTGACTCCCCCTCGGAAGACAACGGCAAATTTCCCAAAACAGCGCTTTTTTGCTACTTTCTTTAACCAAATCTCAGCTTATAGAAACACAATTATGAAATTAACAAGAAAATTGATTTTGCTCCTAACTGAAAGATGTTAAACGAGAGTTGTTTAACAGATAAATTTTTAAAATTAAAATTAAAAATAATTGCAACGTGTCATCGCAACTTTTTTCTTTTTTAAATCAAATTAATCAAAAATTTGTTTTGATAAATCAAAATTATGAAGAAAAATTTTTTTAGTTGGGTGAAAAAAGGACTTCCGTTATAAAATTATTAAAAAAAATATATTAGGGTCGACGATTAGAGGTGCACCTATCATTGGTTCGATTCGCAATCAAATCAGATGACTTTTTTTGGTGACTCCCCCTCGGAGGACAACGGCAAATCTCCCAAAGCAGCGCTTTTTTGCTACTTTTTTTTACCAAATCTCAATTTATAGAAACACAATTATTAAATTAACAAAAAAATCGATTTTGCTCCTAACTGATAGATGCAAAACGAGAGTTGTTTAACAGATAAATATTTAAAATTAAAATTAAAAATAATTGCAACGTGTCATCGCAACTTTTTTCTTTTTTAAATCAAATTAATCAAAAATTTGTTTTGATAAATCAAAATTATGAAGAAAATTTTTTTTAGTTGGGTGAAAAAAGGACTTCCGTTTAAAAATTATTAAAAAAAATATATTAGGGTCGACGATTAGAGGTGCACCTATCATTGAGTTCGATTCGCAATCAAATCAGATGACTTTTTTTGGTGACTCCCCCTCGGAGGACAACGGCAAATCTCCCAAAACAGCGCTTTTTTGCTACTTTTTTTTATCAAATCTCAATTTATAGAAACACAATTATTAAATTAACAAAAAAATCGATTTCGCTCCTAACTGATAGATGTAAAACGAGAGTGGTTTAACAGATAAATATTTAAAATTAAAATTAAAAATAATTGCAACGTGTCATCGCAACTTTTTTCTTTCTTAAATCAAATTAATCAAAAATTTGTTTTGATAAATCAAAATTATGAAGAAAATTTTTTTTAGTTGGGTGAAAAAAGGACTTCCGTTGTAAAATTATTCAAAAAAATATATTAGGGTCGACGATTAGAGGTGCGCCTATCATTGAGTTCGATTCGCGATCAAATTAGACGAGTTTTTTCGGTGACTCCTCCTAGGAAGACAACTGCAAATCTCCCAAAACAGCGCTTTTTTGCTACTTTTTTTTACCAAATCTCTACTTATAAAAACACAATTATGGAATTAACAAGAAAATTGATTTTGCTCCTAACTGATAGATGTTAAACGAGAGTTGTTTAACAGATAAATTTTTAAAATTAAAATTAAAAATAATTGCAACGTGTCATCGCAACTTTTTTCTTTTTTAAATCAAATTAATCAAAAATTTGTTTTGATAAATCAAAATTATGAAGAAAAATTTTTTTAGTTGGGTGAAAAAAGAACTTCCGTTTAAAAATTATTAAAAAAAATATATTAGGGTCGACGATTAGAGGTGCACCTATCATTGAGTTCGATTCGCAATCAAATCAGATGACTTTTTTTTGGTGACTCCCCCTCGGAATACAACGGCAAATCTCCCAAAACAGCGCTTTTTTGCTACTTTTTTTTACCAAATCTCTACTTATAAAAACACAATTATGGAATTAACAAGAAAATCGATTTTGCTCCTAACAGATACATGTTAAAAGAGTTGTTCAACAACTAAATTTTTAAATGTAAATTAAAAATAACTGTAACCTGTCGTCGCAATTTTTTTCTGTATCAAATCAAATTAATCAAACATTCGTTTCAATAAATCAAAATTATAAGGGAAAAATTGGAATATTCGGGTAAAAACAGCGACTTCCGTTGCAAAATAATTTAAAAAAATATATTAGGGTCGACGATTAAAGGTGCGCCTATCATTTAATTCGATTCGCGATCAAATCAGACGACTCTTTTCGGTGACTCCCCCTCGGAAGACAACGGCAAATCTTCCAAAACAGCGCATTTTCGCAATTTTTTTTACCAAATCTCAATTGATATAAACAAAATTATTAAAATAACAACAAAAATTGATTTCGTTCCTAACAGACAGACAGAAAACGAAAGTTATTCAACAGCTAAATTTTTAAAATTAAAATTAAAAATAATTGTGACGTATCGTCGCAATTCTTTTCCTTTTCAAATCATTTTTTCCTCTAATTACACAACAAAAAAAATTTGGAACAAAAGAACGCAGCAGTTTCTCATCATTTTCGCTTAATTGCACAATTTTTTAACGTCAAAAAAAACATCTAACGTCAACTCGATTGTTTTTCTACCATCAGCACGAAGTGTTGTAATTGGTTGAAGAATTAATTAAGACCAAGACGTTGGCGGCGGATAATGGTCGAACACAACCGATAACGACGTTGCAAAGTTAAAAACTGTCGACCGGAAGCGATTCGTTTTTCTTCCAAACAATCGCACGACTTACGTGGAAATTTTCTATTTTCACCGTCGATTGTTTGGGAGTGAAACAAAAATTCTACACTCAACGCCCATTTAGTTGTGAGATTAGTAAAAGTGGAGACTTTTGCTGTTCTTAGTTTGTGTTACAAATTTTTTTACACCTCAAAACAATAAAAAAAATTTGGAGTCAACTTCCAGATTCTAAGTTTATATTTTTGTAATTATTTAAAAAATTCCAAAACAATTTTTAAACCCGAATAAATTTTTTTTTTATTATTTCATTAAAGTTTTCACGTGATTCGGTCATATCGCAATTAGTAGACCATCAATCGAAATCGAATTGTCGCCATTAATTAGTTTTGTTTATCTTGACGACCCTTAATCCGCCCCTGATCGCCAGTAATTATAGTTGGGGTTGAAGGTACAAGAACGGGCGTGTCCTCATTGTTATGCAAAAGCGACGAATTTACAACGAGGTCGATGCGAGAACGCGACCTGAATTAATTGGATCTTCCGAAAATCCGTCCAAGAGGAACACCTAATAAAGGTGCTGCATAGGTGCGATTTAGGGGTAGCTAGCTACTCAACTGATTTATGTCGAGGGCAGTTCGAACGTTAAAACAACCCCCGTGTTTCGTGGCCGAGGGGAGTTGTTGCGAATTTATCACGTCCCAAAACGATCCGGATAACGGCACCTGTTGGAAGGGGCGCCACAACTCACCCTTCCAACCCCCCCAAGTTCCCCAGAAAAACGCCAAACTCGCAGTTTTTTAACAATCAAGATTTTCGTTGTTGACGGAATTTTTAAAAATTGTCCAATAAAAGTGTAAAGAGTCACTGTTAGAGAAGCCGCCGCAGTGTTGGCGTAGAAAAATCGCGAAATCGCGGTAAAGAGTGTCTAGTTATGAAAAGTAGAAAAAAAAACGGTTTCGATCCCAATTTCCACGCAAAAAGGGACCGTTTCACTTTTCGTTACGCATGGTTAAAAATGGAGTTTTCACAAAAAGAAAGAAATTTCTCTATTCAACAAACGAATTTCTATTGTTTTATCTAAAAATTTTTTTAGTGATGTTAATTTTTCTCCTCGTTCTAATCGAATTGTGGTTGGTTGAAAGAAATTTCTTTTAGGTCGCCGTCTTTTCGTTTGGATTGGCCATTCAAGCGCACAATTGTCAACGCGAGTTAAGGGCGGAATTAAGGGGCGACAACTTTTGTCGAATCGACAATATCGGATCGCATCCTGAAAGTTAGCTATTGTCCCCTCGAATTGGCTTTATCTCGACAAAGCGTTCTCGCGATTTCGTCCGCGTAATTTTATTCTATTCCACTCTTGCGGTCGATCGAACAAACCTCCCCCACCACCGCAAAAAATTCATTGGAAATGCCGAAAACGTCCGACAGTATTATTTGTTGTTTTCCCACCGACGAATTCCCTTGTGGAAACGCCAACCCGGTCAGTGGGTCGAAACATCCATAAAAGAAAAAAAAACGTTTTCGTTTCTATCTGTTTTTCGTGTTTCGATTCGTCAGAAGGACCAATATTGATAATTCGGGAACAAGACGAAGAGAAGCGCCAACGAAATTCAATTTGCTTCAGTCTGCTTCAGTCAGTTTAATGGTTCTAAATAAATAGCGCAGGTGGGCCAACTTAATGAAGCTAACACAACTTTCTCTTGTACAACACTTAAACTTCATTAAATAACTTTATTTATAGGTAGGAGTTTCGTGGTGTAACCGGAAATCGGTCGAATTCGAAACAATTGCTTACAATATCAACATTGGAACATTTCTGTGTTTGCGGTAGAAACCGAAACAACATCCAACAACGTTATTAACATTCACAGAAACCGCTCGAAACTCTTGTTCGAATTCAAATCAAAAGTTCTTTCTTCAACATTGCCAAAAACAACCAACAACTCGTCTACAAAACCCTTCCCGGCCCTTCCAAAAGTCAAAACATAAACTTACTTGTTTGCGAACGCATTACGTCCGGCTGAGTTCTTGTTCCTAACCGAATTTTTGTCGATAACACCCTAATGACCATCAAAATTCAACAACTAATATAGCAAAACCCGAGAACTTACAATTTGCTTTGTAATTGTTGTTTTTCGTTAAAATGAAACGTTTTTTAAGCGCGGCAGAGCAGAATCGGCTTGCGTAACGAAAATTGCAACGTCTTGTTTACAGTTTAATTCTAAAAAATAAGAGAAACGTACAAAACTGAATGAATATTATCGATCCATAAGCATTAAGCGTCCTTGTGAGTATGGTCGCTCACCTTACGGCAACACTGTGGCGGCTTCTTTAATAATTACTTTGAACGTCACCGGTAGCGCGACGCTTTTCAACGCTTGTTTTGAATAATCTTGTTTATCATTATTGTTTCTATTATGAAAATATTTTTTTTAACAGCGATAGCAAAAAATTGGCTTGCGTAACGGAAAGTGAAACGTTCTATTTACTGTAAAAACTTGTATCCAGTAGAGCTTGTAAATTCGTATGAAGGTAGAGGGACCGGAAATCGGTGAAATTCGAAACAATTGCTTACAATATCAACATTGGAACATTTCTGTGTTTGCGGTAGAAACCGAAACAACATCCAACAACGTTATTAACATTCACAGAAACCGCTCGAAACTCTTGTTCGAATTCAAATCAAAAGTTCTTTCTTCAACATTGCCAAAAACAACCAACAACTCGTCTACAAAACTCTTCCCGGCCCTTCCAAAAATCAAAACTTAAACTTACTTGTTTGCGAACGCATTACGTCCGGCTGAGTTCTTGTTTCTAACCGAATTTTTGTCGATAACACCCTAATGGCCATCAAAATTCAACAACTAATATAGCAAAACCCGAGAACTTACAATTTGCTTTGTAATTGTTGTTTTTCATTAAAATGAAACGTTTTTTAAGCGCGGCAGAGCAGAATCGGCTTGCGTAACGAAAATTGCAACGTCTTGTTTACAGTTTAATTCTAAAAAATAAGAGAAACGCACGAAACTGAATGAATATTATCGATCCATAAGCATTAAGCGTCCTTGTGAGTATGGTTGCTAATCTTACGGCAACACTGTGGCGGCTTCGTTAACAATTACTTTGAACGTCACCGGTAACGCGACGCTTCTTAACGCTTGTTTTGAATGATCATGTTCATCATTATTGTTTCTATTACGAAAAAGTTTTTTTTAACAGCGACAGCGTAAAATTGGCCTTCGTAACGAAAAGTGAAACGTTCTATTTACAGTAAAACTTGTATCCAATAGAGCATGTAAATTCGTATGAGGGCAGAGGGGATATTTTTATAAATAAATAAAAAAATATATCAAATATACATGCTTGTTTGACGGCAACACTGTGGCGGCTTCTTTAATAATTACTTTAAACGTCACCGGTAGCGCGACGCTTTTCAACGCTTGTATTGAATGATCATGTTCATCATTATTGTTTCTATTATGAAAATATTTTTTTAACAGCGACAGCGTAAAATCGACTTGCGTAACGAAAAGTGAAACGTTCTATTCACAGTAAAAACTTGTATTCAGTAGAGCTTGTAAATCTGTATGAGGGTAAAAGGGATATACCTATAATTAAATAAAAAAATCAAATATACACGTATGTTTGACGGCAACACTGTGGCAGCTTCTTTAATAATTACTTCGAACGTCACCGGTAGCGCGACCCTTTCCAACGCTTATTTTAAATGTTTATGTTCGTTATTATTTCTATAAAAAAAACAATTTTGTTAGCAGCCATAGCGTAAAATCGGCTTGCGTAACGAAAAGTGAAACGTTCTATTTACAGTAAAAACTTGTATCCAGTAGAGCTTGTAAATTTGTATGAGGGTAAAGGGGATATTCTGATAAATAAATAAAAAAATTTGTACCAAATATACACGTTTGTTTGACGGGAACACTGTGGCGACTTCTTCAATTATGAAATCAGACGTCAAAGAGCGCTAAGTTTCATTGGGATTTTAAGTTTAATTTTTTTAAAGTATTTTATAGCCACGGTAGCGTAGTTTGACGTAATATAAAAAACGTAACGAAAAGTGAAACGGTTAATATTTATTCTACACAAAAAATCTGCAAGTCAAGGATCATAGTGAACGTTATCCAAAGTACACGTGTTTGCTTTAAATTTTAAAATTAAATTGTACCCACTCCTGCAGTAGTTATGCCAAACGCCGCCATGTGGCGTGACTATTTCCGCGTCGCTTCAAAACTCCACTACAATTTTTTCTTATTATAAAACTATTAAAGCGCGATTACGTTGAGTTTAGAGTTTCATCTTAATTAAAATAAAATTCATGACAATTATATAATTATATAAAATTTGAATGACTTACCTTTGCTTGCAAGCCATTTCGACCACTGGACAATTCTTGGCCTTGGTTATTGTAGTGGAAATCAACTGTAAAGAGAAGAGGGGGTAATTAGTCATTTCGTGAAAAAACTGTTCATTTTATATTATTCAATTTTAGAAATATAAGGCAAAATGCAAGTAAAAAAAAATAACAAAAGACAAGAATAATTTGAAATCAAAAAACGCTGGAAAAAAAGAAGAAAACTGTAATTTTTTCTTTATTTTTCAATTTTACTCAATCTTTCCTTCCCATCTTCCAAATAGTCAATAATTCTTCTAAAATTGCTCGATATACACAAAACGCGAAAATGAGGTGTACCTCAAGGCTCGATATTGGTCCCTCTCCTTATTATCCGTTCCTCTTTTCGTTTTTTGTCCACAAAGTCCTCTTTTATCTTCACTTCATGACAGTAAAACCCTAGTCACGTGGTGACCTTATCTCGACAAGGAAATTACAACATCACCCCCAAACACACAGAAACTTAATTAGGTTGTCTTGATATTCAGTGTCGCCCCTCATCAAATTCAATTTTCCATCCTCTATCTCTTTGCCTTATTATTCCACCACTTCCTGACGGAATAAAGGAGGAAATTGAACGAGAGAAGAAAACTTCATCCCCTTAACTCAAATATCTATTCGAGGGCGAATTTTATGCAAATCTCTCGAGACTGTACACAACAATAAACGGATGTTCCGCTTTACAACCCCCAGGCTGGTCGTCCAGAAAAATTATTGTTTTTTCTACAAGTATTCCCGTTATAGTAAGAACAAAACGTATTTAAAGAGAGAGGGAGGATTAATGAAAATTCTGGCGGCGGCGGCGGCGGCGGATCGACTCCCGCCGTTTTGTGCATGAATTTTTAATTTCCCGGTAGCGGAAATTGCGCCCGTTGCGTCACCCTAATAGGACTGGTGAGAGATCAAAATTAAAATAACCGACCAACGATTGAGAGGGTGGTACAGTAAATTCCTCCACTAAAAAAAATTTATTGTTGCAATTGTTGCAGAGTTGGACCTGGATTTTTTGGAGAGGCGTCAGAATGATTCAGCTAACGGAACCCAAGAAGTGGCCAGGACACCAATCGAGATCAGTCCAGAATCGGTTGATAGGGTTAAGGTCATATTATTGGGCGCACCGGCCGTTGGCAAGACCAGCATAATACAGGTATGCAAAAAAAGTTTTTTTATGCTAATTCTTGAAATTTTGTTGATACGGATCAGGTGTAAGTCACTTGTAAATCACAATTAATGAGGCATGCTCAATATGAAAAACGTATCGAGAGACGTCGGGCACCTACATCAGTAATCAGTTAAGTAGGTGGTGCTGGCAGTAGGCGCGTTTGATATGAAAACGAAAAGTTTTAATAACACTAATAGAAATCTCGTATAATTTAAGAAACAAATCAAAAGACGTCAGGCACTTGATAGGTGACCCTCGCATAAGGTGCGTTTAATATGAAAATCGATTCAAGATTCATCAACCGCTTTGATCAAGTTGACGCTGGCAAAAGGTGAAAAAAATCCGGTAGTAAGAGAAAGACGTTAAAGGACGTCAGGCACCTAACACAGATGAAGCTGGCATAAGGCGCGTCTAACGTTAAAATTACTTCTAAAATCATCAACTGCTAGGGTCAGATGACGCTGGCAAGAAGTGCGTTTGAAATGAGAAAAATTTTCTATATGAAAATCGTGCCAATGGACGTCAAGCACCTGGTGCTAATGAGGCTGGCATAAGACGAGTTCTAATGTAATAAACACGCAGACGAATGTTTGGCATGCAAACACACTTTCAATGTCAAGAACATATCAGGGACGTCGGGCACTTGACAGATGATGCTGGCATAAGGCGCGTCTAATATTAAAATGGCTTCAACAATAATCAACTGCTTAGGGTCAGATGACGCTGACAAGGAGTGCGTTTGATATGAGAAATATAAAAAGTGTGCCAATGGACGTCAAGCACATGGTGCTAATGAGGCTGACATAAGACGAGTTTTAATGTAATAAATCCATAGATGAATGTTTGGCATGCAAGGACACTTTTAATATCAAAAACGCATCAGGGACGTCGGGCACCTGACACAGATGACGCTGGCATAAGGCGCGTCTAATGTTAAAATAGCTTCAACAACCCTCAACTGCTTAGGGTCAGATGACGCTGACAAGGAGTGCGTTTGATATGAAAAAAAAAATTAATATGAAAAATGTGCCAATAGACGTCAAGCACCTGGTGCTAATGAGGCTGACATAAGACGAGTCTTAATGCAATAAATGCGTAGATGAATGTTTGGCATGCAGAGACACTTTTAATGTCAAAAACACATCAGGGACGTCGGGCACCTGACACAGGTGATGCTGGCATAAGGCGCGTCTAATATTAAAATGGCTTCAACAATCATCAACTGCTTAGGGACAGATGACGCTGACAAGGAGTGCGTTTGATATGAGAAATATGAAAAGTGTGCCAATGGACGTCAAGCACCTGGTGCTAATGAGGCTGACATAAGACGAGTTTTAATGTAATAAATGCGTAGATGAATGTTTGGCATGCAGAGACACTTTTAATGTCAAAAACGCATCAGGGACGTCGGGCAACTGACACAGGTGATGCTGGCATAAGGCGCGTCTAATATTAAAATGGCTTCAACAATCATCAACTGCTTAGGGTCAGATGACGCTGACAAGGAGTGCGTTTGATATGAGAAATATGAAAAGTGTGCCAATGGACGTCAAGCACCTGGTGCTAATGAGGCTGACATAAGACGAGTCTTAATGCAATAAATGCGTAGATGAATGTTTGGCATGCAGAGACACTTTTAATGTCAAAAACGCATCAGGGACGTCGGGCACCTGACACAGATGACGCTGGCATAAGGCGCGTCTAATGTTAAAATGGCTTCAACAACACTCAACTGCTTAGGGTCAAATGACGCTGACAAGGAGTGCGTTTGATATGAAAAAAAAAATTAATATGAAAAATGTGCCAATAGACGTCAAGCACCTGGTGCTAATGAGGCTGACATAAGACGAGTCTTAATGCAATAAATGCGTAGATGAATGTTTGGCATGCAGAGACACTTTTAATGTCAAAAACACATCAGGGACGTCGGGCACCTGACACAGGTGATGCTGGCATAAGGCGCGTCTAATATTAAAATGGCTTCAACAATCATCAACTGCTTAGGGACAGATGACGCTGACAAGGAGTGCGTTTGATATGAGAAATATGAAAAGTGTGCCAATGGACGTCAAGCACCTGGTGCTAATGAGGCTGACATAAGACGAGTTTTAATGTAATAAATGCGTAGATGAATGTTTGGCATGCAGAGACACTTTTAATGTCAAAAACGCATCAGGGACGTCGGGCAACTGACACAGGTGATGCTGGCATAAGGCGCGTCTAATATTAAAATGGCTTCAACAATCATCAACTGCTTAGGGTCAGATGACGCTGACAAGGAGTGCGTTTGATATGAGAAATATGAAAAGTGTGCCAATGGACGTCAAGCACCTGGTGCTAATGAGGCTGACATAAGACGAGTCTTAATGCAATAAATGCGTAGATGAATGTTTGGCATGCAGAGACACATTTAATGTCAAAAACGCATCAGGGACGTCGGGCACCTGACACAGATGACGCTGGCATAAGGCGCGTCTAATGTTATAATGGCTTCAACAACCCTCAACTGCTTAGGGTCAAATGACGCTGACAAGGAGTGCGTTTGATATGAAAAAAAAAATTAATATGAAGAATGTGCCAATAGACGTCAAGCACCTGGTGCTAATGAGGCTGACATAAAACGAGCTTTAATGTAATAAATGCGTAGATGAATGTTTGGCTTGCAGAGACACTTTTAATGTCAAAAACGCATCAGGGACGTCGGGCACCTGACACAGATGACGCTGGCATAAGGCGCGTTTAATGTTAAAATGGCTTCAACAACCCTCAACTGCTTAGGGTCAGATGACGCTGGCAAGAAGTGCGTTTGATATGAAAAAAAAATTAATATGAAAAGTGTGCCAATGGACGTCAAGCACCTGGTGCTAATGAGGCTGACATAAGACGAGTTCTAATGTAATAAACACGCAGACGAATGTTTGGCATGCAAACACACTTTCAATGTCAAAAACATATCAGGGACGTCGGGCACTTGACAGATGATGCTGGCATAAGGCGCGTCTAATATTAAAATGGCTTCAACAATCATCAACTGCTTAGGGTCAGATGACGCTGACAAGGAGTGCGTTTGATATGAGAAATATAAAAAGTGTGCCAATGGACGTCAAGCACATGGTGCTAATGAGGCTGACATAAGACGAGTTTTAATGCAATAAATGCGTAGATGAATGTTTGGCATGCAGAGACACTTTTAATGTCAAAAACGCATCAGGGACGTCGGGCACCTGACACAGATGACGCTGGCATAAGGCGCGTCTAATGTTAAAATAGCTTCAACAACCCTCAACTGCTTAGGGTCAGATGACGCTGACAAGGAGTGCGTTTGATATGAAAAAAAAAATTAATATGAAAAATGTGCCAATAGACGTCAAGCACCTGGTGCTAATGAGGCTGACATAAGACGAGTCTTAATGCAATAAATGCGTAGATGAATGTTTGGCATGCAGAGACACTTTTAATGTCAAAAACACATCAGGGACGTCGGGCACCTGACACAGGTGATGCTGGCATAAGGCGCGTCTAATATTAAAATGGCTTCAACAATCATCAACTGCTTAGGGACAGATGACGCTGACAAGGAGTGCGTTTGATATGAGAAATATGAAAAGTGTGCCAATGGACGTCAAGCACCTGGTGCTAATGAGGCTGACATAAGACGAGTTTTAATGTAATAAATGCGTAGATGAATGTTTGGCATGCAGAGACACTTTTAATGTCAAAAACGCATCAGGGACGTCGGGCAACTGACACAGGTGATGCTGGCATAAGGCGCGTCTAATATTAAAATGGCTTCAACAATCATCAACTGCTTAGGGTCAGATGACGCTGACAAGGAGTGCGTTTGATATGAGAAATATGAAAAGTGTGCCAATGGACGTCAAGCACCTGGTGCTAATGAGGCTGACATAAGACGAGTTTTAATGTAATAAATGCGTAGATGAATGTTTGGCATGCAGAGACACTTTTAATGTCAAAAACGCATCAGGGACGTCGGGCACCTGACACAGATGACGCTGGCATAAGGCGCGTCTAATGTTAAAATGGCTTCAACAACCCTCAACTGCTTAGGGTCAAATGACGCTGACAAGGAGTGCGTTTGATATGAAAAAAAAAATTAATATGAAGAATGTGCCAATAGACGTCAAGCACCTGGTGCTAATGAGGCTGACATAAAACGAGCTTTAATGTAATAAATGCGTAGATGAATGTTTGGCTTGCAGAGACACTTTTAATGTCAAAAACGCATCAGGGACGTCGGGCACCTGACACAGATGACGCTGGCATAAGGCGCGTTTAATGTTAAAATGGCTTCAACAACCCTCAACTGCTTAGGGTCAGATGACGCTGGCAAGAAGTGCGTTTGATATGAAAAAAAATTTAATATGAAAAGTGTGCCAATGGACGTCAAGCACCTGGTGCTAATGAGGCTGACATAAGACGAGTCTTAATGCAATAAATGCGTAGATGAATGTTTGGCATGCAGAGACACTTTTAATGTCAAAAACGCATCAGGGACGTCGGGCACCTGACACAGGTGATGCTGGCATAAGGCGCGTCTAATATTAAAATGGCTTCAACAATCATCAACTGCTTAGGGTCAGATGACGCTAACAAGGAGTGCGTTTGATATGAGAAATATGAAAAGTGTGCCAATGGACGTCAAGCACCTGGTGCTAATGAGGCTGACATAAGACGAGTCTTAATGCAATAAATGCGTAGATGAATGTTTGGCATGCAGAGACACTTTTAATGTCAAAAACGCATCAGGGACGTCGGGCACCTGACACAGGTGATGCTGGCATAAGGCGCGTCTAATATTAAAATGGCTTCAACAATCATCAACTGCTTAGGGTCAGATGACGCTGACAAGGAGTGCGTTTGATATGAGAAATATGAAAAGTGTGCCAATGGACGTCAAGCACCTGGTGCTAATGAGGCTGACATAAGACGAGTCTTAATGCAATAAATGCGTAGATGAATGTTTGGCATGCAGAGACACTTTTAATGTCAAAAACGGATCAGGGACGTCGGGCAACTGACACAGGTGATGCTGGCATAAGGCGCGTCTAATATTAAAATGGCTTCAACAACCCTCAACTGCTTAGGGTCAGATGACGCTGACAAGGAGTGCGTTTGATATGAGAAATATGAAAAGTGTGCCAATGGACGTCAAGCACCTGGTGCTAATGAGGCTGACATAAGACGAGTCTTAATGCAATAAATGCGTAGATGAATGTTTGGCATGCAGAGACACTTTTAATGTCAAAAACGCATCAGGGACGTCGGGCACCTGACACAGGTGACGCTGGCATAAGGCGCGTTTAATGTTAAAATGGCTTCAACAACCCTCAACTCCTTAAGGTCAGATGATGCTGGCAAGAATTGCGTTTGATATGAGAAAAAAATTTAGTATGAAAAGCGTGCCAATGGACGTCAAGCAGCTGGTGCTAATGAGGCTGACATAAGACGAGTTTTAATGTAATCAATGCGCAGACGAATGTTTGGCATGCAAAGACACTTTTAATGTCAAAAACGCATCAGGGACGTCGGGCACCTAACACAGGTGACGCTGGCATGAGACGTGTTCAATTTTCGGATAAAAAATGCGGCAGAACTCGCAACTTTCTGGATGGACACTTAAAAAGTAACAATTGTCATCGCAAAAGACGGTGATAGTTTGAGAACAGCAATAAAACTTGTTGCCAACTTAACCGTTCGATAATAACTGTTGAAACGTCTCAAGGTTTCTCAGTATCAGTGACACGAAGCAACATGATCCTGATGGACTGGTTGAACTGTTAGACGTAATAAATACGCATAAGCTCGCATCGCTGTCAAGTTAGTATCAAACTTTAGCTTCTATCCCGAATCCGGGACGCCATCAGCTTCGGTTAACCGCCTTCCAACTCCTGCCAAACCGCGACAAGGATGTCGAGTGATTAACGTAGCGGCGATGTTGGAAACGTTTCTGTCGCTTACGTCCCGATTCTAATCCCTCAACCACCACCGACGTCTTCATGTAAATATTACGTTTTCGTTCGGTTTCTTGGAGCGATTTCTTTTGCTGCTTACATGTAAGGGGGTGGCTTTCAAACGAAACTACACGATCCTTTTGAAGGATTTGTGTGAGATAGAATATTTCGCTTGGACGACGATGAGAGTGGAAAAACGCTTGCAGTTGGAAAAGGAGGGAAAGAGAAATTTCGTTTCTTTGCCATTAACGATGAGAGAAATTCAGGAATTTAAAAAAAAACGACGCGGACGTTCTCGAACGGTTGCAAAACGAACATGTTGCTAACGGGAGTAGCGTTGCGGGTTGCAGATTCGCAATCTTCTCTTTGGACTTCTCAAAGTTATGGAGCGTTCAAATTAATTGAATAACGTGGAACTGAATTGTTAAGTGGAGGCTTGAGTGAAATAGTTTGCAACTTTCTGATTTTTGAAATTTATTTCAGGGAATTTTTGAATAATTTTTGGGGTTGAACCATTTTATAAAATTTCTAAAAATTTCATGAACCGAGATGGACTCTCGAAAAGATTTTCTGGACCTTCTATGAGGTTGCTTAACAAATTTTTTGTTTTTTTCACAAAATTTCGACTCATTCCAAAAGCAACCTCAATGATTTCAGTGAAAACTTGTAAATTCTCCTGAAAATTGGTCTACTTGGACGTGATTTCATCAGATTCATGAGATTTCCAGAAATTTAAAAAAAATTTAACAATCACATAGAGCATCACAAAATTTTCAAATTGCTGCATAATATTTAAAGAAATTTCTTATAACATAACAAAATTTCAAGAAGATTTTGATTTGATCACATAATTTCTGTAATTCTTCAGAAAATTTCGGTAGAACCTTCACGGATCTTCAACGAAATTGTCTATTTAGCCATAATTTCAGGAGATTTTGATTGATTTCAACACAATTTTCTTTTATTAATTTTTTTCGATAATTCCTCCTTGACTCCACATCTTCCAATAAAAATTTAATAGTTTTCCGGTCGTCCAGATTGTCGTCAGCATCCGTTCTCGTCCCGTTTGAAAATTTCATTACTCCACACAAAACTCCAGACGTGATCCTTACGTTCCAGAATCCGCATACGTGCCCGGATTCAAACCGATGACGTCATCGCTATATCCAAACATTTCGCGTGTGTAGCCAATGCCAAAAATCACGAATCACATAAATTTATTCGCTCCATCTGCAGTTGGCGCAACCATTTTTCATCACGAACGGAAAACTTCAACCCCTCAATTGTTTTTTTATCGACACAAATCATCCCCATCCATAATTATTCACGTTCCCATTTACGATTTCTCAACAATCAAACTAAAAAAATCTTGTGCATAGGCACTATACACGAGAGAAGTGAAACTTCCCTGAACACTTGAACACTTAATTTCGAAGATATGACACTTTAAAGATTCCAAAATTCAAATTTTTACCATTGGCCAGAAAGGGCACTTTTTTATTTAGAGAGGCCTGATCCTAACTCTAACCTCGTTGGAAAGCTCTTTGAAAGTCGATTAAAATGATGTCCTTTTGTTCGATTTAACGTGTAAATTCGATTAAATTTTGAGGTTTGAAATTTGGAAAAAATTTAATTTTTGTAGACTTTTTCGAAAAACTGCAAATCTATGCTTAAATTCGTTAATCCAAATCTGAAATCAAGAAGATCGAAACGAAATACATCAGAAATGATTTTTTTGTTGGCTCATAACGATTGATTTCAATATGATCAATCGATGAATGAAAAAGGTGCCAAAATTTTCACAAATTTTCGTCAAAATTGAAAATTTCAACTTTTTTATCTACACACTTACAAATTAAACTTTACCACCGTATGAAAGCTACCAAAAAGTCGATTAAATTGGCTGATTTACATTTGATTACTTTTTGAGTTTCAAGAAGATATAAACGTTTAAAGTTTTTAAAAATTTTGATTTTTGTAGACTTTTTCCAAATACTGGAAACCTATATCGGGAATGGACTAACCGAGGGCGAAAATACGATCAGGGTGACAAATTCCATTAGCAAAAGCTACTTCGATCAGTTTAAAGCGATTGGTTTCGGTTTTAGCATTTTTGAAAATTTTAATCGATTGAGATAGAAAAAAAAATCGAAAATATTGAAATTTTCGATGGGCCTTTTATGACTCCATTTTAAACTATCAGTTTCGTATAACACAATGGCGCAATCGGATTTTAATTTAAACACTTAATTTTGAAGATATGACACTTTAAGGATTCCAAAATCCAAATTTTTACCATTTGCCAGAAAGGGTACTTTCTTATTTACAACGTCCAGATTCTCATTTTACCCTTGTTGCAAAGCCCTTTTAAAGTCGATTAAAATGATGGAATTTCGTTCGATATAACTTAGAGACTCGAGTAGCTATCGAAGTTTGAAATTTGGAAAATTTTATATATTTTTAGACTTTTTCGAAATACTGCAAATCTATGATCAAATTTGACAAATCAAGTCCAAAATCGAGAAGAACGCAACAAAATATATCAGAAAATGATTCTTGCGCTAGCTCATAACGATCGATTTCAATGTGAACAATCGATAAATGAAAAAGTTTCCAAAATTTTCACAAATATTCGTCAAAATTGAAAATTTCAACTTTTTTATTTACACACTTACAAATTAAACTTTACCACCGTTAAAAGGTGTCAAAAAATCGATTAAATTGGTTGATCTACATTTGATAACGTCTTGAGTTTCAAGAAGATATAAACGTTTGAAATTTCTAAAAATTTAGATTTTTGTAGACTTTTTCCAAATACTGGAAATCTATATCAGGAATGGACTAACCGATGGCGAAAATACGATCAGGGGGACAAATTACATTAGGAAAAGCTACTTCGATCAGTTCAAAGCGATTGGTTTTGATTTTAGCATTTTTGAAAATTTTAATCGATTGAGATAGAAAAAAAAAATCGAAAATATTGAAATTTTCGATGGGCCTTTTATGACTCCATTTTAAACTTTCAGCTTCGTATAACACAATGGCGCAATCGGATTTTAATTTAAACGCTTAATTTTGAAGATATGACACTTTAAAAATTCCAAAATCCAAATTTTTACCATTTGCCAGAAAGGGTACTTCTTTATTTACAACGTCCAGACTCTCATTTTAACCTCTTTGGAAAGCCCTTTTAAAATCGATTAAAATTATGGACTTTCTACCGATATAACTTAGAAACTCGAGTAGCTATCAATGTTTGAAGTTTTGAAAATTTTCTGTTGTTTTAGAGTTTTTCGAAATACTGCAAACCTATTATCAAATTTGACAAACCAAGTCCAAAATCGAGAAGAACGCAACAAAATATATTAGAAAATGATTCTTGCGCCAGCTCATAATGATCCATTTCAATGTGAACAATCAATGAATGAAAAAGGTACCAAAATTTTCACAATTTTTCGTCAAAATCGAAATTTTGAACTTTTTTATTTACACACTTACAACTTAAATTTTACTACACTATGAAAGCTACCGATAAGTCAATTAAATTGGCTTATTTACATTTGATATCTTTCAAAGTTCCAAGAAGTTATGGACGTTTGAAATATGTCAAAATTTAAATTTTTGCAGACTTTTTTTAAATACTGGAAATCTATCTCGATAATGAACTAATCGAGTTCAAGAATAAAGTCAGAGCGACGAGTTGCATTAGGAAATGCTAGCTCGATTAGTTAAAAGCGATTGGTTTCGATTTTAGCATTTTTGAGAATTTTAATCGATTGAGATAGAAAAAAAAATCGAAAATATTGAAACTATCGATGCGTCTTGTATGACTCCATTTCAAACTTTTAGTTACGTATAACACAACGGCGCAATCGGATTTTGATTTTGACGCTTAATTCTGTAGATATGACATTTTAAAGTTTCCAAATTCGAAGCTTTTACCATTTGCCAGAAAGGGTACTTTTTTATTTAGAGCGACCGGATTCTCATTCTACCCTCGTTGGAAAGCCCTCTAAAAGTCGATTAAAATGGGGTACTTTTATTTGATATAACGTTGAAATTCGATTAGATTTTGAGGTTTGAAATTTGGAAAAAAATTAATTTTTGTAGACTTTTTCGAAAAACTGCAAATCTATGACGAAACTCGACAAACCAGGTCCAAAGTCAAGAAGATCGAAACAAAATATATTAGAAATGATTTTTTTGCAGGCTCATAACGATTGATTTCAATATGATCAATCGATGAATGAAAAAGGTGCCAAAATTTTCACAAATTTTCGTCAAAATTGAAAATTTCAACTTTTTTATCTACACACTTACAAATTAAACTTTACCACCGTATGAAAGCTACCAAAATGTCGATTAAATTGGCTGATTTACATTTGATTACTTTTTGAGTTTCAAGAAGATATAAACGTTTAAAGTTTTTAAAAATTTTGATTTTTGTAGACTTTTTCCAAATACTGGAAACCTATAACGGAAATGGACTAACCCAGTGCGAAAATACGATCAGGGTGACAAATCACATTAGGAAAAGCTACTTCGAACAGTTCAAAGCGATTGGTTTTGGTTTTAGCATTTTTGAAAATTTTAATCGATTGAGATAGAAAAAAAAAAATCGAAAATATTGAAATTTTCGATGGGCCTTTTATGACTCCATTTTAAACTTTCAGCTTCGTATAACACAACGGCGCAATCGGATTTTAATATAAACGCTTAATTTTGAAGATATGACACTTTAAAGATTCCAAAATTTCAGTTTTTCCCATTGGCCAGAAAGGGAACTTTTTTATTTACAGCGTCCGGATTCTCATTTTACTTTTGTTTGAAAGCCCTTTAAAAGTCGATAAAAACGATGCACTTTCATTCGATATAACGTAGAATCTGGAGTAGCTATCAAAATTTGAAATTTGGAAAAATCTCTATTTTTGTAATTTTTTTCGAAATACTGCAAAACTGCTAAAATTTAACAAACCAAGTTCGAAATCAAAAACACCGAAACAAAACACTTTAGAAAATGATCCTTCAGCCTATTCACAACGATTTGTTTCAATCTGAGCAATCGATTAATGAAAATAGTTCCGAAAATTTTCTAAAATTTTTGTCAAAAAAGAAATTTAAACGCCCTGCTTCCACTTTAGGCTTGTTGGAATACCCTTCGAAACTCCTTAAAACGACATGTTTGTATTCGAAATAAATTAAAAACTCTAAAAGTTTCCAACGTTCATAGTAACTGATAATTTTGTACTATTTTTCAAAATACTAAAAACTTATTAAGAAAACTAACAAACCCAGTCCGCAACCAAATCAGTGAGTCGAACTACATTTAAAACGTTCTCTTCAGTATATCAAAATCGTCGGTTTCCAATTTTGACCTAAAGAAGTTTCACTTCAATAAATCCCCCCCGCCCCCTACAAGTGTTGTTAGTTATCGTTTGGTAGTAGAAAACGTAACGCTTCTCCCCTCCCCTTTTACGGCGCGACCCGCAAATTTCGGTAGTGGGAGTCGTTAGTGGCTTCAATTATAATTTTGGTGAGTAGAAAGCGCAACAATTCACCTCTCGCCCCGCACCGCATCACCTCCCACTTTTTTGTAGTAGGGATATTCAAATTCCCCCACTCGCTTCGATCGGTATCAATTATTGGTAGTAGTAGGAAAGTTGACAATTTGTCTCTCGCCCCGCTAGTTTAGTAACAAATCTTTTACGTTAGTAGGAAATTTATCGTTTCCCCCCTCCCCTCTCTTTTTCCCTTTACCCATCCGGTATCATCTGCGAGATTCGGTGTCCCGCCGCGGCGAATCGGGTTAATTGGGCGTAATTGATGGCGCTAAAGCCGTCGGAGATGAGCGTTTTCGTTCAATTTATACCCGCCGGCAAAATGATGGGGGAAGGTTGCGCCGTCACGGTCTACTTAACGGGACGCACGGTATCTCTGTTCGGTAGCTGATTCTGTTGTAGCTTTGTAACGTTGTTGAATTATTGTGTCAAGTCCAATGTACGCCACTGATGCGTGTAATCATCCCCTCTAGAGTCCTCACGTTCAGTTAATGCGAAACTTGTTCAAGGATTCAAGGTGGTTGGTTGCGATTAAGGGTGTTTCTGTGTTACTGACAAATTTCAAATGTTGCGGCATAAAGGCCGTTTCAGTTTCGATTAATTAATTAAAATTTTTAAAAATTATTTACGTCTCAAATCATCCCTTAGACGTTCTCGAATTTCGGTTGTCGACGCCGACCCAGTTTCTGGCGCATCCTTTTGAATAATTTCGCATTTCCCGAGTTCTGCCAACTTTCTGCAACAAAAAATCCTTTTTTGTTGTTTATTTCGTCGTTTTGTTGCTTTCTTTTAGTTTCGTTCGTCAGCAGTCGGCGTCTTTATGTAAATTTTGTTACGTCGCGATGGTGAAGTTGGGCGGTTTTTCAATTTGTAACGAAAAGAGTCAGGTGGAACGAGGATGAGGCGGCGTCGCGTCAGGTGTCACGTCACAAAAACGAAAATTGAACTTCGAACTGGAGAAATCGGAAAAGCGCAATCCGTTCCGCCTTCTCGCCTCTTTCAACGACGTGATTGATCGAACTCAACGAAAAAATATTCCTAATGAAACAAATAAGTGGAAAAAAACACGAATTCGAGAGAGGGAAACGCTCCGCGATATCGACGAATCTTCCTCTAAACTTTATCCGTTAAAAAACAACACCAAATTCCTTTAAAATTACAGCCCTACACGGCTGCGTCACTAGAAAGGGAGTTTCACCCCCGTCGAACTCCAAAATCTTCAATTTTGCAACATTTATTTCTCTCCCCACATCACTAAAGGAGAGTCCTGTGGCGGCTCAAGCTTGCATCACTACCATTACACCTATGGTTACACAATATGTAAATATTTCTTATCCCCACGTCACTAGAGCGGAGTTCTGTGGCGGCCTCGACATCGACAATATGTAATTTTTCTGGAATTTCTACTTCACTAAAGGAGGAGTTTTGTGGCGCCCCAAGTTTTAATTAATAACCCAACAACTATATTTGGACAACAAGTTAATGTTTCTTATTCCTTCATCACTGAAAGAGGAATTTTATGGCGGCCCCATTTCTTATCAATACTCCAACACTTGTACTTCTATATGTTGTATTTCTATATTCACGTCATTTCCAAAATCAACACCAGATTTTTCTATAATTATTTTACCCTATGTCTGTGTCACTCGGAGGAGAGTTTTATGGCGATCCAATTTTCGTACCAATCCTCCAACAAATATAATTCAGCAAATTGTAATTTTTTAATTCAGCATCACTAGAAGGGGAGTTCTGTGACGGCCCAAGTTTCGATGCTTTAACATCTACAGTATGTCACACTTTTCATTTGTGCGTCACTTGAGGTTTTTTAAGAAATTTTTACGTCGTTACAGTGGAAGTTCTGGAGCTGTTTAATTAGTGAAATTAGCTCGCTGACTGTGCTGGCGCCAGTCGCTTTTTATTCGCTTTTTGAGGTAAGGTAAAATTGTGTGAAAATTAGGTTGGGAAAGCCGCATTGTAGGAATAATTTTCACTTGGTTCTCTGGTTGGCGTCGGGAGAGTTCTTTAATAATTTGCGGACGTGGAGTGTGTAATTAAATTCTTGTGGTTGGACGTGACTGTTGTATCAAAGAAGCTGTTGGGATGGTTCGAAAACAATTCGTCGTCCTATATAAAGGGAAACGTTAACAGGTTCTGTGAAGCAATTCTGGAATAAATTTTCCCCTAACAATTAGAATGTTCTAGTGTGGTCGCTGTTAAGTGTTGAGGGATGATGGAAAAACTAACGTCCTACGTGTTAAATGGTGGAAAATGTTATGTCTATAGATCTTGAGGTTCTAGAATTGTAAAGAAATATGGAATTCTTATGAAATTCTATGAAACCTTGTGAAATTTTATATTGATATCACAAAATCTTATATAGTTACACAGTGAAGTTTTGGAGTATCATAAATTTTCTTGTAACTTACACAGTGAAGTTTTGGAGTATCATAAATTTTCTTGTAACTTACACAGTAAAGTTTTGTGGTATCACAAGATTTCGTGAAACTGCATAGCAAAACTTTTGTGATATCACAAAATCTTATGAAGTTACACAGTAAAATTTTGGAGTAATATGAATTTTCTTGAAGTTACACTGTAAAGTTTTGTGGTATCACAAGAATTCGTAAAACTGCATAGCAAAATTTTGTGATATCACAAAATCTTATGAAGTTACATAGTAAAATTTTGGACTAATATGAATTTTCTTGAAGTTACACTGTAAAGTTTTGTGATATCATAAAGTTTCGTAAAGCTGCATAGTAAAACTTTTGTAATATCATAAAATTTCATAAAAAATACAGTGAAAATTTGGAGTATTATATTTTTTTTTAAAGTTACACAGTAAAGTTTTGTGATAGTACAAGATTTTGTAAAACTGCATAACAAAACTTTTGTGATATCACAAAACCTTATGAAATTACGCAATGAAGTTTTGGAGTATTATTAATTTTCTTGAAGTTGCACATAACGTTTTCTGATATCACAAGATTTTGTAAAATTGCATAGCAAAACTTTTGTGATATCACAAAATCTTATAAAGTTACACAGTAAAGTCTTGGAGTACTACAAATTATCTTGAAGTCACACTGTAAAGTTTTGTGATATCACAAAATTTTATGAAAATACATAGTAAAGATTTGGCGTATTATACATTTTCTTGAAGTTGCACAGTAAAGTTTTGTGATAGCATAAGATTTCGTAAAACTGCATAGCAAAACTTTTGTGATATAGCAAAATCTTATAAAGTTACACAGTAAAGTTTTGTGAATTTTTCTTATATCACAAGGTTTCGTAAAGTTGCATAGCAAAACTTTTGTGATATCACAAAACTTTAAGAAATTTTGAGATAGTTTAATGAATTCCGAAATATCTGAAAAAGTTTGAGCAAATATCACAAAATTCTATGAAGTTATAGACTAAGATTTTGTGACAAGACCAAATTTTCTGGACCTATATATCAAAATTTTGTGATATCACAGGTTTTTATAACGTTTGAAGTAGAATTTTGCGATGTGACAAGATTTTGTAAAATTACATAAAAAAATTTATGTAATATAATTTTTGTAATATCACAATATTTCATGAAATGTTGTAATATTTTACTAAATTTCTAAATATATGATAAAATTCCAATAGATATGACAAAATTTCATAAAAATGCAAAGTAAAACTTTTTGTTATATCACAAAGTTTCTTGAAATGTTGTAATATTTTACTAAATTGCTAAATGTGATAAAATTCCAATCGATATGACCAAATTTCATAAAGTTGCAAAATAAAACTTTTTGTTATATCACAAAATTTCATAAAATGTTGTAATATTTTACTAAATTTCTAAATGTGATAAAATTCCAATATATATGACAAAATTTCATAAAATTGGAAAGTACAACTTTTTGTTATATCACAAAATTTCATGAAATGTTTTAATATTTTACTAAATGTCTAAATATGTGATAAAATTCCAATAGATGTAACATAATTTTACAAAATTGCAAAGTAAAATTTTGTGATATAATTTTTGTGATATCACAGAATTTCATAAAATGTTGTAATATTTTCCTAAATTTTTAAATGTGACAAAATGCCAATAGATATGACAAAATTTCATAAAATTGCAACTTAAAACTTTTTGTTATAACACAAAATTTCATGAAATGTCGTAATATTTTACAAAATTTCTAAATATGCGATAAAATTCCAATAGATGTAACATAATTTTACAAAATTGCAAAGTAAAATTTTGTGATAGCGCAAATTTTAATAACGCTTGAAGTAGAATTTTATGATATAACAAGATTTCGTGAAATTAAATTGTACAATTTTTGTGATATAATTTTTGTGATATCACAAAATTTCATAAAATGTTGTAGTATTTTACAAAATTTTCAAATGTGACAAAATTCCAGTAGATATGATAAAATTTCATAAAATTACAAAATATAATTTTGAGATATGACAAGACTTCGTAAAATTATATTACAAAATTCTTGTGATATAATTATTGTGATATCACAAAATTTCAATTTCATGAAATGTAATATTTTACTAAATGTCTAAATATGTGATAAAATTCCAATAGATATCACAAAATTTCATAAAATTGCAACTTAAAGCTTTTTGTTATAACACAAAATTTCATGAAATGTCGTAATATTTTACAAAATTTCTAAATATGCGATAATATTCCAATAGATGTAACATAATTTAACAAAATTGCAAAGTAAAATTTTGTGATAGCGCAAATTTTAATAACGCTTGAAGTAGAATTTTATGATATAACAAGATTTCGTGAAATTAAATTGTACAATTTTTGTGATATAATTTTTGTGATATCACAAAATTTCATGAAATGTCGTAATATTTTACAAAATTTCTAAATATGCGATAAAATTCCAATAGATGTAACATAATTTTACAAAATTGCAAAGTAAAATTTTGTGATAGCGCAAATTTTAATAACGCTTGAAGTAGAATTTTATGATATAACAAGATTTCGTGAAATTAAATTGTACAATTTTTGTGATATAATTTTTGTGATATCACAAAATTTCATAAAATGTTGTAGTATTTTACAAAATTTTCAAATGTGACAAAATTCCAGTAGATATGATAAAATTTCATAAAATTACAAAATATAATTTTGAGATATGACAAGACTTCGTAAAATTATATTACAAAATTCTTGTGATATAATTATTGTGATATCACAAAATTTCAATTTCATGAAATGTAATATTTTACTAAATGTCTAAATATGTGATAAAATTCCAATAGATATCACAAAATTTCATAAAATTGCAACTTAAAACTTTTTGTTATAACACAAAATTTCATGAAATGTCGTAATATTTTACAAAATTTCTAAATATGCGATAATATTCCAATAGATGTAACATAATTTAACAAAATTGCAAAGTAAAATTTTGTGATAGCGCAAATTTTAATAACGCTTGAAGTAGAATTTTGTGATATAACAAGATTTCGTGAAATTAAATAGTACAATTTTTGTGATATAATTTTTGTGATATCACAACATTTCATAAAATGTTGTAATATTTTACTAAATTTTTAAATGTGACAAAATTCCAATAGATATGATAAAATTTAATAAAATTACAAAATAAAATTTTGAGATATGACAAGACTTCGTAAAATTATATTACAAAATTCTTGTGATATAATTATTGTGATATCACAAAATTTCAATTTCATGAAATGTAGTAATATTTTACTAAATGTCTAAATATGTGATAAAATTCCAACAGATATCACAAAATTTCATAAAATTGCAACTTAAAACTTTTTGTTATAACACAAAATTTCATGACATGTCGTAATATTTTACAAAATTTCTAAATATGCGATAAAATTCCAATAGATGTAACATAATTTTACAAAATTGCAAAGTAAAATTTTGTGATAGCGCAAATTTTAATAACGCTTGAAGTAGAATTTTATGATATAACAAGAAACTTTTTGTTATATCACAAAATTTCATAAAATGTTGTAATATTTTACTAAATTTCTAAATGTGATAAAATTCCAATAGATATGACAAAATTTCATAAAATTGGAAAGTACAACTTTTTGTGATAACACAAAATTTCATGAAATGTTGTAACATTTTACTAAATTTGTAAATATGTGCTAGAGATTCAATAGATATCACAAAATTTCATAAAGTTAAACAATAAAATTTTGTGACATTACAAATTTTCTAACGTTTAAAGTAGAATTTTGTGAAGACAAGATTTCATAAAATCACATAGCAAAATTTTTGTGTTATCACAGGATTTCATAAAATTTCTAATATTTCACTAAATTTCTAAATATGCGATACAATTAGAATAAATATGACAAAATTTCACAAAATTGCACAACAAAATTTTGTGATATCACAAAATTTCATTAAATTTTCCCATTGCGTTTGAACAAAATCTAAAAACCGAATTTTTTATATGAACGTCGACCGTTGTTTTTAGTGCCTTAAAAAAATTCTTTTTCTTCCAGCAATTCGTCTGGAACGATTTTTGCGAAGAATACATCCCCACCGACCGCAAACACACTTACTACCCTTCAGTAATAACAAACGACCGTCTCTACGAGATTAAAATCTCCGATTTACCTGTCATCCCTTATTTCCCCGTCAACTCCTATTACGAATGGGCCAACTACCGTTATTACGGTCTCCGCAGTGCCACCGCATACATTTTAGTTTTCGATCTATCCAACATCGAAACATTCCAATACATCCGAACATTACGCGAACAAATCTGCGAAAGTCGCAACATGTCCAACGTTCCACTCCTAGTGGTGGGCAACAAACAGGATCAAATCGTGGACGAAACACCGACAACAACGGCAACAACCACCGGCAAACCGGCAGCGATAACCAGCGGTAACGAAGAGAAACGTCGCGACATCGTCAATTTAGTGAAGAAACATTGGAAATGCGGCTACATCGAATGCAGCGCCAAATACAACTGGAAAGTCGTGGCGGTTTTTAAAGAAATCATCACGATGATCGACAGTTTGGATTCGCGGGATCAAAGTCCCATGTTGGACAACATCCAGGATGCCCTCGACAGGAACAAGTGTGTCGTTATTTGAATTTTTTATGGTAGTTCGAGTCGCACAATCACTAAAGACAATAAAATCCGTCGACGGATGGTAGCTGGAATTTTTTTTTTTTTTTAATAACCAATTTCGTTGTTTATTGATGTTGTTTCAGCTTTCTGCACGAGCAGCAATAAACTGTTAGACAATCTACGAGTCGAGGATTGGACACTTCCATGGTGGCGAAAATTCGCCCCATTTTAATAATTATTACGTAAATGTGGTTGTGATTTTGTTAATATGTGCCAAAGCTGTTTGTAGTGGAGTGTTAACAATAAAAATATTTAAAAAAAAATTTTAGAGACCACCCCGTATGTTGAACCCCGAAATTAACATTAAGTTAGGCGACTTTTCAGCTGCAAGTGGCTTGAATGTATTAAAATCCGATTCGAAGAGCGAGTGGTTTGAATGATTATTGAGTAATTGTAATAAAAGAATTTCGTATATGTTGCCAGCTACTTTTGGATGATAAAGGGCTTGAATGTATCTCAGCAATTAAAAGAAAGTTAAAAAAAACAAAGCGAGTGGTTTGAATGCTCAATTATAATTTTCTGGTAATTTTTTCAAGGTTTAATTTTGATATAGATAGTGGCGCCACCTACAATCGGACGGCATAATCACCCCCTTTATTGGAAAAACCGATCACGCTCAAATAATTTCGGTAAAACACTGGCGCCACCTACAGTCGCACGGCATAATCTCCCTAAATTTTCTTGAAAAAGCCTACCACGTTCAAATAATTTCGATAGATTTGTGGCGCCACCTACAAGCGAACGCCATAATCTCCCCAAATCTCTAAAGTTTCTTGGAAAACCCTATGACGGTCAAATCATTTCAATAAACTGGTGGCGCCACCTACACTCGAACGGCGTAATCTCCCCAAATCTCTAGATTTTCTTGGAAAAAACTATCACGCTCAAATATGCGTCATCTGTTAATTGTTTATCTAC
The DNA here is from genome assembly GCA_905333025.2 of Pyrochroa serraticornis. Classification (NCBI taxonomy): domain Eukaryota; kingdom Metazoa; phylum Arthropoda; class Insecta; order Coleoptera; family Pyrochroidae; genus Pyrochroa; species Pyrochroa serraticornis. Next base: position 3,840,658 of record HG995159.1, read on the forward strand.
CGCAGAAGTGTCCTGGTCAAATATTTTGCGATTCAACCACGTTCCGCGAACTAACCAATTTCTACAACCTTCAATTGTTGTAAATATTACCACTAAGGGTAGGTATCTGTACAATAACATTTTTGTTGCGTCAATTGTTTTCTTTTTCAATTGATTTACAGTCATGGATCAAACAGATTGGCCTGACGCGCCCCAAACTTGGAGTCCTCACTTCGACACCGGCAAACTATTAACAGAAACAGCGCCCCCAATCGCCCAAAACGCAACAAAACTCGATGAAATCCTCGCGAATAGTTCGAAATTTCCAATAAAATTCCCCATAGAAACCGTGCGATGTTGCCGTTTAAAATCCCAAATGGACACGGCAACATTGGAAACCAACATCAATTCCGCCTACCCCGTCATCCATGAAGCCGCATTACTGTTGATGGCATCGTTTTTGGTACAACAACGAAAATTCGGAACTCGACCCGAACGAAAATTATACGAAAACATGACGTTACTCGAATTCGTCGATAGATTACTAACGAAACGTGCCGTAGTTTTCTTGGGAAGTTACGATCGTTACTTGTTATTAGACGCAACAGATGGCGCCGGCGAATGGGAATCTATCGGTACAGAAAACGAAAAATCGCCATTAACCATCGAAAATTATTTGAGTTACAACGAAATCAAACTGTCAGCCCACCTATCGGTTTCGTCACGTACCCAATTCATCAATGACGGCAACCGTCACAATTGCGGTGTTTACGAAAAAAATCGCACTAAAATCCAACGAGATGGCGTTATCGTCGGTTTGATCGGTGCGAGACTCGAGAAACGTCACGTGATGGAATACAGGGAACTGGTGAAAAGTCGCGAACAAAACACTCACGTTTACGGTTACGGTAATTTTTTCGTACCGACACTACAGGGGATGTTCATGAATTTCTACGGTGAACCCTCGTTGACGTTCCAACAATTAGAACCAATAATCAAATCAAACAGTGAACGTTACGTCGATTTAGGTTGCGGACGTTATTTCGATAAATTATTATACGCGAAACGATTGACACTTTCGATCGATACCCTATTAATGGAAGCTAACGCTAGAGCCAAAAACGAAGGGGTGACAGCTTACGTTCATGTTGTCGGTATCGGGTTGGGTGTTTGGAAAATTTGTGAGGAACAAAGTCGAGTTTTCATGGAAACTTTCGCAAAACGTGTCAAGTATTGTTTTTAAATTAACTCAACCACCCTGTATATACCGGTTAATTGTTTTAGGTTTTTGGGTAAAATTTTGGGTAACGTCAGCGATCTTTGTTTCGCTTGGATCAATTATAAGAAAGCCGGTGATTTCGGTGATGGTGACAAGATTCCGATAGAAAATCATCCTTTGGGTGGGATCACTGTGTATATGCGCAACAGGAATCCTCATGCGAAATTGACTGGAAACGATGAAGGTTTGTTGGATGTTTGATCGGTTTGATTCTATTTGAGGAATTTTTAGGGAAACTTCTGGTGGTCTCTTACGCTTGGGATGGTAACGCTTTGCCCGGCAACGAATTTTGGTTGGGAGATTTGTCTTCGAGTGGGGATCCGGCGGCGGCGGCGTCCACTCAAATCGCCGAAATTCACAATCCTCACATCAATCCGAGAGTTTGCGCCGCCAATTTGATGGTGGTCACCCTCAAGGGACTGTGCACTTTCAAGGAGTATCAGGAATTAAACAGAGTCAAATAGTTCTCACGTTTTCTTCATCTATTCACAAGTCTTCATGTCTTCCTTTTCTCTATACGTTCAATCACATCAATCTACAAGTTTTCGCCGCCAATTTGAGGGTGCTCACCCTTAAGGGACTGCAGACTTTCAAGGAGTATAAAGAATTAAACGAAATCCAAATCAATTTTAGTGTTTTTTGTTTTAAATTATTCTTTTCTTCTTCTCGTCATCTTCCTCTTTGTACGTCTTTTTCTCTTCTTCGTTTTTTCCTCTTCTTCGTCTTTTCCTCTTCTCTACACGTTCTCTCACAGCTATTCACAAGATTACGTAGAAAATTTAAGGCTGATCATCCCTAAGACACTGCAAACCTTCAAAGAGTATCAAGATTCTTCCCTTCTTCATTAATTGTCTTCTCGCTTTCTTCTTTTCGTCTTCCTCTTTACAAGTCTTCACCTCTTCTTCGTCTCTGCACGTTTAATGACATCAATGAAAAAGTTTGTGTCGCCAATTTAAGAGTGGTCACCCTTAAGACACTGCAATTCTTCAAAGAGTATCAGGATTCTTCTTTTTTTCATTAATTGTCTTCTCGCTTTCTTCTTTTCCTCTTCCTTTTTACAAGTCTTCACCTCTTCTTCTTCTCTACACGTTTAATAACATCAATGCAAAAGTTTGCGTTGTCAATTTAAGAGTGATCATCCTTAAGACACTGCAAACCTTGAAAGAATATCAAGATTCTTCTCTTTTTCATTAGTTGTCTTTTTGCTTTTTTCTTTTCCTCTTCCTCTTTACAAGTCTTCTCCTCTTCTTGTTCTCTACACGTTTAATGACATCAATGCAAAAGTTTGCGTCGTCAATTTAAGTGTGGTCACCCTTAAATCACTGCAAACTTTCAAAGAGTATCAAGATTATTCTCTTTTCGCTTTCTTCTTTTCCTCTTCCTCTTTACAAGTCTTCTCCTCTGCACGTTTAATCACATCAATGCAAAAGTTTGCGTCGCCAATTTAAGAGTGGTCATCCTTAAGACACTGCAAGCCTTCAAAGAATATCAAGATTCTTCTCTTTTTCATTAGTTGTCTTTTCGCTTTCTTCTTTTCCTCTTCCTCTTACAAGTCTTCGCCCCTTCTTCTTCTCTGCACGTTTAATGACATCAATACAAAAGTTTGTGTCGCCAATTTAAGAGTGGTCACCCTTAAGACACTGCAAATCTTTAAAGAGTATCAGGATTCTTCTTTTTTTCATTAATTGTCTTCTCGCTTTCTTCTTTTCCTCTTCCTTTTTACAAGTCTTCACCTCTTCTTCTTCTCTACACGTTTAATAACATCAATGCAAAAGTTTGCGTTGTCAATTTAAGAGTGATCATCCTTAAGACACTGCAAACCTTGAAAGAATATCAAGATTCTTCTCCTTTTCATTAGTTGTCTTTTTGCTTTTTTCTTTTCCTCTTCCTCTTACAAGTCTTCACCTCTTCTTCTTCTCTACACGTTTAATAACATCAATGCAAAAGTTTGCGTTGTCAATTTAAGAGTGATCATCCTTAAGACACTGCAAACCTTCAAAGAATATCAAGATTCTTCTCTTTTTCATTAGTTGTCTTTTTGCTTTTTTCTTTTCCTCTTCCTCTTTACAAGTCTTCTCCTCTTCTTCTTCTCTACACGTTTAATGACATCAATGCAAAAGTTTGCGTCGTCAATTTAAGAGTGGTCATCCTTAAGACACTGCAAGCCTTCAAAGTATATCAAGATTCTTCTCTTTTTCATTAGTTGTCTTTTCGCTTTCTTCTTTTCCTCTTCCTCTTTACAAGTCTTCACCTCTTCTTCGTCTCTGCACGTTTAATGACATCAATACAAAAGTTTGCGTTGTCAATTTAAGAGTGGTCACCCTTAAGACATTGCAGACCTTCAAATAGTAACAAAATTTTTCTTTTCTTCATTGTCTTCTCTCTTTCTTCTTTACAAGTTTTCACATCTTCATCTCTACACGATTAATCAAATCAATCCAAAATTTGCGTCGCCAATTTAAGAGTGGTCACCTTTAAGACACTGCAGATCTTCAAAGAGAATCTTCTCTCCTTCTTCATTCTTTTTCCCTCCTTTAATCACCTTCTCCTCTTCCTCTTTTATTTATTTATAGGTCTTCTTCTCTTCTTCTTCTTTACGTGTCTGTGGTATATCAACAGACAAGTTTAATCAACAGTTTTAGGTCGGATCCAAACGATGGCAGGAATTTTGGACGTGAGGAAGAAGCTTTTCTAAGAAGAATACTACTCGGTAGTTTGCCATTACCTTCCAAGGGGGAGCGATCGAAAAGAAATCTTCCAGATCTAACCAGGAATTGAACCCCGAACCAACTTAGTGAACCACTATCTATACTTTTTAATATTTATGAAGCATTGGTCTTCCCATTTTAGTACTAAATTTTCCTATAGTGCTCCCTAAAGTAAACTCTCTATAGTTATAACATTCTTTGCTCTTTCCTTTTTTGTATTTAACTGCAATAGCTCTTCTTTTCTCTTCATTTTTATATATCAAAGCATTCTACTGTAAGTTTCACATAACCTGGTGCTTTCCCAGTGCTATTTGTGTGTCATTTCTTCTGATGATCGCTTCTTTTTCTTTCTTCGCTTCCGTTTTCTTCAATTAAATTTTAAAACATTCTCTCCTCGATATTTCGTTCTTGTTAAGTACCACAATTCAACCAGAAGAAAAAACAAGATCTCAATAAAGTTATTAGCTGTATAATGAACAAAAAGATTCAATTAAATGTTTTTTTATTGCAATCGTTAATCTAAAATTTATTTATAGATAGAGATATGCAGTGTCTGTTAAAATTATGAGAGAAAACTTTTTGCCCACCTAGTTTGACGTTAGGGGTGTATCCTAACATAATACATAGTCGACAGCACCAATAAAACGTGACATTTTGTGAAAGTATCAAGTATCACATTCTACTGTTGATTGTGTATTGTACTGGAATACGCCACCAACCCCAAACTGGGCGTTAAAATCTGACATTTGGTGAAAGCGGGCACTGCAAGCAGCAAATTCTACTGTCAATTGTGTTTTGTGTTGGAATACGCCCCCAATCTATTATATTAGGGTCCAAAATTAGGAGAACTTAAATGCTTGATCTAGAAAAAAAAAGTTTTCACGCAAATATAGAAAATAATTCTCTACGGCAGATTAAACAGAAATATTGATACGTTGTCTCAAGAAATATGCAGTCAAAATTATGAAACTAAGTTTTTCCATCCGGGTAGTGTGAGGTTAGGGGTGTATCCTAACATAATGCATAGCCGTCAAGCACCATTAAAACGTGACATTTTGTGAAAGTACACATTCTACTGTCAATTGTGTATTGTGTTGGAATACACCCCCAACCCCAAACTGGGTGGACCGCTAATCCAATGTTAAGAGAACTTAACGCAAATTTTCTTTATTTATTTAAAAATAAACGGCTTGATCTAAGAAAAAAAGGTTTTTACAATTATATGGAGAAAAATTCTCTTCGGCAGATTAAACAGAAATATCGATACGTTACCGTTTAAGAAAAAAAAGTTGCCGCATAATTAAAAACTTCATTTTTAATGGATCAATTTAATTTGAACAATCAAGTGAGCAGTTGTAGGATTACGTCGCCATCTATTCGCATTTCCTAAAACTAACAAGTAGAAACCTGTAAAATCGGCTGTTTTATAGTAAACAAAACACCGATAAACACGTAGTTGGAATTCCCTCTGGTTTCTCCCATGGATTACTCACCCACTGCTGCTTAACTGAAGATTTCTACGTGTACCTTTCATTCGGTTCCTTAATTTCGTCAGCCATGTTTCTGTTTCGAAAAACAGTTGAAAACAAGTGAGTGCAATTTTTTTTTATTTGACAATGCCGACAACTAATGGTTGTACATTGGGTGTGTCCAAATTCGATTTTTAAACATTTCCTTTTGTAATATTTTTGTTTGCATCTATTCAATTTTTTGTAAATTTTCCTCAAATTCGAATATTCGAAAGGAACCTGTCAACTGTTTTCAAGTGGATGACGCCACCACTCGCAACTTTTTTTTTATTATTATGTAACAAAAAGCATAGTCGCGTAATTTTTTTCGATATCTTGTAAATTTTCCTCAAATTCGAATATTCGAAAGGAACCTGTCAACTATTTTCAAGTGGATGACGCCACCACTCACAACGTTTTTTTTTAGTATTTATGTAACAAAAAGCATAGTTGCGTAATTTTTTTCGATTCTTGTAAATTTTCCTTAAATTCGAATATTCGAAAAGAACCTGTCAACTATTTTCAAGTGGATGACGCCACCACTCGCAACTTTTTTTTATTATTTATGTAACAAAAAGCATAGTTGCGTAATTTTTTTGATATCTTGTAAATTTTCCTTAAATTCGAATATTCGAAAAGAACCTGTCAACTATTTTCAAGTGGATGACGCCACCACTCGCAACTTTTTTTTATTATTTATGTAACAAAAAGCATAGTTGCGTAATTTTTTTGATATCTTGTAAATTTTCCTTAAATTCGAATATTCGAAAAGAACCTGTCAACTATTTTCAAGTGGATGACGCCACCACTCGCAACTTTTTTTTATTATTTATGTAACAAAAAGCATAGTTGCGTAATTTTTTTGATATCTTGTAAATTTTCCTTAAATTCGAATATTCGAAAAGAACCTGTCAACTATTTTCAAGTGGATGACGCCACCACTCGCAACTTTTTTTTATTATTTATGTAACAAAAAGCATAGTTGCGTAATTTTTTCGATATCTTGTAAATTTTCCTTAAATTCGAATATTCGAAAAGAACCTGTCAACTATTTTCAAGTGGGTGACGCCACCACTCGCAACTTTTTTTTTATTATTATGTAACAAAAAGCATAGTTGCGTAATTTTTTTCGATATCTTGTAAATTTTCCTCAAATTCGAATATTCGAAAGGAACCTGTCAACTATTTTCAAGTGGATGACGCCACCAGTCGCAACTTTTTTTTTATTATTTATGTAACAAAAAGCATAGTTTCGTAATTTTTTTCTTTTGCAAGAATGGAGGAAAGCGATTGGCCTAATAAACCGTTTCAATGGTCAACAGATGGCGACAATGTCAAATCAAGTTTGTCCGCCAACGCTGACGTGTCATTGGAGGAAATCGTCGAAAACAGTTCGAAATTTCGGCAACCGTTTCCAATCGAAACCGTCCGTTGCCACTACTTAAAAACACAAATCCCCAAAACAATTTTGGAAACCAACATCAATTCTACTTATCCCCTCCTTCACGAATCTTCTCTCTTTCTCTACGCCAACTTTTTATTGCACAAACGCAAATACGGTACAACAATCGAAAAAAATTTGTACAAAAACATGAATCTGCTCCAACTCATCGACAGATTGTTAACGAAACGTGCCGTAATGTTCGTTGGAATTCATGACCATTACGCTTTGTTAACAGGCGAAGATGGCGTCGATAATTGGGAAACCATAGGAACAAACGACGAAAAACGTCCATTAATCCTCGCCAATTGTTTGAGTTATGACGAAATCAAACTATCATCGTTACTATCAGTGTCGTCACACACATATTTCATTAATAACGGCAACCGACAGAATCGTGGCGTACACGAAGAAAACCGAAACCAAATCCAAGATGGCGGCGTAATAATCGGCGTGATCGGTCCGAGATTAGTCCGAACTGACGTCATGGAACACCAAGACGTTGTGATAACAAAAAAGCAAAACGTCAAAACGAAAGGGTACGACCCCGACGATGTGACGTCATTAAAAAATTTATACGCCAAATTTTACGAATGCGACCCCTCTCGCTGTTATCATCAACTAAAGAAAATTATGACGTCATCGTCCGATCGATATGTACCGTTAGGTGAAGATCGCTATATGGATAAATTGATGTTATCGCGACGATTGGTTTTGTCTATCGACGTTTTGTTGATCGAAGCGAACGAAAGGGCGAAAAACGAACAAACAATGGCGTACGTTCATGTTGTCGGAATCGGTTTGGGGGTGTGGAAAATCTGTCGACAACAAGACGCCATTTTTATGGAAACTTTCGAAAAACGTATCGAGTAAGTGTTCACGTCACCTGGTTACTCGTCAGGGTAACCAAGTGATTCGGTTATATCTTATTAATGATGACGTCACGTTGACAATTGCGAGTAACCACGTGATTGGTTTTCTTTTGCATTACTCTTGGTATCATCTGGTTACTCTAGCGTGAGAGTAACCACGTAATTGGTCTTCTTATTACTAGTGACGTCACGTTGACACTTGGTTACTTTCATATCATTCTTGATGTCACTTGATTACTCTCCTGTGAGTGTAACCACGTGATTGGTCTTCTTTCTTACTATTAGTAACGTCACGTTGACACTTGCGAGTTACCAGGTGATTGGTTTTCGTTTTTATGACTCTTGGTATCATCTGGTTACTCTCCCGTGAGAGTAAAGACGTAATTGGTCTTCTATTATTACTAGTGACGTCACGTTGACACTTGGTTACTCTCCTATCATTGGTAATGTCACTTGTATACTCTCCTGTGAGTGTAACCAGGTGATTGATCTCTCTTACTATTAGTAACGTCACGTTGACACTTGCGAGTTACCACTTGATTAGTTCTCTCTCATTACCCAAGATGTCACTTGTAACTTTCTTGTGACAGTACCCGCGTGATTGCTCTTCTCTGTTATTACTAGTTACTCTCCTGTGATATCGTGACGTAATAAGAGAGTAAACGCCAATCACATGACGATACTAACCATTCGATTATTTTGGGAGAGTACCACGTGATTGGTTTTATTAGTGACGTCACATTGACACTTACTCTTGAATGTAACCAAGTGACAACGTGACGTCAATAACGAAAGAAACCGATCACGTGACAATGTTGACCAATGGCGTTGTTCATTGCAGGTTTCTTTCTGGTATCTTGACTAACGTCAGTGACGTTCGTTTCGCGTATATTGGGCACGAAAAATGCGGAAAATACGGTAACGGTGACGTTATTCCTGTGGAAAATCACGAGAAAAAGGGAATTAAAGTGCATATCGGCAAAGAGGATCCGCATTTGAAATTGACTGGAACCGATGAAGGTTTGTTGGATTAATAGTTTGTTTGTTTTTTTTTTTTAATTTGGGGAAAATTTTAGGAAAACTTCTGGTGGTTTCTTATGCTTGGGACGGCAATGCTTTGCCTGGAAATGAATTTTGGGCTGGAAATTTGTCGACTAGTAGCGATCCAGCGGCGGCGTGTTCGACTCAAATTACCGAACTCCATAACGCACACATAAATCCCAAAGTTTCTTCTGCGAATTTGAGAGTGGCTACTATGAAGGGATTGGTCACGTTTCAAGAATTCCAGGAACTCCACAAAGATGTTTAATTTTAATTCCTTTTTTTTAATTAATTAATTAATTAAATTTTTATATTAGTACACGTAATTAATTTTTTTAACGAATGCTAGTGGAATAATTTAAATAAATAAAAAAGTTTTGGGAGTTGTCCAATTTTAATGTAATTGAGTGGTTTGAATGCTACATTTAGTTTAAGTTCAAATTTTGCAAGTAATAAAAGAGTGGTTTGAATGCGTAAGTAGTGAATAACGACTAAAATCTGTGAAAGGAAGTAATAAAACACGAGTGGTTTGAATGAAGTCAAAATCGTTTAATTATTAAAAATAAATCGTGAGGTCGAATGGTTTGAATGCCGCAATTATTGAACAATAAGGCGTTAATAAGTCAGTTAAACTCTTTACGAGCAAGGAAATTGAGTGGTTACAATGCTACATTCCGTTTAAGTACAAATTTTGCAAGTAATAAAAAAGTGGTTTGAATGCGTAAGTAGTGAATAACGACTAAAATCTGCGAATGGAAGTAATAAAACACGTGTGGTTTGAATGATCTCATCAACATTATGAATAGTCATAATCGCTTAATTATTAAAAATAAATCGAGAGCTCGAATGGTTTGAATGCCGCAGTTATTGAACAATAAGACGTTAATCAGTCATGTAAACTCTTTACGAGCAAAGAAATTGAGTGGTTAGAATGCTACATTCAGTTTAAGTACAAATTTTGCAAGTAATAAAAAAGTGGTTTGAATGCGTAAGTAGTGAATAACGACTAAAATCTGCGAATGGAAGTAATAAAACACGAGTGGCTTGAATGATGTCACCAACATTATGAATAAAGTAAAAGTCGTTTAATTATTAAAAATAAATAGAGAGCTCGAATGGTTTGAATGCCGCAGTTACTAAACAATAGGAAGTTAATAAGTCAGTTAAACACTTTCCGAGCAGGGAAATTGAGTGGTTTGAATGCTACATTCAGTTTAAGTACAAATTTTGCAAGTAATAAAAAAGTGGTTTGAATGCGTAAGTAGTGAATAACGACTAAAATCTGCGAATGGAAGTAATAAAACACGAGTGGCTTGAATGATGTCACCAACATTATGAATAAAGTCAAAATCGTTTAATTATTAAAAATAAATAGAGAGCTCGAATGGTTTGAATGCCGCAGTTACTAAACAATAGGAAGTTAATAAGTCAGTTAAACACTTTCCGAGCAGGGAAATTGAGTGGTTTGAATGCTGCATTTAGTTTAAGTTCAAATTTTGCAAGTAATAAAAGAATGGTTTGAATGACCTTATCAACATTATGAATAGTCATGATCGTTTAATTATTGAAAATAAATCGAGAGCTCGAATGGTTTGAATGCCGCAGTTACTAAACAATAAGAAGTTAATAAGTCAGTTAAACACTTTCCGAGCAGGGAAATTGAGTGGTTTGAATGCTGCATTTAGTTTAAGTTCAAATTTTGCAAGTAATAAAAGAATGGTTTGAATGACCTTATCAACATTATGAATAGTCATGATCGTTTAATTATTGAAAATAAATCGAGAGCTCGAATGGTTTGAATGCCGCAGTTACTAAACAATAAGAAGTTAATAAGTCAGTTAAACTCTTTCAGAGAAGGAAAATTGAGTGGTTTGAATGCTACATTCAGTTTAAGTACAAATTTTGCAAGTAATAAAAAAGTGGTTTGAATGCGTAAGTAGTGAATAACGACTAAAATCTGCGAATTGAAGTAATAAAACACGAGTGGCTTGAATGATGTCACCAACATTATGAATAAAGTCAAAATCGTTTAATTATTAAAAATAAATAGAGAGCTCGAATGGTTTGAATGCCGCAGTTACTAAACAATAGGAAGTTAATAAGTCAGTTAAACACTTTCCGAGCAGGGAAATTGAGTGGTTTAAATGCTGCATTTAGTTTAAGTTCAAATTTTGCAAGTAATAAAAGAATGGTTTGAATGACCTTATCAACATTATGAATAGTCATGATCGTTTAATTATTAAAAATAAATCGAGAGCTCGAATGGTTTGAATGCCGCAGTTACTAAACAATAAGAAGTTAATAAGTCAGTTAAACACTTTCCGAGCAGGGAAATTGAGTGGTTTGAATGCTGCATTTAGTTTAAGTTCAAATTTTGCAAGTAATAAAAGAATGGTTTGAATGACCTTATCAACATTATGAATAGTCATGATCGTTTAATTATTGAAAATAAATCGAGAGCTCGAATGGTTTGAATGCCGCAGTTACTAAACAATAAGAAGTTAATAAGTCAGTTAAACTCTTTCAGAGAAGGAAAATTGAGTGGTTTGAATGCTACATTCAGTTTAAGTACAAATTTTGCAAGTAATAAAAAAGTGGTTTGAATGCGTAAGTAGTGAATAACGACTAAAATCTGCGAATTGAAGTAATAAAACACGAGTGGCTTGAATGATGTCACCAACATTATGAATAAAGTCAAAATCGTTTAATTATTAAAAATAAATAGAGAGCTCGAATGGTTTGAATGCCGCAGTTACTAAACAATAGGAAGTTAATAAGTCAGTTAAACACTTTCCGAGCAGGGAAATTGAGTGGTTTAAATGCTGCATTTAGTTTAAGTTCAAATTTTGCAAGTAATAAAAGAATGGTTTGAATGACCTTATCAACATTATGAATAGTCATGATCGTTTAATTATTAAAAATAAATCGAGAGCTCGAATGGTTTGAATGCCGCAGTTACTAAACAATAAGAAGTTAATAAGTCAGTTAAACTCTTTCAGAGAAGGAAAATTGAGTGGTTTGAATGCTACATTCAGTTTAAGTACAAATTTTGCAAGTAATAAAAAAGTGGTTTGAATGCGTAAGTAGTGAATAACGACTAAAATCTGCGAATGGAAGTAATAAAACACGAGTGGCTTGAATGATGTCACCAACATTATGAATAAAGTAAAAGTCGTTTAATTATTAAAAATAGATCGAGAGCTCGAATGGTTTGAATGCCGCAGTTACTAAACAATAGGAAGTTAATAAGTCAGTTAAACACTTTCCGAGCAGGGAAATTGAGTGGTTTGAATGCTACATTCAGTTTAAGTACAAATTTTGCAAGTAATAAAAAAGTGGTTTGAATGCGTAAGTAGTGAATAACGACTAAAATCTGCGAATGGAAGTAATAAAACACGAGTGGCTTGAATGATGTCACCAACATTATGAATAAAGTCAAAATCGTTTAATTATTAAAAATAAATAGAGAGCTCGAATGGTTTGAATGCGGCAGTTATTGAACAGTAAGACGTTAATAAGTCAGTTAAACTCTTTTCCAGCAAGGAAATTGAGTGGTTTGAATCCTACATTTAGTTTAAGTTCAAATTCTGCGTGTAATAAAAAAGTGGTTTGAATGCGTAAGTAGTAAATAACGACTAAAATCTGCGAATGGAAGTAAACAAACACGAGTGGTTTGAATGATGTCACCAACATTATGAATAAAGTCAAAATCGTTTAATTATTGAAAATAAATCGAGAGCTCGAATGGTTTGAATGCGGCAGTTATTGAACAGTAAGACGTTAATAAGTCAGTTAAACTCTTTTCGAGCAAGGAAATTGAGTGGTTTGAATCCTACATTTAGTTTAAGTTCAAATTTTGCAAGTAATAAAAAAGTGGTTTGAATGCGTAAGTAGTGAATAACGACTAAAATCTGCGAATGGAAGTAACCAAACACGAATGGTTTGAATGATGTCACCAACATTATGAATAAAGTCAAAATCGTTTAACTATTAAAAATAAATAAAGAGCTCGAATGGTTTGAATGCCGCAGTTATTGAGTAATAAAACGATAATAAGTCATTCAAATTCTTTCCGATCAAAGAAATTGAGTGGTTTGAATGCTATGTTTAACTTATCAATTTAAATTCAAAATCTGCAAGTAATAAAAAAGTGGTTTGAATGCGTAGATAGTACAATGCGACTAGAATCTGCAAATGCAAGTAATAAAACACGAATGGCTTGAATGATCCTACCAACATTGTAAATGAAATCAAGATCGTTTAATTATTAAAACTAAATCGAAAGCTCAAATGGTTTGAATGCAGCAAGAATTGTGTAACACAACATTAAGAAGTTATTAAAATTTCTTTTAGGCAAAAAAATTAAATTTTGTGAGTACACTCTTTATATTATTCATACAGTTTACAATTTTACCAACTAAAAAAAATTGTGGTTTGAATGCGTAAATTTCTAATTGGTACTTGCAGGTAATGGCAGCGGTAATAAAAATTTTAACAACAAGCTAATTCTTTTAACTTTAAAGGTATTGACTGACGTCAGAGTGGTTTGAATGCTTTTTTTATAGAAAGTGAGCAGTTAAAGGCAAAAAATCTACAACTTCATAACTTTATATATTAAATGGTTAAAGTGCAGATATGTTTATGCTAAGATGTCCATCCATTTATCTAAACGATTAAAGTGGTTTGAATGCACAAGTTGTAAATATAAGCAGAATTTGGGACGTAACATTGGCTACCTAGATGGCAATTTTTCCTCAAAAATCATGTGTTCTTGCATAATGTTCAGTAAACTTGTAACTTTAATTAGAAGACAATAAAAAACATATATCGCCAGTTTCTTATCTGATTAAAACGCATTAAAGCCAAGTATTTACTAAGAAATAATAAGTGGGCAAATAAATAGCAATAAAACTATGTTTAGCTTCGAAAATTCACCAGTGATTTTCTTGAATTAAACCCAATAACCACAAACATGAATGGAAAACAATCCAAAGTTATGAAATCGTGGTGTTTTTGCAAAGTTATGTCCTCCATATAATTCCAAATAAACAAAAGATAATTGTTTAATTTATTCAACAACAATCATTGCTAAATAAAGGGAAATTTTACTAAAAAATAACGTTAGTATTCGCAAATTATCAAGATGGAACGTTTCGCTATTTTTTTTCTATTAATCGCATCGATTGCGGCGTTACCTGCACAAAACGTAACTATACTCGATTCAGATTTAGGCGAGAACGTCATTGATTGATTACAGGTTTCGCAATTATCGGCCGCGTTTCCGATAAGTAAGTCCGGCGCCAATTTTTGGAAAAATAAAAAACAACAGAAATTATTTGCAGAACCTTTTATTATCGGTGGTGACAAAGCGAGCGATGGCCAATTTCCATGGCAAGTTGGAGTTTTTAATTCCAAAGGAACTTTCTGCGGCGGTTCCTTGATTAACGACCAATGGATACTAACAGCGGGCCATTGCGTTCAAGGGTAAATCTCCAATTATTCCTAAAAATCGATAATATTAACAACGCAATTTCAGACCAAGTTTGCTGCAACAATTGGACTGTTTCGTGACAAATCTATTCCGATTGAGTTTCGGTTTCCATTGCTTTCAGCCGCCGTAATTACTTTTTTTTAATTGGAAACTTTTTAATTTTTTTCGTTTTAGAACTTTCGAAATTTTTCTAGGTAGCGCCACTTTGGTTGTTGACGGAACTAAAGGTATTATAAAAACAGCCAATTACGCAATTGCGCATCCGGATTACGATAACAGTCGACTCCTGAACGACGTGGCTTTAATTAAAATGGACACCAAAGTCACTTTTGGCGGTAATTTCGAAAATTTCAAAAATTTTTGAAAAAATTTTTTTTTCTTTAGCAACTATTCTTTCAATTCCCCTCTCTTCCGACCCCGTCGACGTCGATACTAAAGTCACTGTTGCCGGTTGGGGAAAAACAAAGGATGGTGAGTTAGAAATTTTCTAAATCACAGTTTGAGACTTAATCGAAATTTTAAAGCCTCAACTTCCGTTTCGTACGATTTAAAATACGTAAGTCTGAGAACTATCAGTAACGAACAGTGCGCAGTTTATTACGGAAAGTCAGTCAATGACGGAACCATTTGTGCCATTGGAAAAGACACCGACAACACCTGTCAAGTATTTTTTTTCTATTAACAATAGAAATTTTTTATTGCTAATTTTTCGACAGGGCGACAGCGGAGGTGCTTTAATACAATATACAGGTTCAACAGCCAAACAAGTGGGAGTCGTTAGTTTCGTCGCCGCCAAAGGCTGCGAGTTACGTTATCCCTCGGGATACGCCAGCGTACCTTATTTTCTCCCCTGGATCAAAGAAACTTCCGGCGTCTAAAACATTTTTCCCCCATCAAAATCTTCAGTTATAAACAAGATATGTAGAATAAAAAATTATTAAAAGCAATTGTTTGTTTTGTTTAAAGAAATTGTTTTTTCACGTGACGTAATGGGTAGCGGTTAATTAAAAAAATGGTAACCAATAGACAACTGATAACAACTATTTGTATGTAATCAAGTT
Source organism: Pyrochroa serraticornis (assembly GCA_905333025.2). Taxonomy (NCBI): domain Eukaryota; kingdom Metazoa; phylum Arthropoda; class Insecta; order Coleoptera; family Pyrochroidae; genus Pyrochroa; species Pyrochroa serraticornis. Next base: position 3,856,038 of record HG995159.1, read on the forward strand.
ATTGTTTGGAGATTGTTATTGGAGAAATTGCAAATTGAAGCAGATGGTTGACTTGTGACGTCACCGTGACGTAGTGTTAATAATTTGAATTTGCCGCCAGAGATTCGACCAATTACGCGTCACCTCTCTCGTTGCCATTAGTTACCCCGCTTAATTTTGACGTTTCTAGTAAAAATTCTCAAATTGCTCGAAATCGCCCTCAACTCGCCCGGATGAAGCCCGCAATTTCGTTCTGACGGCATCCAAAATTTATTTGATTAAACTCGGCGATTTACGTCAAATTGTTGCCAACCGATTCCTCTAGATTTTGGCGTCTCTGGTAGTAACTTGTGCTTCTAACCTCAAAAGTTGACGTTTCCAGTAAAAATTATTTTTAACTTCAAAGTCTCAAATTGCTCGAAATCGCCCCCAACTCACCCGGATGAAGCCCGCAATTTCGTTATTTACTTCATTAAAACTCGGCGATTTACGTCAAAATCTGGTGAAGGTTGAAAAATTTCGAATTCGATTCAAACCGACGAATACCAACTCGAATAACAAAAAACGCAAATGGCGGAGGTTCTTTCGAAGCAAGAAACCAATCGACCCCTCCATTGTTGCCAACCGTTTCCCCTAGATTTTGACGTTTCTGATAGTGATTTGTGCTCCTAACCTCAAAAGTTGGAAAATTTTCAACAATGAAAAACCTGGAACTGCTCGAACTTTCCCTCCTAACGCCCTCCCTTAGCCTGATTGGGGCCCGAAATTTCGTTATAACCCCCTCCAAAATCTATTTTATTAGAGAAAATTCTTTCTACAGTTACGAACAAGTATGCGACAATTTACAAGAATTATTACCTTTACCCTTCGACACGGTGATTTGCGTTAAACATTTAACAATAGAAAAGAAAATTTGCATCGTTGGTGATTCAAGTTGCGTCATAATCGACACAGATAATCCCGACAACAACGGTATTGTTGATTTCGGTACCGAAATAGCAACAATCAGTTGGAATCCAACCGAAGAAATTGTCGCTGTCGTTACCGAAACAGGTGACGTCACCACCTATACAATCGATTACGAAAATCAAGAAATTCTCGTAAAAAACACGAGTAACATCGAAAATACAATCCCCGACACAGTTTATGTCGGTTGGGGATCGAAAGACACTCAATTCAGAGGTTCAGAAGGCAAACTTAAACGCGTTTTACCTGGTAATTTAGAATAATTTCAATTTTTTTTTGTTATCATTTTTATTTTAGCCGAAATCGAGCCGGTCCACGACCGAAAACCGACGATTTCTTGGCGAGGAAATGGCGAAATGTTCGTCGTTAATTATTGGAAAGAAAACGCCAGAAAATTCGTCGTTTTCCAACTGCCCTGCAAGCCAATGTACCGGTCCGAAGAATGTCCCGGTTTGCAAGCCCCCATCGCCTGGAGACCCGCCGGGAACATGATAGCGACACTCACCAAACTCGATCGCACCCTCAACGTCGTCATGTTCGAGAAAAACGGACAGAAAAGGTTCGAGTTTCAGCCGCAGTTCGGAGAGGTGAGCAGCAAATGACGAAAAACCGCCATAACTTGTTACCCTAGCGACGGGAAATCTGACTAATCAACGTAACTTGTTAGCAAGGAAGATTATCGTCATGTTTGTTGTTTTATGCCCAAATAATCTCTTTCTCGTTTGTTCTCAATTAGGAAAAACACTTGAAATTGTCAGATTTTTGCTCTTTTCATCTTGTTACCATAGCAACAAGAAAATCAACATAACTTGTTACCATGGCAACACCATAATTGAGAGATTATTAACTTGTTGCCATAGCAACGAAACGTTGAGGGTGCGACCATTAATCCTCATGTCCGTAATAGCTTATGCCCAAATAACCTCTTTCTCATTTGTTCTCAATTCAGAAAAAGACTTGAAACCGTCAGATTTTCCGGTTTTTTTTGCGGTTTTCACTGATTTGACCCCAATTTTTGAAATTGTTCTTTTAAGATTGAAATCGTCGAATTGAAATGGAGTCCTTGCGCCCAAATATTGGCGATTCGTGGCAAATCCGGTACGGAAGACACGATTCGACTTTTAACGTGCAGCAATTACCGTTGGTGCGAGAAACAAAATTTGCGATTCACCCCCAAGTCCCCTTTGATGGAATTCGATTGGCTGGAAAGCACCCAATTTACTTACGCTTTACGTGTCGTAACGAGAGACGAAATTATTTTATACAATTTTCGCCACATAATCACAGGAAGCGCATCAAAAATCGCGGTGATTAACGGCAAAAAAGTGGAATTAACCGATTTCAAAGACGCCGTCGTCCCCCCGAGTCTTTGTTCGAAATGTATCGAAATCGAAGATTCGGTGAATTTCGTCCAAATCCAGGATGGTGGCGAACGAATCGCTTTGATCGATTCGAGGAACGTTTTGAGAGTTTTTTCTTTAACTGGACTGGAAGAAATCGCGAAATTTAATTTGGGAGAAACCCAATTTCCGTTGCATTTCCACCATTTTATTTGGTGCGGTTCAAGTGTAGTTTTTTACGCAATAACCGAAAGAATTGCCACTGCTACGCATCGTTTGAATGTTGAAAATGGCGAAATTAGTTACGGTACCCACGCTAATCCAACGATTCGACATTACAGTGATGTCGAAATTTCAAACGATTCCGATATCGTTTATGTGTCGACGAAAATCGTCAAAGAATTTTCTTTTAATTTTCATTTAACGACGACGTGTCGTTTTTACGTTAACGAAACGAAAATCGACGATAACGTCAATTCTTTTATTATTTTCGACGATTATCTTTTGTTCACGACGAAACTCAACGAATTACATTGTTGTCGATTGAACGAGAATTCGATCGAAGATCTATCGAAAGGTCGAAATTATCGCAGAAGTGTCGAACAAGGAGCGACAATAATCGCGGCGATTTCCGGAACTTCTAACGTTGTTCTCCAAATGCCACGGGGTAATATCGAAACGATTTCGTGTCGTTTGATTTCGGTCGATATCCTCGACGGTTTATTGAACGAAAACAAATGGCGTGAAGCGTTGTATTTCGTTAGAACCGAAAAATTGAATTCGAATCTCCTCGTCGATTTGGATCCGAATCGATTTTTGTCGAAAATCCCCGATTTTGTGGTATCGTTCGATTCGGTGAACGAACTGAACCGGACTTGTTTGGAGATCAGTGACGAGAACGTTTTGGGTGTCGTTCATCGAAATTGCGAGAAGTTTCCCGGAAAAACGCGCAAAATTTTCGAGAAAATGCTCGAATTTTTCGACCAAATCGACTATTTACCTTACGTTACCACTATAATGATAATAAATTTACATTTTTTCACCCTAAAAAACGCTTTGGTTTATCTTCAAGATTTGTTGAGACGTTGCGATGATAATAAAAATTTCGAAAAATTTCTAGCCGAAGCTATTAATACTTTGAAAATTTACGGTGTCGAAGAGAAATTATACGAAGAAGCTTTGTTGTTGTACGATTTGAAATTGGCACGTTACGTGGCGAGTTGTTGTAAAATCGATCCGAGAATTTACGAGCCTCAAATCGAAATTTTTCAAAATTTAACAGAAATCGAACGACGTTACGAAATTAACGTTTTAACGAAAAAACCAGAAATCGCAATCGCTTACTTGTTGCGTTGTCCTAACGCAACATCGAACCAAATCGAATCGTTTTTGAATGTTAACAAAGTGAGTCGACGGGCTTACGAAAATTGCGATTCCACTAATCGCCATTTTTCGACTGTCAGTCGAGTTTTTGGTGCGGATTTGGGTCGGAATGGTCATCATAGGGAAGCTGGGGTTGTTCTGAAGAAAGCCGGTTTGTTGGAAGAAGCTGTCGAGGAGTTTCGGTTGGGGTTGAAGTGGAGAGAAACGGTGGATTTGATGGAAATTCTCGATTGGAACGATGCGGAAAAATTGAAGATCGTCAATGAAATGGCAGCGAAATTGGTTGAACGAAAAGATATCGAAAATGCGGCGGTTTTGTATGACAGATACGCCAATAATTACGAAATGGCTGTCAAAGTTTTGGTCGATAACTACAAATTCGAGGAGGCCATGCATTTGGCCAATAAGCACGGACGGGGCGATATTTTGGGTAAGTTTTTTTCTTATTGACGTTTTTTCATATTCACATTTCCTTTATTTCACAACTCTCCATTTTCAACTTTTTCTGTCCCCTTCACATATTTTCTTTACTTCACAATTCTCCAAGTTCTTAGTTCCATCTTAAATATTTTTTTTCGACTACTTTAAAAAAAATTTTGTTCTTTTTTCTTCATGTTCTTATTTTATTCTTCACATTTTTCCCTATTTCACAGTTCTCCAAGTTCATAGGTCCATGTTAAATTTTTTTTCGACGATTTTAATTTTTTTTTCTTATTGCTTCATATTCTTCTTTTATTCTTCACATTTCTTCCTATTTCACATTTCTCCAAGTTCATAGGTTCATGTTCAAACTTTTCCATCCTTTTCTGTTCAAACTTTTCCATCCTTTTCTAAAACTTTTTTCTTCTTATTTCTTCATGTTTTTATTTTATTCTTCACATTTTTCCCTATTTCACAGTTCTCCAAGTTTATAGTTCCACGTTCAATTTTTTTCGACCTTTTAAATTTTTTTCTTGTTATTATTTCTTCATGTTCTAATTTTATTCTTCACATTTTTCCCTATTTCACAATTCTCCAAGTTCATAGTTCCATGTTCAATTTTTTTTCGAATACTTTAACATTTCTTCTGTTCTTATTTCTTCATATTCTTATTTTATTTTTTTACATTTTTTCCTATTTACAATCCTCCAAGTTCATAGTTCCATGTTAAATTTTTTTTCGACCATTTTAATTTTTTTTTTCTGATTTCTTTATATTCTTATTTTATTCTTCACATTTTTTCCTATTTCACAATTCTCCAAGTTCATAGTTCCATGCTCATTTTTTTTTCCACTATTTATTTTTTTTATTCTTGCTATTTCGTCATGTTCTTATTTTATTTTTCACATTTTTCTCCATTTCACAGTTCTCCAAGTTCATAGGTCCATGTTCAATTTTCTTTCAACGATTTTATTTTATTTTTTCTTATTTCTTCATATTCTTCTTTTATTCTTCACATTTTTTCCTATTTCACATTTCTCCAAGTTTATAGTTCCATGTTGAATTTTTTGTCGACCTTTTTAAATTTTTTTTCGTTCTTATTTCTTCATATTCTTATTTTATTCTTCACATTTGTCTCTATTTCACAATTCTCCTAGTTCCATGTTCAATTTTTTTTTCGACCTTTGCAAATTTTTCTTGGTTTTTATTTCTTCATATTCTTATTTTATTCTTCACATTTTTCTCTATTTCACAATTCTCCAAGATTATAGTTCCGTGTTCAATTTTTTTTCGACCTTTTAAAATTTTTCTTCGTTCTTATTTCTTCATATTCTTATTTTATTCTTCACATTTTTCTCTATTTTACAATTCTCCAAGATTATAGTTCCATGTTCAATTTTTTTTCGACCTTTGTAAATTTTTGTTCGTTCTTATTTCTTCATATTCTTATTTTATTCTTCACATTTGTCTCTATTTCACAATTCTCCAAGTTTATAGTTCCATGTTCAATTTTTTTTTCGACCTTTGGAAATTTTTCTTCGTTTCTATTTCTTCATATTCTTATTTTATTCTTCACATTTTTCTCTATTTCACAATTCTCCAAGATTATAGTTCCATGTTCAATTTTTTTTCGACCTTTTAAAATTTTTCTTCGTTCTTATTTCTTCATATTCTTATTTTATTTTTCACATTTTTCTCTATTTCACAATTCTCCAAGATTATAGTTCCATGTTCAATTTTCTTTCGACCTTTGTAAATTTTTCTTCGTTCTTATTTCTTCATATTCTTATTTTATTCTTCACATTTTTCTCTATTTCACAATTCTCCAAGATTATAGTTCCATGTTCAATTTTTTTTCGACCTTTTAAAATTTTTCTTCGTTCTTATTTCTTCATATTCTTATTTTATTTTTCACATTTTTCTCTATTTCACAATTCTCCAAGATTATAGTTCCATGTTCAATTTTTTTTCGACCTTTGTAAATTTTTCTTCGTTCTTATTTCTTCATATTCTTATTTTATTTTTCACATTTTTCTCTATTTCACAATTCTCCAAGATTATAGTTCCATGTTCAATTTTTTTTCGACCTTTGGAAATTTTTCTTCGTTTTTATTTCTTCATATTTTTATTTTATTCTTCACATTTTTCTCTATTTCACAATTCTCCAAGATTATAGTTCCATGTTCAATTTTTTTTCGACCTTTTAAAATTTTTCTTCGTTCTTATTTCTTCATATTCTTATTTTATTTTTCACATTTTTCTCTATTTCACAATTCTCCAAGATTATAGTTCCATGTTCAATTTTTTTTCGACCTTTGTAAATTTTTCTTCGTTCTTATTTCTTCATATTCTTATTTTATTTTTCACATTTTTCTCTATTTCACAATTCTCCAAGATTATAGTTCCATGTTCAATTTTTTTTCGACCTTTGTAAATTTTTCTTCGTTCTTATTTCTTCATATTCTTATTTTATTCTTCACATTTTTCTCTATTTCACAATTCTCCAAGTTTATAGTTCCATGTTCAATTTTTTTTCGACCTTTGTAAATTTTTGTTCGTTCTTATTTCTTCATATTCTTATTTTATTCTTCACATTTTTCCCTATTTCACAGTTCTCCAAGTTCATAGTTCCACGTTCAATTTCTTTCAACGATTTTAATTTTTTTTTCTTATTTCTTCATGTTCTTATTTTATTCTTCACATTTTTCCCTATTTCACAATTCTCCAAATTCATAGGTTCATGTTCAAGCTTTTTCAACCTTTTCTAAAACTTTTTTTCTTCTTATTTCTTCATGTTCTTCTTTTATTCTTCACATTTTTCCTTATTTCACAGTTCTCCAAGTTCATAGTTCCACGTTCAATTATTTTTCGACCTTTTAATTTTTTTTTTGTTTTTATTTCTTCATGTTCTTATTTTATTCTTCACATTTTTGTCTATTTCACAATTCAGAATCTTAATTCTATGCATATTCTCTCATCTTCAGATTTCATCCTGTTCACATTTCCTCATATCCAAATTTCTTCCTGTCCAAATATATTCACGTCCATTTCATGCTACTTTTCAGTCTCTTAACTGACGTTTTTCCAGTGGCGGACATCATGCCCGCTCTATTGAACCACCACGCTTACTTGATAGAAAAACTGTCGGAACTCCACCAACTTTTTACACGTCACAAAACGCGACTGGTGCATGTTCGCCAAAATAGAGTCACCAAATACAATTTCGGTTGTGACGTAGACGACAGAGATGATCTTTTTTCAGATGCCGGTAGCGTCGTTTCAACGCGTTCTTCAAGGTAAATTTCCAATTTACACGAAAAATTACACACAAGACTCTTTATGACGTTCGAGGCTACTAAGATTTTTTTTAAAATTAATTTTGTGATAATTTTAACGTTTTAGGTCGCGGTCGTCCACTGCTTCGTCTCGAAACCGTCGAAAAGAAGAACGTAAAAAACAGGATTTACGTGAAGGTGGCGTTTATGAAGACATAGCTTTGATCAGGGCTTTACACGGGTTAATCGAGGAAATAGGGAATAAAAGACAAGAAGTCCAGGATTGTTGCGTTTTGTTGTTGCAAGAAAGCAAATTGAAATATAGCGAAATTAAGGAAATGTACGTGTTGTATAGAGAAATACAAGATGACGTCAGAAGAAGTGTAACGGATATTTGGCCGCCATATTTTTATATCAACAATCCAACTCAAGACGTGAAAGAAATCGCCGATTTAGAAAATTTGGACCAATTAGGTAAGAGAAAAAAGTTCAATTCGTTAAGTTAATTCCCAAAATTTTAGATATCGAGTTCCGGACACCCCCGAAAATAGAATTTAATTGGAATTTGAAGTTACTTCAAGATTAGTGAAGTTTTTTATTTGTAAATTAATTTTATTAAAACTACAAAAAGATGTAATGAAAGATAAATTGCAATAGTTTTTCTAAATTAATGAATTTTATTTCAAAGTTTTGCGTTTAAAACTGAAATACGCGAAATTTCGTTGTTTTTGGTGCCCCTTAATCCCGAATTTTGAAACGCCAATGGATTGTACAGCAATTAAGTCGGCGTGACGTCACGATTAGCACCATTAAATCAACGGCATTTTCATTGGTCGCCAGTACGTCATGCTCAATTTTGATTCGTCAACTTGACGTCACAACGAAATCGCAATAGCGTCATTCCGTAACCTAACAAAATGGCCGAATTTCGTTTAAATTACCTTAAATTCAAGTCTTGGAGCCGTTTTCCGGTAATTTTCCGCTAATTTTCCGCTTAATTAGACGAATTTACATGGTTGACAATACTATTATTTGAGTGTAGAAAAAAAGTAGGGTTAGGGGCGCGAAATTTTGATCCCAGAACCGCTCTGTTGGTTAAAACTTAAAGAAAAGCCACAAATTTCGGTTCTAAAACAATTTTTAAGCGATTTTGGGGCAGTAATTGGCGAAATTTAAAAAAATAAGCGACTCACTTTTTGGGAAAACACTTCCAGCGGTAGGTTCGGGTAAGTTTCTGCACTCACAAAGGTCCACAGGGTGTTGACGCACTGGAAATCGACGAATTTCCACATTTTTAGTCAAATTTTCACTCGCGATGTGATTTCTCGGTAATCAACCAACGCCGTCTTTACCTCAATTAAATCCTGGCGGCGTTGCGATTAACTACCAATAAATCAACGCGGTTTTGATTGGTCGCCAGTACGTCATGTTGAATTTTGATTGGTTAACTTGACGTCATGACGGGCTTGGATTGGCCGCAATAATAAAAAACCGAATTTTGCCAAAATTACCTGAAATTCAAGCCTTTGGGGCATTTTCCGGCAATTTTCCGCTTAATTAGACGCATTTACGTTGTTAACGAAACTATTATTTAAGTTTAAAAAAGAAAGGTAGGGTTAGGGTCGCGAAATTTTGATCCCAGAACCGCTTTTTGGTTTAAACTTAAAGAAAAACCGCAAATTTTGGTTCTAAAACAATTTTCTAGCAATTTCGGGGCAGTAATTGGCGAAATTTAAACAAATCAAAGACTCACTTTTTGGCAAAACACTTGCAGCGGTAGGTTCGGGTAAGTTTTTGCACTCACAAAGGTCCACAGGTTGTTAACTCACTGAGAATCGACGAATTTCCACATTTTTAGTCAAATTTTCACTCGCGATGTGATTTCTGGGTAATCAACCAACGCCGTCTTTACCTCAATTAAATCCTGGCGGCGTTACGATTAACTACCAATAAATCAAGGCGGTTTTGATTGGTCGCCAGTACGTCATGTTGAATTTTGATTGGTCAACTTGACGTCATGGCGGGCTTGGATTGGCCGCAATAACGCAATAATAAAAAACCGAATTTTGCCAAAATTACCTGAAATTCAAGCCTTTGGGGCATTTTCCGACAATTTTCCGCTTAATTAGACGCATTTACGTGGTTAGCGAAGTTTAAGTTTAAAAAAAGTAAGGTTAGGGACGCGAAATTCTGTTCCTAGAATCGCGTTATCGGTTGAAACTTGCAGGAAGTTTCAAAATTTCGGTTCTAAATTGGTTTCCCAGCGATTTTCGGGTAATAATTGGCGAAATTACGGACTTACTTTTTTGGGAAAACACATCCAGCGGTAGGTTCGGGAAGGTTCTTGCAGTCACTCACAAAGGTCCACTTATTCATAATTAACTGGAAATTGACAAATTTTTAACGATTTTACGCGAATTTCCACTCGAAATGTAATTTCTCAGTAATTAACCAACGCCGCCTTTACTTTGAAAAGAAACGACACTAATGACAGATCTCGTTACCCAACCAACTTCACACCACAACCGGACAAAAAACTTTTAATTAAAAAAGTTTGTAAAAACCACAAAACACCTTTGTAAATATTTCTACTGTACGTTCTCTACGTAATATTTTCAATCGTTTTTATTTTCTTTATTTCCTTAATTCTTTCGCTTGAAAAAAATCGAGTTTTTTAGTTGGCTTGTGTGAAACTGGCTTGTAACGTCACGGCGCGTACCTACTTGATTTGTGATTTCAAAGTTTTTGCAAAAATCTTCCAGAACCCCAAAATGGGGCGCAAAAAGAACTTTAAGTGATATTGCGAAAATGTGCGCCTTTCAAATCCCGAAATTAGTGCGAAAATGTGCGCGTTTCAAGTCCCGAAATTAGTTTCGAAAATCGCAGGGTGAGTTTCTTGATTTTGTAAAACACCCGGAATTGGTCAATTTTGGCCCTAAAGCTTTAAAAGCGATCTCGGCCCTAAAATAACCCGCAAATTACTGGTGATGCGCTAAATGGGGCATTTGGTTCTTTCTTGACGTTAATTTTTTTTTAATTTAAGAAAATTTTTAGGTTAAAATTGCAAAATTTTGAAAATAAACGCTAAATATTGTTGAACTCAACTTTGTTTGTTATTAATGTTTAATCTGCTTTTAATTAAATTTATTTAAAAACTCTTTAGGGAATTCTGGTGCTTGCGGTTGGTAGCTAGATTATAAAAAAAAAATTGTTTTGGTCTAATTGGGGGCCAAAACGAAACCCCCGATAACAGAGTTTGTTTTATTTTAGCACATTTTAGTAATTGTCGAGGTTTTCCAGAAATTTCTGGCTCAAATCGAAGATTTTAGGGATTTTGGTGCTGCAGTTGGTGGTTCTGGATATTTTTTTATAGAAATTTCAATTTCTAAACTCAAAATTAAGAAATCAGGGAAAGCTCTCGAATAATAGAAATAGTTAATTATGAGGGTTTATTGAAAAATTCTAACATAACTGAAATAATACTGAAACAGAAACTGGTAATACACGAAAAAAAATCTCAATTGAACTATTTAATTGGCGTCTTGAAAATAATCCTTGCTGCCCACAGGATCGGGCTTCATGGTTTTCTTCCCGGGAGTCCAGCCGGCGGGACAAACTTCCCCGTGTTCATCAGTGAATTGGAAAGCTTGAACCAAACGCAAAGTTTCATCGACGGATCTTCCAACAGGTAAGTCGTTAATGGTAGCTTGTCTCAGAATCCCTTTCGGATCAATAATAAAAAGTCCCCGAAACGGTATTCCGGATTCCTCATCCAAAACGCCGTAATCACGCGAAATCTTGCAAGACTTATCGGCCAACAACGGAATGCTCATTTGCCCCAACCCCCCCTGTTTACGGGGAGTATTAATCCAAGCGAGATGCGAAAAATGACTATCAGTCGAAGCCGCAATCACCGCCGTTTTGATTTTCTTAAACTCCTCAAACCGGTCAGAAAAAGCGATGATTTCAGTCGGACAAACGAAAGTGCTAAAATTCAACATTAAACAAAAACCAATCGATTTAATATAAAACTCACAAATCTAGCGGATAGAAGAAAAGGACAACGTATTGTCCTTTGTAGTCCTCCAAAGAAATTTCTTTGAATTGTCCATCGACCACTGCGGTACCTTTGAATTGAGGCGCCGGTTTCGCGATACTTGGTACAGACATGTTGACGCTATCGAATCTTGGGAGCAAATGGGAAGTTTTTGACGAAATTCGTTGATAAAAACGCGTAAAAAAACGTAACGAGTTCAACGGTTACTGCGATAAAAGCGGCGTTTTAATCGTAAATGGCCGGCTGTGAAAAAAACGACCTTCAGCTGTTCCGGTGACCTAACGAAACGCAACATGGGAAATTGGCGAGTGGGAGAGAGATGAATGTTGGTGGATTGCGCGCGAATTTGGCGCGTAATTTGAATTGGACCTTTAATTGAACGAAACCGAAACTGATTCATAATTAATTTTGTGATTAGAGAAAGTTTCGAGTGAATGACGCAATTTTGCGCAATTGTTATTATTTAATTTATGTGTTAATTGAAAAATTATTATTTATGCGGATGGTTTTTTTAATTAAAAAAGTGTCGAGTAACCTTTATTTAATTATTTTTATTATCGAAAATTGCGGTTGTTCCGCTTCAAGTACTAACAGTGTCGTGTTAACAATTTCCTCAACTAATCACAATTTCAGATAAGATTAGAGAACATGTCTGTCGATAATTTTAATTGATTTCCAAAATTATCTAGCGAGTTTGGGTACTACCAGTCATAGGCTACAACGAGGTCAAGGACGTAACAATCTCCTCTAGATAAATTGATTAATGACAACTATTTCGTTATCCCATTTACTAGAGAAAATCTCGAGAGGAAGTCAATAATTTCTGATTATGACACACGAGTAACACGTGTTGGCTAGTAATTAGTTCGAAATTGCTTGGATCAAATTTAATTATAGTAGAAATATGTAAAGAAACAAAAGAAGTTTCTAAGTACATAAAAACTATTTTCTTTGTATGTAGCTTCAAGGTTAACCACGCTACTCATTCTTCTTACAAACACCTCGAGTATTTGTGACGTTTTTCCGAATGGTGGCACTAAAGAGAACGTTCTCTCAGGCTACGGCATTTAATTTTTGTTAAATACCCCTGACATGTCGGCAACCAAATATACACGCATTTTATTATAATTATCTAGTTATTTGTGTAACTTGATTTGTCTCTATCATTTTTGGAGAGTATAAAGTTGAGAAGAGTTCTTTCGATATGTTTGATGCTTGTGGAGAAAAATTAAGGGATTTACACCAATTGAGAGAAGAGAATAAATTAGCGAAGAGATACAAGGAGTAATAGAAGTAGAATCAAAATTTGATCACTAATTTGCTATTAGTTCTAGTGCTTTAAAACAGTTATGTGACTATGAAAAATTTTATGCGATTTGGTAAAAATTGAAAATTTCTTATGCTTAGAGAAAAAAAATTATGAACGCAGCTCCTCGGGGTTTCTGTAGGGGCAATAAAAGTATGAGCTGACAGCTCGAACTTACCTTCATTAGCAGGATGCACGTAGGTTGATTACGCTTGTTGTACACGCGACCCTTCTTTACGACAAGACTAGGACAAGCAAGGATGAGGAAGACCTCGAATACGTCTTTTATGCTCAAGATGGAGCGGGGGTGGTTATGGTAGAGTAAGATGGAAAGATGGAAGTTCGAGATGCCAGGCAACCAGTAATACCCAACCATCCCTGTTCAGGAGATTAAACAGTTCCGTTTTGGGTTCCATTTTGTTCCTCCTATGTGCCTATTGGGGTATCATCGGTTAATTTCTTCTATCCAGATAATGCCAAGATCTCGAACTATCCAAATACCCACAATATTCCTTTTTGGACCATAAACATTTGAATGCAGTTCCCCAGAGTTTTTGTTTTGGGTCCTTTTTTGTTTCTCCCGTCTCCCTATTGCAGACTTTTTGTTTCAATCCTTCTATCCAGGTGAAATGAACTTCTATAAATATCCAACTACTCGCCATACTCTCTTTTGGACCATAAAGTTTCAAACGCAGTTCCCCACGGTTCCGTTTTGGGTCCTTTTTTGTTTCTCCCATCTTCCCATTGCCGCTTTTCCGGTTCAATCCTTCTCTCCAGGTGAAACTAACTTCTATAAATATTCAACTACCCGACATACTCTTTTGTGGACCATTAAGTCCTAACGCAGTTCCCTAGGGTTCCATTTTGGGTCTTTCTCCCATCTCCCCATTGCAGGTTTTTCGGTTCAATCCTTCTATTCAGATGAAACCAAAATCTAGAACTTTCCAACTACTCACCATATTTTTTGGGGGCAAAAAGTTTCAAACGCAGCTCCCCACGGTTCCGTTTTGAGTCCCTTTTTGTTCCTCTCAATTCCCCATTGTCGTTTCTGATTCAATCTTTTTACCCAAATGAATCCAAAATCTAGAACTATCCAACTACCCATCAGATTCTTTTGCGGACCATAAAGTTTCGTTTTGGGTCCTTTTTTGTTCTTCCCATCTCCCCACTGCTGTTTTTTCCGTTCAAGCATTTTATTCAGATGAAACCAAAGTCTATAACTATCAAACTATCAACCATTCTTTTCTTTAGGGGGCCCAAAAGTTTCGAACGCAAATCCCCAGGGTTCCGTTTTGGGTCCTCTTTGTTCCCATCTCCTCTAGCCGCTTTTTTGGTTCAATCCATCTATTCAGATGAAATCAAAATCTATAATCATTTAAATTTTGGAGCAAAAGCTTTCGAACGCGCTTTCCCAGGGTTCCGTTTTTGTTCCTCTCATCTCCCCATTTTCGGTTCAATCTTTGATGACTAGAAGAACCAAATAATATGCGATCCAGTCCAAAGGGGACACAATTGACGTAACAAAAGTTAGGTGTAAATTAAAATGTTAAAGTTTCAAATCTGAAATGGACTGTAATTGTGAACTTTGAAAAAGACAACACCAAAAAATCCGAATGTGTTACTTGGGGGCGATTTTGATCAGCTACAAATGACAAAGAAGATTTATAGCGGACACAAGGGAAGTTTGACTGGACCTACCTCGCGGCGCAGTTTGGTTAGCTCGGATGGCACTAACAAAGAAATTGTTCACATAAGCGCAACCACACGTCTTGGTGGTGCGAGAACCCAACTCGACTCTCTTCTAAGATGAGGCCACTAACACTTTAGTGGGTCGTAGAGATTCGTTCTTTTGCTAACTTCACTAACATAGAACTGTAAAAAATCAATTCTGCTAACAACAGGGACATTAATGCAAAGATAGAAGAACAGAGAGATTCCTAACAATTTATCCCACTTCTGATTTTAGTGAAACAACACGTTTTAGGGTACATATAGTTTCAGTAGATATATAGATGGATTAGTTTCTTCAATTAAAGATGCTGAAGAGTATATAAAGATAGAATAACAACATTTATACTATGGAAACATTAGATGCGGGCTAGTGACGAATTTTGAGACAGTCCGCGACGCGACTGGAGATGTTTTTTCTTTGAAATAAAATTTCAGGACTGGAACCCTAAATGAGAAGAGTGAAGATAGTTGACGAAATGAAGTTAATTCAAAAATTTGGGCAGTGCGTAAAGGTTTTCGTACAAAATTCTCACTAAAACGTACAAATTTTTTCTTCAACTCGCCACAATTACTTTAAAATTTTGAATTGAAGGAAAAATTTGTGTCTTTCTTACAGATCAAAAACAATTTTATTTTACACAATCACAAGAGAAAACATATTATTGCTTAGTACAGAGTATATTCGCTATAGTACACTACCCTATTTGTTCATACTTTGTTCAATGATAATAAAATAACTAAAAAAAAAAAAAACAAACAAACAATAGAATAGAAGATAAAATACACGCATTCTATAATATCTTACAATCAATCTAAACTACGAATTGAGTGTATACTTGGACGGACAAATTTAAGTACTCAGTGCCTAATTATTGCTAGAATGTGGAGATTTCGTACAGGTACTCTACAACTAGAGGGCGCCACCCTTCTAAATAAAAAAATAATGTCATCCCGAAACACCGGGAAATAAATAGAAATGTCATGTCGCTAGTTACTCATCGCACCGCCGATAAAAATGGAAATTATACTCGATAAATTCAACGCCGAATTTGGTTGGCGTCAACTTGCAGACGTTCTAAAAAAAATAATTTTAATACAAGAAAAAAGAATAAAGAACAACAATACTTGAGTTTGCCTCAACGAAGCCCGATACGTCATCATTTTCGATTGAAAATCCGCCATGTCGACTTCAAAAATAACACTTTGACTGCTCAACAATTGACTGGAAGTGTTCTCGTTGACTTTATGGCGAATTTGGGGTTTATCATCGAAATAAATCGGACTCGAAAACGGACATTCGTGTTGTTTGACGTGGTTGTGACACAACTCGATATCTTTGATGCCGGTTTGGGCGGATCTTAAAAAAATTATTAATTTACAACAATTCAATTTCATTTAATTACCTAAAAATCAAATTAATAAACTCGTCGGGCATATACATGGAAATAGGAACGGAATATGAGAAATTATAGGAATTTGTGACCCTCGTCAAGTATTTGTGGGTCAAAGTAGCGTTAAAATTACGTCCTTGAACTACAATTGAAAACAATTGATCATCTGAAACACAGAAAACTATAAAATCAAACGAATTAAAAAAAAAAAAAAAAAAAAATCGGTACCGGTCGAATCGAAAGAATTGCCTTCGTCTGTTAGATCGTAAGCGTCTCTCTTTTGTCGCGTTTGTTTATCGATGTCGTTCGAATGGAATGGTTTGGCTATTTTGTTCTTGTCGATGTTAATCAAAGGCGGTTGTCCTTGTTGTTGTGTTCGATTTCGAACGTTCGATTTTTTATCGCCGAAAATCGACGCTCCCAGTTCGGGAGGCGGAACGACAGGTGGCGCTGCACAACAATAGATCTGACACAAGTTCGTACTTTCGAGATCCTGCTCCACCGACAAACAATCAGACGGACGACCGATTATCAGTGACGGTCTCTTGATCAAACTCGAATCCACCGTGATCCTCGTGATGTCTGAAACGGAACAAAAATAATTTTCAATTGTCAAGTTGGCGCCATGATTTTCGGTTTGTTCCGTTGGCGACGTGAATTGAAAATGAAACCGTTTTCGCTACGTCAGTTTTGACGCGTTTCACGAAATTGGGGTCCGAGTCGATGGGATCGACTGTACAAACTAAAAATCGTCTAACCAATAGCAGGGCAAGACTACGCCTTCTGGCTACGTCAGGTAGAAATGTCATTTTGACACATACGTCGTGACTACATTGGCGCGTTTTACGACCCAGAGGTCCGAGTCGATGGAATATTTTACAAATAGAAGGTCTGAAAGACCACGCCTACCCACTAAGTCAGATAGAAACGTCACTTTGAAACGTACGTTGTAACTACATAGCGCGTTTTACGATCCAGAGGTCCGAGTCGATGGATACAAATAGAAGTGGAAGACCACGCTTACTCACTAAGTCAGGTAGAAATGTCACTTTGACACCTACGTCGTGACTACTAGCGCGTTTTACGACCCAGAGGTCCGAGTCGATGGAAAATTTTACAAATAGAAGGACTGAAAGACCACGCCTACCCGCTCCATCAGATTGAAACGTCACTTTGAAACGTACGTCCTAACTATATCGCGAGTTTTACGATCCAGAGATCTGAGTCGATGGAATCGTTTTACAAGTAGAAGAAGTGGAAGACCACGCCCACCCGTTACGTCAAATTGAAACGTCACTTTGAAGCGTACGTTGTAACTACATAGCGCGTTTTACGATCCAGAGGTCTGAGTCGATGAATACAAATAGAAGAAGTGGAAGACCACGCCTACCCACTGCGTCAGATAGAAACGTCACTTTGAAACGTACGTTGTAACTACATAGCGCGTTTTACGATCCAGAGGTCCGAGTCGATGGATACAAATAGAAGTGGAAGACCACGCTTACTCACTACGTCAGGTAGAAATGTCACTTTGACACCTACGTCGTGACTACTAGCGCGTTTTACGACCCAGAGGTCCGAGTCGATGGAATATTTTACAAATAGAAGGACTGAAAGACCACGCCTACCCGCTCCATCAGATTGAAACGTCACTTTGAAACGTACGTCCTAACTATATCGCGAGTTTTACGATCCAGAGATCTGAGTCGATGGAATCGTTTTACAAGTAGAAGAAGTGGAAGACCACGCCCACCCGTTACGTCAAATTGAAACGTCACTTTGAAGCGTACGTTGTAACTACATAGCGCGTTTTACGATCCAGAGGTCTGAGTCGATGAATACAAATAGAAGAAGTGGAAGACCACGCCTACCCACTGCGTCAGATAGAAACGTCACTTTGAAACGTACGTTGTAACTACATAGCGCGTTTTACGATCCAGAGGTCTGAGTCAATGAATACAAATAGAAGAAGTGGAAGACCACGCCTACCCACTGCGTCAGATAGAAACGTCACATCGAAACGTACGTCGCAACTACATAGCGCGTTTTACGATTCAGAAGTTTGAGTCGATGGATTCGTTTTACAAATAGAAGAAGTGGAAGATCACGCCTATCCACTACGTCAGATAGAAACGTCACTTTGAAACGTACGTTGTAACTACATAGCGCGTTCTACGATCCAGAGGTTCGAGTCGATGCATACAAATAGAAGAAGTGGAAGACCACGCTTACTCACTACGTCAGGTAAAAATGTCACTTTGACACCTACGTCCTGACTACATTAGCGCGTTTTACGACCCAGAGGTCCGAGTCGATGGAATATTTTACAAATAGAAGGACTGAAAGACCACGCCTATCCGCTCCATCAGATTGAAACGTCACTTTGAAACGTACGTCCTAACTATATCGCGAGTTTTACGATCCAGAGATCTGAGTCGATGGAATCGTTTTACAAATAGAAGAAGTGGAAGACCACGCCCACCCGTTACGTCAAATTGAAACGTCACTTTGATGCGTACGTTGTAACTACATAGCGCGTTTTACGATCCAGAGGTCCGAGTGGATGGATACAAATAGAAGAAGTGGAAGACCACGCCTACCCACTACGTCAGATAGAAACGTCACATCGAAACGTACGTCGCAACTACATAGCGCGTTTTACGATTCAGAAGTTTGAGTCGATGGATTCGTTTTACAAACAGAAGAAGTGGAAGACCACGCCTACTCGCTACGTCAGATAGAAACGTCATTTTGAAAAGTACGTTGTAACTACATAGCGGGTTGTACGATCCAGAGGTCCGAGTCGATGGATACGAATAGAAGAAGTGGAAGACCACGCTTACTCACTACGTCAGGTCGAAATGTCACTTTGACACCTACGTCGTGACTACATTAGCGCGTTTTACGACCCAGAGGTCCGAGTCGATGGAAAATTTTACAAATAGAAGGACTGAAAGACCACGCCTACCCGCTCCATCAGATTGAAACGTCACTTTGAAACGTACGTCCTAACTATATCGCGAGTTTTACGATCCAGAGATCTGAGTCGATGGAATCGTTTTACAAATAGAAGAAGTGGAAGACCACGCCCACCCGTTACGTCAAATTGAAACTTCACTTTGATGCGTATTTTGTAACTACATAGCGCGTTTTATTATCCAGAGGTCCGAGTCGATAGATACAAATAGAAGAAGTGGAAGACCACGCCTACCCACTACGTCAGATAGAAACGTCACATCGAAACGTACGTCGCAACTACATAGCGCGTTTTACGATTCAGAAGTTTGAGTCGATGGATTCGTTTTACAAACAGAAGAAGTGGAAGACCACGCCTGCTCGCTACGTCAGATAGAAACGTCATTTTGAAAAGTACGTTGTAACTACATAGCGGGTTGTACGAT
The DNA here is from genome assembly GCA_905333025.2 of Pyrochroa serraticornis. Classification (NCBI taxonomy): domain Eukaryota; kingdom Metazoa; phylum Arthropoda; class Insecta; order Coleoptera; family Pyrochroidae; genus Pyrochroa; species Pyrochroa serraticornis. The sequence goes on from HG995159.1 coordinate 3,875,287, forward strand.
CCAGAGGTCCGAGTCGATGGATACGAATAGAAGAAGTGGAAGACCACGCTTACTCACTACGTCAGGTCGAAATGTCACTTTGACACCTACGTCGTGACTACATTAGCGCGTTTTACGACCCAGAGGTCCGAATCGATGGAAAATTTTACAAATAGAAGGACTGAAAGACCACGCCTACCCGCTCCATCAGATTGAAACGTCACTTTGAAACGTACGTCCTAACTATATCGCGAGTTTTACGATCCAGAGATCTGAGTCGATGGAATCGTTTTACAAATAGAAGAAGTGGAAGACCACGCCCACCCGTTACGTCAAATTGAAACGTCACTTTGATGCGTACGTTGTAACTACATAGCGCGTTTTACGATCCAGAGGTCCGAGTGGATGGATACAAATAGAAGAAGTGGAAGACCACGCCTACCCACTACGTCAGATAGAAACGTCACATCGAAACGTACGTCGCAACTACATAGCGCGTTTTACGATCCAGAGGTCCGAGTCGATGGATTCGTTTTACAAACAGAAGAAGTGGAAGACCACGCCTACTCGCTACGTCAGATAGAAACGTCATTTTGAAAAGTACGTCGTAACTACACTGGCGCTCTGTACGATCTGAAGGTCTGAGGCGACTGAATCGACTATACAAAAATCGTTTAAAAAACTCTTGGAAGATGAAAATTGCCAACCACAAAAAATTACCTTCTTCCCTGAAGGTGTTGGTGGTGTGATGGGGCGCTATCGTGTGCCAAGTGTTGTGGTTCTTGGCCGTTTTCATCGGTCTTTTCGTCACGACTGTTCGATGGGCGGCTTGGAGGTTGGCGTTGGCGAATTGGTTGTGACGCGAAGCTTCCATTAGGTACAAAGTGGTGATGGCGGCCAAACTTTAAAATTATTTTTTTCAAATTTTTTGATAAAACCAAAAAGTAACTTACCAAAACGCCATAATTAAAACCAAAACCACTATGACGGTTTGAATGAATTTGTTGGAGCACAACTCCTCGTCGCGACCACAAGAGTGATGTTTGGAACATTTGAGCGAATAGGAATTTTTGGAACTACTCACTGTCGAAAAAACAAAAATTAACCAAAAGGAACATAGGAAAAAACTTTTACCTGTGCTGTTCGATTTGAGACTGTCCCCTCTCTTTAATTTGTTCAACCTCCTGTTTATCCTTTCTAACTGGTCGATTCTTGTTTCCAAATTGTCGGTGACTCTACATAGTTCTTTGACGGCGCCGATGTTCTCCATGAAGATACGTTCCTGTTTTCCAGATAATTAAAATATGATACACATACAAACAAATTTTTACCTTGTTAACAACCAAAAAATTGTCGATGGAAGTGCCGTTGTCCAAAAGGAGATCTCCAGCAGGTCGGACGGCTTCCGGAAGAACTTTAGCAACTTCTTGAGCGATAACTCCGGTATCTGAACATTGACTGTCGCGACTTAATTGCGATGCGAATGTCGGATCGTAATCGTATCGGACCACTCTTAATTTTTGAACGTTTCTCAATTGTTCAGCAGGATCGACTTCGACTATGTTTTTCTTGGCGCGGACGTCACTCGGTTGGATTATGTGACCAGTTACTTTTATGTTACCGTGCACCACTAGCGATTCGTCGGGTCGATCCGTGTTCACCCCCACTTTACCGTTGTGGAAAATCGAATCCTTCAACACTTTTTAGAAAATTTTTTAGAAATTTCAAAAAATTACCTGAGTTTGCCCCTTTTGCCAACACAACTCCACGTCACTTTCGAACTGTCCCGGATTCGAGGCCTGCCAAAAACCAAAATTATTGCCCAATTTTTGTAATTTTTTTGACTCACTCTGACTATGATTTTTTGGCTTGCGTGGCTGATGACGGGAAAATTTCCGTTGGTGGTGTGCGCGTGAAGCCCAACTACTAACTGTTGAAACAAATTTTAATTTTTTATAACAATTTTTTTTTAACTTACCTGGAAGTACCTTTGTTCGGGATTGGGCTTGCCCTTTTTCCTCATGTTGTTGGAGGTGGTTTCGCTGAAATGTAGCCGGCCCACCGTCACCTTGGTCACTTGGGAATTGACCAGTTCCACTCTGGAATTTTCGAGACTTTCGATTATGTGATTTTTTTCTTTTTGCCGATTGTTTCATTTAAACTTACAGCACAGGATGGAAAGGTTTTTTGCTTCTGTCACTTTGACTTTGTTCCACACGGATTGTCTGTGTCGGACAGTCGTGTTTGACGCCGTAAAAGTGCAAATGGAAGCTGGAGATCTTCTGGAAACCGTCGGGGGTCTTGACGAACTGGGCGTCGCCCAAAAGTTGAACATGGCAAGTTATCTATAGCGCAAGTGACAAGTCAAATTTTTTATCCTCCACTTCCTATACTATGATTGCAAAAAATTTGATTATCGTTCCACAAAATATATATCCAAAGAGTTTTTCAATATTAAAAAAATTATGAAAAAGTGACACTTTTCGCCCAAAATGGCGATTTTCTCGAAACCTAACCGTCCCCCACTATTAATGTTGAAACCTTTTTTATGCGTAATTTAGTGTTCTTTCATTTCGATTATAAGTGTTTTTAGTGTCGAACGGATAATAAGCGAGTTATACGCAAAAAACGTTTCTTCTTGCTTGCAGCCATTTTGACACATGTAAATAGTTCTTCAAAGTACATGTATAAAGCTCTTTATTAAAAAATGTTAAAAAAAGAGATTTTTTTCAAAAATGGGATTTTTCTCGAAAACTACCCAACATACAATAAGAACATTAAAACCTTTTTTGTACGCAATTAAGTGTCCTTTAATTTTGTCTATAACAGTTTTTAGTGTCGAATCAATAATAAGAAAGTTATCCGCAAAAACTTCTTTTTTTGGTAAAAACCTATACTAACCTGAAAGTGATTTTTCTTCTGGCAAACAAAAGCGTCATCGGCATTTGAAAAGTTAAAACCCTTATCGGCATCGACTCGATAATGAGGGATTGGCCTGAAAATGTTCGTTAAAAAAAAGTAAAAAGGGTCAAAATCCTCACAGTTCCGTCAAATTCTGGTCGCATAGGGCGTGCCATTGGGCTTGCTGAAAGGGATTGAACCGAATACACTGGTATTGAGATTCTGAAAGACAAGCCTCTGACGAAGCGTATTCCTCATCCATAGAGGAAGAAAGGGGATCACGAGGACTCAATTGACTCGTCGAACAATGTTCTATTAACAAATTCAATTAAAAACAACAACAATTTCAATTTGATTTCATTTACCAGGTTCGCTTTTCACTAAAGGGGAATCTTGCGACAGTTTTCGCTTTTTTGGCGCGCTCTGCAAATTCGTGTAAACCGTTTGCATGCCGTCCAAGTTCTGTTCGCATATGTTGTTTTCAATAGCGTGACTGTACCCCAAATGGACCAAATCATCATTTTTGTATATGCGGGTGTCGTTGAAGTTTTGTCCATCGGTTTGCAACAGAATCTGTCGACTACCGTCACTTATGCCACCATCAGGCATCAAAAGTCTCTCCTGCAGCAATCCCGTTTCGTTTGGATTAACGATCAAGTTGCCATTTTCCAACATTTGTTCCCCGTTGGGTTCAGCGACCACTATGTGAGATCCCAAAATCAAATTGTCACTGATCAACGGATTGATTATGGCCGACGGTTTGTACATGGTTTGACCTAAAGTTGTGTAGATGGCATCGGAAGGATTGAGGGGAGGTTCGCAACCTTCCTGAGGACTGTAAGGGTGTTCTGAACTGCTATCCGGGGGACTTTCCGGCAATGAGTGTCTAAGGAGAAAAAAATTAATTGCGCACAAACTCGCCGCCATCATTTTGAACTAATAAGAGACTTACCCGGTCGCATTTCGTTTGTTTTCGACGATGACATTGAGGAGTTTGCCGGAAGCGGGGCCGGACGAGTTGAGGGACTCGTTGAAATAGTTGTTGTTGCCTTGGGAACCCTCGCTGTTGATGAAATCCTCGAGTTGAGAAAAGTCGAGGGCTTCATTGTCGATGCCGCCGACGAAGTCCGTTCCGCGACCTAAAAACACCAAAAATTACTCAAAATGGCTGAATTCTACGTTTTTTTGCACATATCTCGCTTAATTTTGGTTCAACACCAAAAACGATTAGAATCAAAATTGAAGAGCTTAAAGTGTCCTACATAAAAGGTCCAATGAAGTTTGGTGGCAGATCGAGGGTTACACGAAGAAATTCAAAAAATTGTTCAAAGCCCGGATTGAACTAACGGAAATTTTCATATTTTGAAAAAACTTTAAAAATTTGTTCAAAGAGTAGTTGTCGAGATACGAAAAAAACTTTGTCGCGCTATATACGTTTCCTAAAACAACTTAATTACATGCAAACACTATGTAGATAATGATGAAATGCTTTTTTTCCTCAACAGATGGCGAGTAATTGAGTAAATACAAAACTATATCCAGTTGTTGCAAGACTATTTCGGGCCAAAAACGATTTTGGTCGATATCTCGATTAGTTTTGGTGCAACACCAAAACGATTAGAATCAAAATTGAAGAGCTTAAAGTGCCTTACAAAAAAGGTCCAATGAAGTTTGGTGGCAGATCGATGCTTACACAAAGAAATTCAATAAGGTGCTAAAAACCCGGATTGAAGTAACGGAAATTTTCATATTTTGAAAAAACTTAAAAAATTTGCTCAAAGAGTAGTTGTCGAGATACGAACAAAATTTTGGCGCGCTATATACGTTTTCGAAAAAAACTTCATTACAAGTAAACACTATGTAGTTATTGGTAAAATGTTTTTTCTCAACTGATGGCGTGTAATTGAGTAAATACTAAACTATATCTAGTTGTGGCGAGATTATTTTGGGCCAAAAACGTGTTTTGTCAAAATCTCGCTTAGCTTTGGTGCAACACCAGAAACGATTAGAATCAAAATTGAAGAGCTTAAAGTGTCCTACAAAAAAGGTCCAATAAAGTTTTTGTGGCAGATCGATGGTTACACGTAGAAATTCAAAAAGGTGCTAAAAACCCGGATTGAATTAACGGAAATTTTCATATTTTGAAAAAACTTAAAAAATTTGTTCAAAGAGTAGTTGTCGAGATAAAAAAAAAACTTTGGCACGCTATATACGTTTCCGAAAATAACTTAGTTACATGCAAACACTATGTAGATGTTGGTGAAATATTTTTCCCCAACAGATGGCGAGTAATTGAGTAAATACAAAACTATATCCAGTTGTGGCGAGACTATTTCGGGCCAAAAACGTTTTTGGTCGAAATCTCGCTTAGTTTTGGTGCAACACCAAAAACGATTAGAATCAAAATGGAAGAGCATAAAGTGTCCTAAAAAAAAGGTCCAATAAAGTTTGGTGGCAGATCGATGGTTACACGAGGAAATTGAAAAAGGTGCTAAAAACCCGGATTGAATTAACGGAAATTTTCATATTTTGAAATTACTTTAAAAATTTGTTCAAAAAGTAGTTCTCGAGATACGAAAAAAACTTTGTCGCGCTATATACGTTTCCGAAAATAACTTAATTACATGCAAGCACTATGTAGATGTTGGTGAAATGTCTTTCCTCAACAGATGTCGTGTAACTGATTAAATACAAAAATATATCCAGTTGTTGCGGGACTATTTTGGGCCAAAAACGTTTTTTGTCGAAATCTCGCTTAGCTTGGGTTCAACACCAAAAACGATTAGAATCAAAATGGAAGAGCTTAAAGTGTCCTACAAAAAAGGTCCAATAAAGATTGGTGGCAGATCGGTGGTTCTTCGATTATTTTAAAAAAATTGTTAAAAGAGCAGTTGTCGATATTAAAAAAAACTTAGTGGCGCAATTTAAGTTTCTGGCGGTACACCTGTATGTTTGTAGCGCGAGCCAACTCTCGAAAATTTTTATTTTGATCGCAAAACATCGCCACCTATCCCGATTCTAATTATTTTAGTCGCGATGATAATTGCCAATCGACTTACCAGAGCATATCTGCGAAGAAATGCTTTTCTTCACTCGACGAAAAGAAAATCGAAACCACCGTTAAGTTTCGATCGGTGACTTTCGCTTATAATAATCGTATGGACTTTTGCCATCATTATCTCGCAACTTTTATCGGTTAACACGCATCATGGTCAGCAAAAGAAAAAACCGTGCCACACTTACACCCATCAAAAACGAGATTTTCGACTTTACCCCTCAAAATCAAATATTTTTAAGTCTCAGAAGTGGGATTTTTACATTAACAAGAATCAGAAGCGGGACTTGGAGGGTGCGGACCAATAATTGTTAAGAAAATCCATAACGGCAACCTGTTAAATGGCCTCGACGTAAAAATTGCCAGGTCGTCATGACGATCGGTAAACAATCCAGCGTGGATTATTGACAAAACAAACTGTTTGATGATGACTATCGAAATCTTCAGCGGAAAGACCGCGATTTACGTCGAGGGACGCTACCATTTAATTGTCGATGAAGGGGAGGGGCGAAGAAACGGAAAAAATCCACAAATTGAGCGTTTGGACAAACGCAAAGATGTGACGTCACCATCGATTATTGGATTACAAGGTGGTAATTGACGAACAATTATTGTCGAACGACCACTTCGGCAGAGAGTTATCAAATTTCGAATTGAAACCAACGAGAAATCCGTTGAAGAAGCTGTTTTGGAACGGCAATTAATTTCGTTTGATCATGCGCGGCGAGATTTTTCACCAAAACAAGCAATTTCACGAAAAAAGTTTATACGAGTTTTTGCCAGAATTTTACGTTCTTTCATTTCAGTATTAACTATTTTTAGTGTAGAAACAATAACAAGCCAAATATTTGCTAAAAATCATTTCCCTCCGGTTCCAATTCCATTTTGTAATCACAACGTAAATGTAATGAAAGAAAAACATTCGCAAAAAGAAACTGCAATTAACTCAAAATGACGAAATTTGGATTTTCTCGAAAACTAGTTATCCTACACTATAAACACATAGTCTTTTTTGCACAAAATTTAATGTCCTTTTATTTTGGTTATAACCAATTTTAGTGTATAATCAAAACTAAGCAAGTTCTATTGTTAAATTGCGATTTTCTCGAAAACCACCGAAGTTACAAAAAAACGTATAGCACCTTTTTATAGGAAATTTAATGTCCTTTCATTTTGGTTATAACCAATTTTAGTGTAAAATCAAAACTAAGCAAGTTCTATTGTTAAATTGCGATTTACTCGAAAACCACCGAAGTTATAAAAAAACGTATAGAATCTTTTTTATAGGAAATTCAATGTCCTTTCATTTTGGTTATAACCAATTTTAGTGTAAACTCAAAACTAAGCAAGTTCTATTGTTAAATTGCGATTTACTCGAAAACCACCGAAGCTACAAAAAAACGTATAGAATCTTTTCTATAGGAAATTTAATGTCCTTTCATTTTGGTTATAACCAATTTTAGTGTAAAATCAAAACTAAGCAAGTTCTATTGTTAAATTGCGATTTTCTCGAAAACCACCAAAGTTACAAAAAAACGTATAGCTCCTTTTTTATAGGAAATTTAATGTCCTTTCATTTTGGTTATAACCAATTTTAGTGTAAAATCAAAACTAAGCAAGTTCTATTGTTAAATTGCGATTTTCTCGAAAACCACCACAGTTACAAAAAAACGTATAGCACCTTTTTTATAGGAAATTTAATGTCCTTTCATTTTGGTTATAACCAATTTTAGTGTAAAATCAAAAGTAAGCAAGTTCTATTGTTAAATTGCGATTTACTCGCAAACCACCGAAGCTATAAAAAAACGTATAGAATCTTTTTTATAGGAAATTCAATGTCCTTTCATTTTGGTTATGACCAATTTTTATTGTAAAATCAAAACTAAGCAAGTTCTACTGTTAAATTGCAATTTTCTCGAAAACCACCGAAGTTACAAAAAAACGAATAGAATCTTTTTTATAGGAAATTTAATGTCCTTTCATTTTAGTTATAACCAATTTTAGTGTAACATCAAAACTAAGCAAGTTCTATTGTTAAATTGCGATTTACTCGAAAACCACCGAAGCTACAAAAAAACGTATAGAATCTTTTTTATAGGAAATTTAATGTCCTTTCAATTTGGTTATAACCAATTTTAGTGTAAATTTAAAACTAAGCAAGTTCTATTGTTAAATTGCAATTATCCCGTAAACGACCTACGTTACAAAGAAACGTATTGAATTTTAAAAGAAATTTAATGTCGTTTCATTTTGGTTATGACGATTTTTAGTGTCAAAACGAAACTAAGCGACTTATTCACAAAAATTCCACTTGATCGTCACTAATTTTTCTGCCACGTTAGAGTTAATTGTTTCAATTATCACGAGATATGGTAGTAAACTTTTAATCGTGTTGTTTATTGGTAATTTGAAAACAGTTGCCTCAATTTTTACAAACAAAAATTTTGTTTCCCAAGAAAACTTAGTTTCGAAATTTAACGCAGCAAAAGGAGATTTCGTTTTCGACATTTACAAGTTTTTTCGAAATTAATTGGCGCTATTCGAATTTTCTCAGAAATTAGACTTATACAGAAAAACGTATATAACTTATTGTGTACAAAATTTAATGTTCTTTCATTTTAGTTATAACCATTTTTAGTGTCAGTGCAACGGTAACGAAATTATTCGATAAAAAAAAATCGAAAATGAGAATTTTGGATTCCTTTTTACCTTTATAATTTATTTATTCACGTTATCTCGCTGTGTTAAAATATTTGTTACGATTTCAACAATTTCAGAGGGATAATTTGCGATTATTGTCAATTTTCGCCAAAAAAGTTACAAACAATTGTTGCTGCGTTTCGCTTGTTTAATTATTACCCAGTGACATCGACGCTGTTTGTTTGTTTAAAGGATTAGAACGAAAATGCGTGTCGACCTGAACAAACTGTCGAACGACGTTGCACAGTTATGAGGTCAACACTAAACGAAATCAAAGAATTCAATTTCGATAAAAACCAAATACCTGGGACGCTTCTTTGTCGTGTCTCTCTGCGATCGTCCATGTCCCAAAATTCCATTATTTCGTATCACTGACACATCATCGAAAACGAAACATTCAACAGACGAACAACAAAAATAAAAAAAAAATCAAATTAACGACGACGCAGAAATTTTTCGAAAGAACACTAAAAAAAAACGTCACCGGCGATCACGTCATTTTGTTTCGAAAAAATTTCTCGAAATCACACACACGCCGCAACAATCTGTTGCAAGGATAACTGAATTATTTAATAAAATATTTAAGGAGCTAAACGATATTTAACCCCCCACCGCCCGCTACTGTGTTGCCAAGTAACCGAAAGTGACTAGGGGGGATTTAGAGAACGAACGTCGTGTCGGATTGAAACTTTCAAATTTTTGCCCCCCTTCACAACAAAATTGTTTATTCGCAAAATTTTGGAAATTTTTTCAAATTCGCTTTTTTAACAAAAATCCCGATTAACCACCAAGGATTGGTCGTCGCATTTTCCACCTATCGGAAACTCGACGAAAATCGATCCCTCACCCCATTGGTTGAAACGTATTTAGGGGTGATCGCGTGTCGAGGGGTTGCTTCGTGGGAAAATGGTCGACCGCCTTTTTCCCGATTATTCCACAATTTAAAAAAAATCCCTTCATCCCTTTACGTTTTTTTTACTATATACAGGGGGTGGTTTCGTTGCGAAATTTTGTTTTATTAATAATAATTCAAAACAGTTTTGCATTAGCTCACGTTTTCTTTTGTTAATTGATCGTTTGTTACAGCGATTTCTATTGTGCGAACGTTAAAAACAATATCGCAACGTTGTTTTGTTTTTTTTTTTTAATGTCGATTTTTGGTTGATCATGTTGGCAATGTGGAATTATTGTAGTCGCGATGAACCAGAGGGCTAATAATGCCACGATCGCGTGATACCTGAAACAAATGCTCGTTGACAACTTGCGTTTGGTCGATAAACGAAACGAGGACCCTTCTCTTTGCCCATCGTGGAGGAATTAGAACGGGGGCATGTCTAACTAACATCCAGAAATTTCTTGAAAAATTTTGTTTGCTAACAAACGTGACGAAAATTTGATTTTGTTGAGGCAATTGACCAAAAATCGGTTTTTGAGACAGTGGAATTTTGGTTTTTGAAAACTGCCCAAAAAAATCGTTTGAGACACTGAGGGTGGGGTAAAAATTTGACTTTTGTGACATGACACGAAATTATTTTCTTGCTGGTACTCACTGAATTTGACAAAAATTCTGCAAATTTTGCCAAAAATTTCGATTGGACCCTAATTTTAACTCCATTTGTAGCTACCGGTGTTAGCTAAATAGTGGAAAAATTTCGAAAAAATAAAAAAATAAAAAGGCACTCTGACAAAAACTCTGTAAAAACATTTAAAGGTTGGCAAAAAAATTTTTGCATATTAATTTCATCTTCTTTTGTACCTAGCTAAATGTCAGTTGAAAAGTAGAGAAATTTCGAAAAAATAAAAAGGCACTCTGACAAAAACTCTGTAAAAACATTTAAAGGTTGCCAAAATTTTTTGCATATTAATTTCATCTTCTTTTGTACCTAGCTAAATGTCAGTTGAAAAGTAGAAAAATTTCGAAAAAATAAAAAAATAAAAAGGCACTCTGACAAAAACTCTGTAAAAACATTTAAAGGTTGCCAAAAATTTTTTGCATATTAATTTCATCTTCTTTTGTACCTAGCTAAATGTCAGTTGAAAAGTAGAAAAATTTCGAAAAAATAAAAAAATAAAAAGGCACTCTGACAAAAACTCTGTAAAAACATTTAAAGGTTGCCAAAAAAATTTTTGCATATTAATTTCTCTTTTGTACCTAGCTAAATGTCAGTTGAAAAGTAGAAAAATTTCGAAAAAATAAAAAAATAAAAAGGCACTCTGACAAAAACTCTGTAAAAACATTTAAAGGTTGCCAAAATTTTTTGCATATTAATTTCATCTTCTTTTGTACCTAGCTAAATGTCAGTTGAAAAGTAGAAAAATTTCGAAAAAATAAAAAAATAAAAAGGCACTCTGACAAAAACTCTGTAAAAACATTTAAAGGTTGCCAAAAATTTTTTGCATATTAATTTCATCTTCTTTTGTACCTAGCTAAATGTCAGTTGAAAAGTAGAAAAATTTCGAAAAAATAAAAAAATAAAAAGGCACTCTGACAAAAACTCTGTAAAAACATTTAAAGGTTGCCAAAAAAATTTTTGTATATTAATTTCATCTTCTTTTGTACCTAGCTAAATGTCAGTTGAAAAGTAGAAAAATTTCGAAAAAATAAAAAAATAAAAAGGCCCTCTGACAAAAACTCTGTAAAAACATTTAAAGGTTGCCAAAATTTTTTGCATGTTAATTTCACTTCTTTTGTACCTAGCTAAATGTCAGTTGAAAAGTAGAAAAATTTCGAAAAAATAAAAAAATAAAAAGGCACTCTGACAAAAACTCTGTAAAAACATTTAAAGGTTGCCAAAATTTTTTGCATGTTAATTTCATCTTCTTTTGTACCTAGCTAAATGTCAGTTGAAAAGTAGAAAAATTCGAAAAAATAAAAAAATAAAAAGGCACTCTGACAAAAACTCTGTAAAAACATTTAAAGGTTGCCAAAAAATTTTTTGCATATTAATTTCATCATTTTTTGTACCTAGCTAAATGTCAGTTGAAAAGTAGAAAAATTTCGAAAAAATAAAAAAATTAAAAGGCACTCTGACAAAAACTCTGTAAAAACATTTAAAAGTTTGCCAAAAATTTTTTTGCATATTAATTTCATCATTTTTTGTACCTAGCTAAATGTCAGTTGAAAAGTAGAAAAATTTCGAAAAAATAAAAAAATAAAAAGGCACTCTGACAAAAACTCTGTAAAAACATTTAAAGGTTGCCAAAAAATTTTTTGCATATTAATTTCATCATTTTTTGTACCTAGCTAAATGTCAGTTGAAAAGTAGAAAAATTTCGAAAAAATAAAAAAATAAAAAGGCACTCTGACAAAAACTCTGTAAAAACATTTAAAGGTTGCCAAAAAAATTTTTGTATATTAATTTCATCATTTTTTGTACCTAGCTAAATGTCAGTTGAAAAGTAGAAAAATTTCGAAAAAATAAAAAAATAAAAAGGCACTCTGACAAAAACTCTGTAAAAACATTTAAAAGTTTGCCAAAAAATTTTTTGCATATTAATTTCATCTTCTTTTGTACCTAGCTAAATGTCAGTTGAAAAGTAGAAAAATTTCGAAAAAATAAAAAAATAAAAAGGCCCTCTGACAAAAACTCTGTAAAAACATTTAAAGGTCGCCAAAATTTTTTGCATGTTAATTTCACTTCTTTTGTACCTAGCTAAATGTCAGTTGAAAAGTAGAAAAATTTCGAAAAAATAAAAAAATAAAAAGGCACTCTGACAAAAACTCTGTAAAAACATTTAAAGGTTGCCAAAATTTTTTGCATGTTAATTTCATCTTCTTTTGTACCTAGCTAAATGTCAGTTGAAAAGTAGAAAAATTCGAAAAAATAAAAAAATAAAAAGGCACTCTGACAAAAACTCTGTAAAAACATTTAAAGGTTGCCAAAAAATTTTTTGCATATTAATTTCATCATTTTTTGTACCTAGCTAAATGTCAGTTGAAAAGTAGAAAAATTTCGAAAAAATAAAAAAATTAAAAGGCACTCTGACAAAAACTCTGTAAAAACATTTAAAAGTTTGCCAAAAATTTTTTTGCATATTAATTTCATCATTTTTTGTACCTAGCTAAATGTCAGTTGAAAAGTAGAAAAATTTCGAAAAAATAAAAAAATAAAAAGGCACTCTGACAAAAACTCTGTAAAAACATTTAAAGGTTGCCAAAAAATTTTTTGCATGTTAATTTCACTTCTTTTGTACCTAGCTAAATGTCAGTTGAAAAGTAGAAAAATTTCGAAAAAATAAAAAAATAAAAAGGCACTCTGACAAAAACTCTGTAAAAACATTTAAAGGTTGCCAAAATTTTTTGCATGTTAATTTCATCTTCTTTTGTACCTAGCTAAATGTCAGTTGAAAAGTAGAAAAATTCGAAAAAATAAAAAAATAAAAAGGCACTCTGACAAAAACTCTGTAAAAACATTTAAAGGTTGCCAAAAAATTTTTTGCATATTAATTTCATCATTTTTTGTACCTAGCTAAATGTCAGTTGAAAAGTAGAAAAATTTCGAAAAAATAAAAAAATAAAAAGGCACTCTGACAAAAACTCTGTAAAAACATTTAAAGGTTGCCAAAAAATTTTTTGCATATTAATTTCATCATTTTTTGTACCTAGCTAAATGTCAGTTGAAAAGTAGAAAAATTTCGAAAAAATAAAAAAATTAAAAGGCACTCTGACAAAAACTCTGTAAAAACATTTAAAAGTTTGCCAAAAATTTTTTTGCATATTAATTTCATCATTTTTTGTACCTAGCTAAATGTCAGTTGAAAAGTAGAAAAATTTCGAAAAAATAAAAAAATAAAAAGGCACTCTGACAAAAACTCTGTAAAAACATTTAAAGGTTGCCAAAAAATTTTTTGCATATTAATTTCATCATTTTTTGTACCTAGCTAAATGTCAGTTGAAAAGTAGAAAAATTCGAAAAAATAAAAAAATAAAAAGGCACTCTGACAAAAACTCTGTAAAAACATTTAAAGGTTGCCAAAAAATTTTTTGCATATTAATTTCATCATTTTTTGTACCTAGCTAAATGTCAGTTGAAAAGTAGAAAAATTTCGAAAAAATAAAAAAATAAAAAGGCACTCTGACAAAAACTCTGTAAAAACATTTAAAGGTTGCCAAAAAAATTTTTGTATATTAATTTAATCTTCTTTTGTACCTAGCTAAATGTCAGTTAAAAAGTAGAAAAATTTCGAAAAAATAAAAAAATAAAAAGGCACTCTCAAGTTTTTTAAAATTTATTTTCCAGTAAAAAATTGCACACATAAAAGGGGTTGCAGTTCTCAACAATTTCGATAAAGATTTTTAGTGCAACATTTATTTAGAAAAGAACAAAAAATCGCAAAGTAAAACAAAAACTGATCAAACTGTAAACGGTTCGATCCCACTTCTGACTGAAAAATTCGACAAATCCGTTCCGCACGTGTTGTTATCGCGGGGGTTGGCCCGTTCACCTGTCAAAGGTGTGTTCGATACCCTTAATCGTGACACAAGCTGCGTTTCACGCATCAACAACCCCAAACAGAATTATGTCGATACGTCGACCATAAAAACATTTTTCCCCATTCCTCCCCCAATTTCCAACCCTAATAAAACATCTAAACGACAATAAACTTCAACAATTTTCAGATTCTTCCGGAAGGGGAAAAAAACGATCAAACCTACCAATAACAATTATTTATGGACCGACAATAAAACTTTTAATTAGGAATCGGCTTTAACGACGCGCTTTCCACTTTGTTTGTTTAAATTATTCGCTTAATACGCGGCAATAAAACAAAACGCAATTAATTGAATTCGATAAATTCAACAAAATTACGCTTCGTCGTTCACTTTTTCGTTGCCTATTTGTGGGGCGCGATCAAGAATTTTGTTACGCCGGTCCCGTAACTAAATTGACGTAACCTTACGAGAACTGTCACTCGAACTGTCAATTGTTGTTTGAGAGTTTTTATTTTATTTCAAATTATCGAAAAAAATTATTTAATTCAGTAAAAAGTGAGGTTGTGTTGATATTTTTGACGTTTCTCGAGTGTCATTGGCGCCTTTTAAAATAAAACGGGATCATACTGTAGCAAGTTAAGTTATGCAACCAAATATACATGGCGGCGTAATTGATGAAAATTTGGTTGGATAACGAGTGAATTTTGGTTACGTTATCGAAATTGTGGCAAAATTGTTTTTTTTTTTGGTAAAATTTCGGGTTGCTTGCGTCAAAAATGTTGGTCGGTAATGCAGGAAACTGCGTCGGCCACTTGTTGCTGCAGGGGCGGTTTCTCAAATTTCAACGCACCCGCGCTTCTTTTCTTCAAATCCAGTTAAACATTAAAAAGTTGTGAGTTTGCAACAATTCAATTGCCCGCAGCGGTCCGGATCTGGTTATTATGTCAACAATACAATGGCCAATGTCCTCCCCCCTTAACGTCAACATTTATCCAATTTACCGTCTTAACAAGCTTACAATACCCGAATTTCGCCCCAATTCAAACGGAACGGCCCCAAATCAAGTTTTCGATACAATTTTTTTTTGGGGAAACTTTTATTAAAAAAAAAACAATTGGCTCACCTAAAATCGCTTGAAGAGCCAAGTCAGCGGCTACCGTGTCCATTTCTTGCATCCTCCCCGTCAGCAGTCGATCATCTTAACGGTTTTCGTTGGTTTTCCGGCGTGGAAAGCGCATTTTCGCGAAAATTCCCACGAGTTTTGAAACTAACTTTCCAACAACACTACGTCAAAAACGACGGACACGTTCTTTGACAGATGACAGCAAAGAAAACAGTCCGTGATCGCTTGACACGGGACGTGACACCCACGCAAACCAAAATTCTCCCCCCAATCAACTCTCCCGAAACCGGTTCAGAATTATACAAAAATTTCGAAAGTGGAAGCGCAAAAATTTTGAGTAATTTTCAAAAATTGGGGAATTGTTTGGATGAATTTCGGGGTTGCGGCCGCGGCCGCTAGATGGCGCGTCATTGAACGCAACGAAAATTTGCAATTATTTTAATTACTATCAATTTTGCGATATTACGTTTCGTAATTAAGTAATTAAATGACGTCGCAAAATTAAGTTAGTTGAGGTCACTTTTTGTTAATTTTGAAGTTACGGTTCTCGCTTCTAGATGGCGTTTCTCTCTTTCATTCACAAAACCGCAAAACAGCTGGATCGATCATTATACAGTTGTTCCGAAACACATTTGCGTTATTCCGTAACGTTAACGTTGTCGATTGTGGTATTTTTGGACCGACTGTGTTTCGGATTGACCTACAGCCAGCTGTTTACGATCTCGCAATAATGGCCGACGAGTCTTGCCGTGTTTTAAAAATGTTTGGGTCGGAGACCGTGTTTGGGTTGTGGGACACGATGATTTAATTTGTTCAATGATTGTGGTTGAAGTGCGCCCTATCCGGGACTGGTTCGTGTGTCGTTTGTTTGATTGACGTGTTTAGTTATCGACGTTTGGTACAACTGAATTTTTTCACAATAAATAAAAAAACGTGAAAACAACGTAAATAGTAACGATAGTGTTTGGTTTTGATTGAACGGATTCAGGAACGAACAAGTGAGTTGATTTGGGGTGTCAAATGAGTTTTTGGGGGGTTTTCGCAATCAATTTTTGATTACGGCGCAATCCGGACGCCTATCCCGAACGTAAACAAGGCGTCGAGACGCCGCCTGTGTTTCTTTCAATGTTCGCGAACATGAACCGACGGCACTAAAGCGAATTTGGGGACGTCAAGCTTGTCGAAGCGGGCGAATTTTAGTTTTGACCAGAGGCGCAACCACTAATTTCGCCCCCAAAACCCAAATTACCGAAATAATTGTCATTGTTATTGGTACGCCACTGACTTCTTGGCGATAATTCAGTAGGCTATCGCTGGAAGTAAACAACAATAATTTAATCGTAGTCGCTTTTGGAAACAAAATGTCGACAACTGTCAAATTTCTTGTTAATTTAGCGCAAATTGACTATTTGGTCGCGAAATATAAATAAAAAATTGAAATTGTCAACAAAAGTGAGGTTATGTTTGAAATTTTGACGTTTCTCGAACGAAAAAACTTCCAAGCACTCTCCGTATTTCTTGATTCAACTTGCGGAACGCGTAGCGCATGCGTGGAAGAGAGAAAACCGAACAACAAATCTTTTTTATGAAATGGCAAAAGATACGTGACGTTTGAAGCTAAGTTCAGATGGGTGCGGGTCATGCGTCAGCGGAACCGTGCGTTTCCGCGTGTAAACCGAGCTTTAGTTGTAACTTCACCAAAGAAAGGGGCGTGGTTGTTTGTTGCTTCTCTCTCTCGCACACTCGCTTTCTTTATCGTGCACATAGCTTCAATTGGCACGCGAGCACTGCTGTATTCGTGAGTTTTCTCTAATGGTTGTGAATTTTTCTAGACGTGCGGCGATGGCAAAAGATGCGAAAAAGGACCGCACCTTTCCCACATTAGATTTGACCGATCAGACGACATTGTCGGCATCACCCCAACCCACCCTCGAGATACAATCCCCCAAAACGCCGACGTTATCACGTAAATTGAAAGCAGTAAGTTTGGATTCGGATCCGCCGAAACAATCGACAAGTCTGGAAGTGTCACGTGATGTCTTCTCGATGCCCAACACACCGAAACGTCAGATCAAACATAAATTGTCGTGTGATTTCGACGAAACCGGCAATCGTACAACGTTAACGCCGAATTTCAGTAGTAATTTAAAGAAGTTTGCATCCAACAACAGCATTTTCGGTTCGCAAACATTAAAAACGTTACCGGAAATAATGACGTTACAAGATTTCAGCGATAATCGTACAACAACCGAACCGATTCGAATCAAAACGAAAGGTTTATTAGAAAGACGCGGTTCGAATGCTAGTTTAACGATAGATTTGGGATCGAATTCGAGTATTTCAGACAAAACTCCTTATGTACGACTAAATACAGCGAAGAGTGTTTCGAATCTTAACTTGTCGACATTCGAATCGCTCGATAAGTGTTGTTGTAGTAATATCGAGAAGAAAGTTGGAGAAAGGAGGAAGAGTCAGGAGGCATGCAATAATTGTATCATTTACGAATCGGTACCGAGTAAAGCTAATGGTTGTAAAAATGAATGTGGTGGTGGTTTACCGAAAAGATGCGGTTGTTCTATGGTGAAATGCAGAAGGAAATCGTTGTCGAATGAAAATTTGTACGTACCGCCGTGCGGATTTTGCGAAAAAGGAGCTTTCAAAGATTGCACGGGTATCAATAAACATTGTAAAGCCTACAGGATGGCTTCGTATCCCAAACAGAAAGCGCCCACGCTTTCTGATGCTTTCAAAATGCATCTACAGAACGTTCAGTATTTACAAACGGCCAGCAATTTGCTCTCTATTGCCGATCTGAGGGCGGCTTGTGAGGTAAGCACTCGTTACACTCTTAATAACAATTTTTTGACCCCCAGATCCCTTCTTCGAGAATTGGCGCTCCTAGAAAGGAAATTTCGGATTGGAAGCAACGTTTGTGCGCAATTTTAGACGTTCCTGACTAATAATAGCAAAAAATTGGTACCAACCGTGGACTAATTTTGAGTAATTCGCAGATTCCATAGAAATAATATTTGTAACGGTCTGGAGTGACTTAAGTAAAAACTTGCACTATGGGCTGTTAATAATTATTAGAGTGACTGGGATTAAATAAAATAATTGAATGTTGTATAATGGTCGGAATGCACTTGTTGGTTGACAATAATTCCGCCAACTACCGAAATTAACTAAAATAGAAACTGAAAGTGTGTAAAGAGTATGGTCAAAATACTATACAGTAAGAGTAGCTCTTCTAGTGGTCGGGATTGACTCAAAGGCACTACTGAATCGAAAATTTGTTACTATAGTCAATTCATCGAGACCAGTTGCGTAGTTCTGACGCGGCGCTGACAACGCACCGACCTGAATCAGTTGAAGACATTTTTCAAGATTTTACGTAAAACGCGTTCAGTCTACGACCGGAAATCGCAGTAGAAAGGAACCAATCAGAAGTTTCACGTGATCATCACGCTTACTTAGTTGTGCCTGGTTTCGATGAATTTGCTATACTTCAAGTGGTGCCATCTACAACAGCGCCTCGTCTTTTCCGGACGTTTCTCGTTTCTTTTGTTTTCGATGTCAGCTTGACCTTATTGTTTTGATGTAGGTCGCGAGAGTTCCGAAATTGCACTCAGAATTTTGGGAAGTCCCGCTGAATCTCCAGGAAAAATGCTACGTTTCAGGCAGCCAGAGTCACAACAGGTACAAAGGGGTGCTCCCCAACGAACACAGCAGGGTCCATCTGAATACGTCACAATCCTACATTCATGCCAACTACATCAAGGTGAGAAATTTTGGGAATTTTTTGAAGTCAATTGAGAGTTTTCAGGGCCCCGATTACACGGAAACCGCGTATATAGCGACGCAAGGCCCCATGTCCCACACTTGCCAAGATTTTTGGGAAATGATTTGGCACACAAACGTGAGTTATTAATTGAAATCAATAAAAGTCAATTAATTGTTTTTTTTTCTTAAGTGTGTTTGTATCGTAATGTTGACTGGTTTGGTTGAAAAAGGTCGAAGTAAATGCGAATTATATTTTCCTTTGGGTAAAAAAGATTCGTTGTCGTCGAAATCGTTTTTTTACGTGAAAACGACACGAGAACGCGACAAATTCACATTCGACAACAGCCAAAGCGGTCAAAGTGACGAAGAAACAGTCGAATTCGAAGAACTCGACCATATCCAATATGGCTGCTACGTAATTCGTTACGTTTCCGAGGAATACCTGGACGAATGCGTCATCAGACGTTTAGAAATAACAAAAACAACAGAAACAACAACAGAATCTCGCATCATCCACCATTATTGGTATCCGAATTGGCAGGACCACAAAATGGCGAATCCCGAACAACTCCTCAAGATGGCGCTGCGTTTACTCGAAACGAAAGACAATAAAAACGGCGAACCAACAGTTCGGAGGACGTCATTGGAGAAAAGTACAAAAGCGAAACGTATCGCAAAGTTCGATCTCACTAAAGGAAAAGAAAGGAGAATGTCGAGTGATGGGGTTGGTAAAAACGCCCCGATTGTAGTACATTGTAGCGCGGGAATTGGACGAACCGGGTGCTTTTTGGCGATTTTGAACGGTATCCAACAATTGAGAAGCAACTATAACGTCGACGTACTCGCCATTTTATGCTCGTTACGACTCAATAGGGGTGGAATGGTGCAAACCGCCCCCCAATACGAGCTCATACACAGAGTGCTCAATTTGTACGCGGACACCATGCCATAGGGGTGAAAGCGACAGTTTTAACAACTAAATTGACGTGTCATAAATTATTTGAAAAATTAGAGATAAATCGAAATTTTGGGCGCCATTTTGATTAATTGTCGATGTGACGTGAACTACTTGTAGTTGACGCCAAATTAACGTCGCCACTTCCACTTTTTTGGGGTTTGAGCGATTTTAATTTTGGAAACGTCAACGTTTCGGCTATCAGGACAAAAACAATATCTAAAAATCCATGATAATCATTTGTATAGAATATTATATGTGATAATTTCTAGAAATAAGTGAATTTTGTGTAAATATTTTTTTTCTAATTTGTTGTTTCCGTGAAATTTTCGAAATATTTATTAACACTACCGGTGGATTTTGTATATTGAGTAATCTTAGCGCGTAGTTATTTATTGATCAATCGAGATGCCATTTAATAATTTTCGTTAACCCCACCCACCACTGACGTCACAACTATAGGAATCAAATCCTGTGGGGTAACGAGAAATTCGAGCAATATTTTTTTAGATTAAGTCCATCTCACCGCACAATTGTGATTGTCAAATTGGTACAGTTGTTTCACTGGTACCAACTTGATTTCAAAAAAACAAAAGAGTGATTTTTTACCTTCGATGTCAACTCACTCCTCCCGCTTCATTTGCGCTCCAAGTACAAAGTCATTGACAGTTTTCAGTGTTGTTAACGTTCTGTTACTGTTAGGAAAGTGTTGCGATATGTCTAGATTTTACGATAGAGGTGACGTCACACAACTAGTGGCGCCATCACGACAAAACAACTTTAAACACCAAATATCAGACTAATTTGTAAATTAATATGTGTCAAAATTATATAAGAAGAATCTCAATTGACTCTTTTTCGTCGCTCCCCCCCTCTAAACCAAATAATTAAAATGGCGTCTTTAGTGGAGAGACAATAAAAAATGACGTCAGTAATCTTAAACTATTTTATTAAAGTAAATAATTAATCGTAAAGCTCTGACAGTTCTTTTTGCAATTGGAATTGTTGCTTTAGTAGCAAATCGGTTTGTACTTCAAACTCTTTCATGACTTTAGTGAAAGTGGATTTGTCTAAATCGTCGTCCTTGGCCTGTTGCACTTGTTTTTGTTTCGCCATCAACGCCTTGTTGTAGATTTCCAACACCTACAATTTGATTCGTTAAAAATTTCAACTACATAACAATTTTATTACTTGTGTATCGACTTTGTCCAAAGCACTTTTGAGTTCTTGTCTGCGTATGTCCTTCGTTACTATGTTCCTCAACCGGTTCAGCTCCTCCACGTTGTATTCGTTGATCGTCGCCAGCTCTTGCTGACATTTCTTGATCTCTTGCAGAATCTCGTCATCCGGCATGTTCTAAGAAACGCCACAAAAAAGTTGAAAAATTCGAGTTCTCAAATTATTTTTCATGACGTCACAACTACACCTGAACGCGATTAATAGAGAGAATTGTCACTCAATTACGCAAGATGACAGTTGAATAATTTAAATTTTGATCTTATGTTTTATGACGTCACAACTACAGCTGAACGCGACT
Source organism: Pyrochroa serraticornis (assembly GCA_905333025.2). Taxonomy (NCBI): domain Eukaryota; kingdom Metazoa; phylum Arthropoda; class Insecta; order Coleoptera; family Pyrochroidae; genus Pyrochroa; species Pyrochroa serraticornis. The sequence goes on from HG995159.1 coordinate 3,896,751, forward strand.
AGTAGAGAGAATTATCACTCAATTACGCAAGATGACAGTTGAATAATTTGAATTTTTACTTATTTTTCATGACGTCACAACTACACCTAAACGCGACTAGTAGAGAGAATTATCACTCAATTACGCAAGATGACAGTTGAATAATTTGAATTTTTACTTATTTTTCATGACGTCACAACTACACCTAAACGCGACTAGTAGAGAGAATTATCACTCAATTACGCAAGATGACAGTTGAATAATTTGAATTTTTACTTATTTTTCATGACGTCACAACTACACCTAAACGCGACTAGTAGAGAGAATTATCACTCAATTACGCAAGATGACAGTTGAATAATTTGAATTTTTACTTATTTTTCATGACGTCACAACTACACCTAAACGCGACTAGTAGAGAGAATTATCACTCAATTACGCAAGATGACAGTTGAATAATTTAAATTTTTTACTTCTGTTTCATGACGTCACAACTACACCTGAACGCGATTAGTAGAGAGAATTGTCACTCAATTACACAAGATGACAGTTGAATAATTTGAATTTTTACTTATTTTTCATGACGTCACAACTACACCTAAACGCGACTAGTAGAGAGAATTGTCACTCAATTACGCAAGATGACAGTTGAATAATTTAAATTTTGATATTCTATTTCGTGACGTCACAACTACACCTGAACGCGATTAGTAGAGAGAATTGTCACTCAATTACGCAAGATGACAGTTGAATAATTTAATTTTTTTACTTCTGTTTCATGACGTCACAACTACACCTGAACGCGATTAGTAGAGAGAATTGTCACTCAATTACGCAAGATGACAGTTGAATAATTTAAATTTTTTACTTCTGTTTCATGACGTCACAACTACAGCTGAACGCGACTAGTAGAGAGAATTGTCACTCAATTACGAAAGATGACAGTTGAATAATTTGAATTTTTTACTTCTGTTTCATGACGTCACAACTACACCTGAACGCGATTAGTAGAGAGAATTGTCACTCAATTACGCAAGATGACAGTTGAATAATTTAAATTTTGATATTCTGTCTTATGACGTCACAACTACACTTGAACGCGATTAGCAGAGAGAATTGTCACTCAATTACGCAAGATGACAGTTGAATAATTTAAATTTTGATCTTCTATTTCGTGACGTCACAACTACACCTGAACGCGATTAGTAGAGAGAATTGTCACTCAATTACGCAAGATGACAGTTGAATAATTTAAATTTTGATCTTCTGTTTCGTGACGTCACAACTACACCTGAACGCGATTAGTAGAGAGAATTGTCACTCAATTACGCAAGATGACAGTTGAATAATTTAAATTTTGATATTCTATTTCGTGACGTCACAACTACACCTGAACGCGATTAGTAGAGAGAATTGTCACTCAATTACGCAAGATGACAGTTGAATAATTTAAATTTTGATCTTCTGTTTCGTGACGTCACAACTACACCTGAACGCGATTAATAGAGAGAATTGTCACTCAATTACGCAAGATGACAGTTGAATAATTTAAATTTTGATCTTCTGTTTCATGACGTCACAACTACACCTGAACGCGATTAGTAGAGAGAATTGTCACTCAATTACGCAAGATGACAGTTGAATAATTTAAATTTTGATATTCTATTTCGTGACGTCACCACTACACCTGAACGCGATTAGTAGAGAGAATTTTCACTCAATTACGCAAGATGACAGTTGAATAATTTAAATTTTGATCTTCTGTTTCGTGACGTCACAACTGCACCTGAACGCGATTAGTAGAAACAATTGCTACACAGTTACGCAAAAAGACGGTTGGGTAATTTTTCGTGAAGTCACAACTGGCTGATTGAGACTTCTGACGTCCTAACCCGACCACGGTTAGTTAGTTACCTTGGGTAAATCTTCAACGCTCAAGATTCCTTGTTCAACCAGATCTTTTTTGAGTCTGCGGTCCATGCAGATGGCGGTTCTGCCCCCGGCCGCTCCTTTTAAAATGTTCAAATCGGACGCTGCAATGGAAATTTTAGTAAATTCGAAATCGTGACGTCATCTTTTTACGTTTCAATTTGCCGGTAACACCCGGAAATGACGTCATCACTCTTTCTTCGATCAGTACGGCCAATAAACGTTGCGTTTTTGGATTGGAAAAAGTGTCAACCATTCTGGATAAATTTTTTTTAAAAAGTGAGGTTAGTTACGTTCTGTTTTGTTGAAAATACTTACGCGTTGAGTCCGTTTTTTTTCAAATCGATCCCGGATGTTTTCGAAGCGAGTCCCAGTTCTTGTTCGCTAGTCATAGTGCTATCGTTCCATTCGTTAGCGTAATAGTCTCCCAGTTCCGGTATTTTAACTTCGATTTCTTGCGAGCATTCCTCTATCAATTTGTCCAAGAACTAACAAAATCGATCATTTACGAAAATATTTTTTAGTTTTAAGAAATTTTTACCAGAGCATGCGACTGAGTTATGGGGCCGCAATAGGGTTCTACTGATGCCCAAAATTTGTCGGATGTATCGTTTTTTGGGAAATTGATTTTCGGAACGTCGTGGCGCAAGGCAGCGTCACCTATTATTGTGTTTACAGGTAGCGGGTAGTGTTTTTTAACTGGTTTCGTGCCGTTCTTTACATCTTTGTATTTTGACTTGTCTTCCGGGCGCTTCCGTTTCAACCCCTGAAATTATTTTGAGAATAAATCGTTTCAATTACGCTAAATGTAGTGAAATTTAATCGAAATTGGTTGAAAGTGAGGTTAAGTTGAAAAAGTTAGGTTATGTTGACGCAAAAATTTTCAGTTTTTACGAAAAATTGCATCGCTTACGATTTGAAACCTTTAAATTTAGTCAAAACAAGTCAGAACTATCCAAATTTATGCTTAGAAAAACAAAATCAAGTTAAAATTGAGGGGAAAGTGAGGTTATGTTTGTCTAAAAACAAGTTTTTCTACCAATTGAGACACTTAAATCAATAAATTTGCTTAAAACAACTCAAAGTTGACAAAATTTATGTTACAACTGTTAGGAAAAAGTTAAAAATGAGCCATAAATTTACTTTTTTTATAAAAGTTAGGTTATGTTCAGCAAGAAAATGCTATTTTCTTGAGAATTATGTCGATTTCGAGTCAAAATCTCCAAATTTGATTAAAAATGCTTAACTCTATGTTAAAATTGGCCCCAACTGAATTGTAATTAAAAAAAAAATTGAGACTGAAGAAATGTCGTATTTGCAGTCCAAATTTCGGTCGTCTTGCCTTATCGTAAGATTTGCCCTTTTTGTCCCGTTTTTCTTCAACTCTATCGATCGATTCGATTTCAGCCCTTAAAAATCTGTTACGGACAGCACTGGTTGAAATCAATTTTTCAAAATCGAGTTGTAACTGGTCCAAATCATCCATATTGACTCCATCATCACTAGAACGTCCCAAAACTACTCAAAATTAGTCAAAAAAAAAAACGAAAAAATCCAAAACTTACTTGCAGAGAATCTGGGTAAAAGTCTAGCATTTTCAGATTGTCGAATAAAAGGAATTGAATTAATAAAAGCGTCGGGATCTGTCGCCGCCTGTTCCGTAGAGTGTCTCGAAGACGTCGCGACGTCTTTGAGCTTGCCGCCATGCCGATTTCCGCTTCCTTTCGGCGTGACGTAGGACCTCTTGTTACCGTTCATGACGACCTAAAAATTGACCCAACCAACCGCAAATGGTCCCAAAAACACAATTTCATTCAATTTTGACGATCATTTGCCATAATTTCCACGCAGTCGAGTAAAATCAACACAAACACCAATTTTTACAGTTGACAGTTCGTTATGTTGGCTGCGCTGAATTTGGGGATTTTCAGAATTTCTAGTAACTTACTTGAATTAAACAGAACCGTACTCGCCCCTTCCAATAATTTTTATTTCAATCAAATTTTAGTTACTTAAGTAATACACTCGCATTTTTTACGGACACTACAACTATTGATTACGATTAATATTTGAGTATAGAATTAAGTAAAACGCTGTTTTCCGCTTGAATGGAAGATTTTCGCTAATTTCGCTTGTTGATCCTGTTTACTCGCTTTAGTGATTTCTTCCATAACTTCGTGATTATAAGTGGCATGCAGCATTAAAGCTAAAACTCCAGCTCTTGACGCCATGCTATTTCTGATTTGTCTCTCTTTCTCAAGTAATTCATCAATTTTCAACCATTGGCGCACCCTTTCCAGATCAATCTGTAATAAATAATTATTTTAACATTAATAGCAATTATAGTTACAAAAAATACCTCGGCCCTCCTCATTTTTTCCCAAACGAAGTGTCTAACGCACGATTTTTTGGGAGCCCTGCAGAACTCGCCGGGTAAATCAAAAACGTTACTGACTAAAGGACAGCCACAAACTTCAAATTCGCCAATTTTGGCATCTTTACAGTGTTCCGGACACAAAACCCTCAACCGTTTACAATAAGTTCGATTGATAGGGTTGTAGAAGTCACAGAACATGTTATTGCCTTCGATTCTAGTTTTGAAAATTGACCCAAACGACGCTTGCGACTCGTATTTATTAAAACATTTTTCCATATGTTTAATAGCGGTTTTCGAATGAATCTCATGACCACAAGTGATGCAATACATCGACATTTCCGATTCTTCCTCGTTATCTAATTCAGCGTTCGGATCGATTGTAGCGTTTTTAGCGCGATCGATAATAGCGTCGAGTTTTCGATGGCGTTTATCGAGTTCTTGCAAAATCTCTTTAACTTCAACTTGTTGACAACGCACCTGATCTAGAGCTGGAATAAAAAAAATTTTAATTGCTAAATAATCGAATTTACGGCATCAACCTTTAATGTTGGCTTCTTCCGCTAAACACGGACTCAACGCCCATTCTTGAAGACGTTGCGGCAACACTTGCAGAATTCGGTTCGAAGCTAATTTCAAGCCGCACTCTTCAGAACAATATTTCGAGCCGTATCGAGCACTGTTAGTGCAATTTGGACCGTAACATTGTCTCGCGTAATCAGTTTGGAGATGCGCGTTAGAAGGTCCTTCGCGATCCGAACTCGAATCGTGCCTCTTACGTCGCCCTCTAATTATACGATTAACTTAAATTAATTAATTTTTGGTTAATTACCCTCCGTAATTGATGCAAATTCGTTGTTTGCAACGCTCCTTTTGTCTTGAAGAGCCATGACGGCTACGACGCGTACAAACATCGCATCTACCACAATCTTCGGTTCGATAACAACCCATGCAGTCGCCGCATCTCTTCAATTTTTTGTCGTTTTTAGTTTCGCCTCGATCCTTTCGTTTTCTTATCCTCCGTTCTTCGCTGTTGGTATTAGCTGATGTTGATTCGTCACGTTTTGTTTTCCAACGTGTTTGTAACGTAGCATCTTCTTCAGAACAACGAATACAAACGTATTGTTTAATTAATTTCGCTTCTTTTTCCGAAATATTCATGCAATCACCGTGATACCTATAAATTATTGTTATTAACTTAACTGTAATTAGTTGAACAATTTACCATTCTTCGCAAGCGTCACAAGCTATCATAAACCTAGAACTGTCCGAAGAACGACAAATGCAATAAGCTTGTCCGTCTTGTTTGAGTAAAGTATCGATTTTTGACTGGCGTTCAGGTAAAAGGAACTGTTTAGCGATCTCCTCTCGCTAGAAATAAGATAATTAAACTAATTTCACGAAATTTTCGAGAAATTACCGAAATATCGCGTTTTCGTGACATCTTAACCTCACTTTTTTTATTGCGTAAAAACGACGCGATTTCAATAGAATCTCGTTTTCTTAATAATTAAAAACTGTGGTTTCGCTTTCTCGCTTAATTTGGCCTTAAAATGACGAAATTACGCGCTTTCAACAAACAACACTTTCACGAACTGTCAACATTTGACATTTGTCAAAACTTTAACCTCACTTTTTAATTATAATTTTTGTTAATAATTAATTAATTGTTGCTAATCGAATTAAATTGGAGAAAACGTCGTTATTTTGAACAATTTTCGAGGAATTGGCGTCAATTTCGGGAAATTCTGAAATTATTTACTGTCAAATGTCAAAAAAATTCAACTGTCTCTTTTGCTCGCCTTCTCGATGCTGTAGTGTTATCTTTGTTGGGGCCCCAATTGGGTTTGTTTATTTTTTTATGATTCATTTATGTTCTCCTCCCTTTCGTTGAGTCATGTTTTGATTATCAGCTACTTGTTGATTAAGTTTTTAGTTTTTTGATGCTACGAAATGGGCGAAGAAGCGGTAGCAGCCCCCAATTGGTTGAGCGAATTGGAAGCTAAACGAGAGAAAAGAGTTAAAGCGAGATTGGGGCACGAAGCCGGTGCTGGGGCTCCATGTCTCACTTGTCAAGAAAAATGTCCGGGTAAGTCCCAGTAGGTTGGCTCCTTGTCAAATTGTTCAATTGTTTTTTTTTTTTTAATAATTGTCGTTGTTTGACAGGGCTGGACTTGCACTTTTGGCGGAAAATTTGCAAGAATTGCAAGTGCGCCAAGGAGAGTCACGACGTGCATGATGACGATATCTATGGCTGGGCCCAATTCCAGTTGTTGGGCAGCAAACCGAACAAAATCAAAACGAAAATCGGTGAGTCCAACCCCTATACTCGTTTCATTTCCTTGAATCCGCGATTCTGTGTGTAATTGTTGAGATTAAGTCGAGTAATGTCCGCCATTTTGTGTCTAAATATTTGTTGGGTTAAGTTTCGTCCGCCATTTTGTGTCTAAGTATTTAAGTTAGCTTGAGACAGTTTAAATTTGTTATGTTGAGTTTCGTCGGCCATTTTGTGTCAAAATATTTAACTTGAGACAAGTCAAGTTTGTGTCAAAATATTGGTTGGGTTAAGTTTCGTCCGCCATTTTGTGTCTAATTATTTAAGTTAATTTGAGTCAGGTTAAATTTGTTGGGTCCGCCATTTTGTGTCTAATTGCGTCGATTTTTGCAGTGCTGCCGGGCAAAAAGGACGAAGTGGAGCTGGATTGGACCCCGAAAGGCCCCGCCGAGACCGTCGATCGTTACTTGAAAACTCTCCCCCCCGAAACCCTCCCCGTTAAAGGTTCTCAAGCTGCCCAAACCCGTAAACAATTGCTCCAAAAACAAATACCGATCCACGACATCGATCCGGGCTTATGTCACGACTTAACCGACGCCGAACTCCTCAAAATGAACGATTACATCGAACATATGAAAACCAATAGCGTGGGAGTGGGTCAAGTTGTCCAACTCGGGGGGTTATTCTACAATTCCTCTTTTGTTTCGGGCCAACATCCTCCGGCTAACGAACCGTTATCGCGTCAATTCGAAAATTTAGCAATAGCAGAAAGTTGTAATTACCTCCCCAATTCTAGCAAAATAACAACGAGCAATCAAGAACCGATGAAAGTGGGGGGAATCCGCGATATTCGCTACCCTTACAATCAGGAATTGAACGAGTTTTTCGATAAAATTCCGAACCCGATCAACATGACGAATTTCGGGGAAAACAACGCGAATTTGGGGCCCCGAAATTTGCCCCATTACGCTTCTGGACGTTACAACGTTTACAACGATGAACAAAATCCGAGTAGTGTTGCAAGTATTCGGGATTTGGCGTTCTCAACATATGATCCGAGTGTTCGTAGTGACGTCATCAATTCGAATTATAAAAGTTTACAAGCGTACCAACCAACGAATCGTAATGTTGGTAGCGAGAATTTAGTTCCGGATTCCGTCACAATCGGCGCTATTAAAGATATCAATTACGATGTTGAATATCCGGAAGTTAAGAGCGCGGTTTTGCGCGATAACCGCGTTTCCGGGGAAATTCCCAATGTTGCCAACTTAAACTCGACGAAATCTTGCCGGAAATGCTGTCAAATTTTCGCCGAAAACGAATTTGCTATATTAGTTGAAAGAAGTGACGCTCTTTACCATTCCGATTGCTTTAAATGTGCCGGTTGTAATCAAAGTTTGGCCGATATGGTTTATTTCTATGATAAAGAGAGTGATAATATTTATTGCGGTAGAGATTTTGCTAAAATTCGGGGGATTCCCCGTTGTAAAGCTTGTGACGAATTGATTTTCGTTAAAGAATATTGTTTGGCTGAAAATTCAACGTTTCATGTTAAACATTTCTGTTGTTTTGAATGCGATAAGGCTTTAGCCGGTCAAAATTACGTTGTCGAAGATTCGCAACCTTTGTGTCTTCCTTGCTTCGAAAAAGTCAAAGCTAATAGATGCGAAGGTTGCGGTTTGGTAATCAAACCCGACGAACAAGGAGCGAATTTGAACGGGGTACATTTTCATGCCACTGACGACTGTTTTGCGTGCAAAATTTGCAAAAAACCGCTTTTAAAAGCCAAAATGCTGCTGAAAAACAGGAAACTTTACTGCTCTCACGACTGTTACGGCAGAGACCAATAAAAATAAATATTCCTAACTGACAGTTGTGATCATAGCCGCTTACGGCGGTAGCAAACAATATTTTTATAGTATATAGAAATTAGTTCAGAGCGGTGACGCCATCTGGACCTAACCCTCCAAACTAACATAATCGAAGACTGTTTCGTGCCCACAAAAGTGCCATTTTGTAGATTTTTAAATAAAAGCTTCATATTTTTTGGCCACTCGTTTATTTTCTTTACCTAATTGTGACATTTCATCTTTACACAAACGTTGAAAGTTGCTTCACAGGCCACCAGGAGTAAGGCGCAGCGTGCTTAACCGTTGAAAGGTTTGAAAGGGGAGAGAGGAGTCGGTTTATAGGCGACCAGAAGTTGAAAGCGGTTAAAAGCTAACTGTGAAGACGTTTGGAGTCGGTTTACAGGCGAACAGAAGTTAAAAGAGGATAGGAAATGATTTTAAAGACGTTTCGAGTCAATTTACAGGCGATTAGAAATTGAAAGCGGATAGAAGCTAACTATAAAGACATTTTAACAGGCGACCAGAAGCTGAAAGAGGATAGGCAGTGACTGTAAAGACATTTACAGGCGAACAGAAGGTGAAAGCATATAGGAAATGACTGTAAAAGCATTTCAAGTCGGTTAACAGGCGACCAGAAGTTGCAAAAGGATATGAAATGATTGTAAAGACGCTCCGAGTCAGTTTACAGGCGATCAGAAATTGAAAGCGGATAGAAGCTAACTATAAAGACGTTTTAAGAGGCGATCAGAAGTTGAAAGAGCATAGACAGTGACTGTAAGACGTTTAGAGTCGATTTACAGGCGAACAGAAGGTGAAAGCGCATAGGAAATGACTGTAAAAGCATTTCAAGTCGGTTAATAGGCGACCAGAAGTTGCAGAAGGACAGGAAATGATTGTAAAGATGCTCTGAGTCAGTCTACAGGCGATCGGAAATTGAAAGCGGATAGAAGCTAACTCTAAAGACGTTTTAACAGGCGATCAGAAGTTGAAAGAGCATAGACAGTGACTGTAAAGACATTTAGAGTGGATTTACAGGCGAACAGAAGGTGAAAGCGCATAGGAAATGACTGTAAAAGCATTTCAAGTCGGTTAATAGGCGACCAGAAGTTGCAGAAGGACAGGAAATGATTGTAAAGATGCTCTGAGTCAGTCTACAGGCGATCGGAAATTGAAAGCGGATAGAAGCTAACTCTAAAGACGTTTTAACAGGCGATCAGAAGTTGAAAGAGCATAGACAGTGACTGTAAAGACATTTAGAGTGGATTTACAGGCGAACAGAAGGTGAAAGCACATAGGAAATGACTGTAAAAGCATTTCAAGTCGGTTAATAGGCGACCAGAAGTTGCAGAAGGACAGGAAATGATTGTAAAGATGCTCTGAGTCAGTCTACAGGCGATCGGAAATTGAAAGCGGATAGAAGCTAACTCTAAAGACGTTTTAACAGGCGATCAGAAGTTGAAAGAGCATAGACAGTGACTGTAAAGACATTTAGAGTGGATTTACAGGCGAACAGAAGGTGAAAGCGCATAGGAAATGACTGTAAAAGCATTTCAAGTCGGTTAATAGGCGACCAGAAGTTGCAGAAGGACAGGAAATGATTGTAAAGATGCTCTGAGTCAGTCTACAGGCGATCGGAAATTGAAAGCGGATAGAAGCTAACTCTAAAGACGTTTTAACAGGCGATCAGAAGTTGAAAGAGCATAGACAGTGACTGTAAAGACATTTAGAGTGGATTTACAGGCGAACAGAAGGTGAAAGCACATAGGAAATGACTGTAAAAGCATTTCAAGTCGGTTAATAGGCGACCAGAAGTTGCAGAAGGACAGGAAATGATTGTAAAGATGCTCTGAGTCAGTCTACAGGCGATCGGAAATTGAAAGCGGATAGAAGCTAACTCTAAAGACGTTTTAACAGGCGATCAGAAGTTGAAAGAGCATAGACAGTGACTGTAAAGACATTTAGAGTGGATTTACAGGCGAACAGAAGGTGAAAGCACATAGGAAATGACTGTAAAAGCATTTCAAGTCGGTTAATAGGCGACCAGAAGTTGCAGAAGGACAGGAAATGATTGTAAAGATGCTCTGAGTCAGTTTACAGGCGATCGGAAATTGAAAGCGGATAGAAGCTAACTCTAAAGACGTTTTAACAGGCGATCAGAAGTTGAAAGAGCATAGACAGTGACTGTAAAGACATTTAGAGTGGATTTACAGGCGAACAGAAGGTGAAAGCATATAGGAAATGACTGTAAAAGCATTTCAAGTCGGTTAACAGGCGACCAGAAGTTGCAAAAGGATATGAAATGATTGTAAAGACGCTCCGAGTCAGTTTACAGGCGCTCAGAAATTGAAAGCGGATAGAAGCTAACTATAAAGACGTTTTAAGAGGCGATCAGAAGTTGAAAGAGCATAGACAGTGACTGTAAGACGTTTAGAGTCGATTTACAGGCGAACAGAAGGTGAAAGCGCATAGGAAATGACTGTAAAAGCATTTCAAGTCGGTTAATAGGCGACCAGAAGTTGCAGAAGGACAGGAAATGATTGTAAAGATGCTCTGAGTCAGTCTACAGGCGATCGGAAATTGAAAGCGGATAGAAGCTAACTCTAAAGACGTTTTAACAGGCGATCAGAAGTTGAAAGAGCATAGACAGTGACTGTAAAGACATTTAGAGTGGATTTACAGGCGAACAGAAGGTGAAAGCACATAGGAAATGACTGTAAAAGCATTTCAAGTCGGTTAATAGGCGACCAGAAGTTGCAGAAGGACAGGAAATGATTGTAAAGTTGCTCTGAGTCAGTCTACAGGCGATCGGAAATTGAAAGCGGATAGAAGCTAACTCTAAAGACGTTTTAACAGGCGATCAGAAGTTGAAAGAGCATAGACAGTGACTGTAAAGACATTTAGAGTGGATTTACAGGCGAACAGAAGGTGAAAGCATATAGGAAATGACTGTAAAAGCATTTCAAGTCGGTTAACAGGCGACCAGAAGTTGCAAAAGGATATGAAATGATTGTAAAGACGCTCCGAGTCAGTTTACAGGCGATCAGAAATTGAAAGCGGATAGAAGCTAACTATAAAGACGTTTTAAGAGGCGATCAGAAGTTGAAAGAGCAAAGACAGTGACTGTAAGACGTTTAGAGTCGATTTACAGGCGAACAGAAGGTGAAAGCGCATAGGAAATGACTGTAAAAGCATTTCAAGTCGGTTAATAGGCGACCAGAAGTTGCAGAAGGACAGGAAATGATTGTAAAGATGCTCTGAGTCAGTCTACAGGCGATCGGAAATTGAAAGCGGATAGAAGCTAACTCTAAAGACGTTTTAACAGGCGATCAGAAGTTGAAAGAGCATAGACAGTGACTGTAAAGACATTTAGAGTGGATTTACAGGCGAACAGAAGGTGAAAGCACATAGGAAATGACTGTAAAAGCATTTCAAGTCGGTTAATAGGCGACCAGAAGTTGCAGAAGGACAGGAAATGATTGTAAAGATGCTCTGAGTCAGTCTACAGGCGATCGGAAATTGAAAGCGGATAGAAGCTAACTCTAAAGACGTTTTAACAGGCGATCAGAAGTTGAAAGAGCATAGACAGTGACTGTAAAGACATTTAGAGTGGATTTACAGGCGAACAGAAGGTGAAAGCACATAGGAAATGACTGTAAAAGCATTTCAAGTCGGTTAATAGGCGACCAGAAGTTGCAGAAGGACAGGAAATGATTGTAAAGTTGCTCTGAGTCAGTCTACAGGCGATCGGAAATTGAAAGCGGATAGAAGCTAACTCTAAAGACGTTTTAACAGGCGATCAGAAGTTGAAAGAGCATAGACAGTGACTGTAAAGACATTTAGAGTGGATTTACAGGCGAACAGAAGGTGAAAGCATATAGGAAATGACTGTAAAAGCATTTCAAGTCGGTTAACAGGCGACCAGAAGTTGCAAAAGGATATGAAATGATTGTAAAGACGCTCCGAGTCAGTTTACAGGCGATCAGAAATTGAAAGCGGATAGAAGCTAACTATAAAGACGTTTTAAGAGGCGATCAGAAGTTGAAAGAGCATAGACAGTGACTGTAAGACGTTTAGAGTCGATTTACAGGCGAACAGAAGGTGAAAGCGCATAGGAAATGACTGTAAAAGCATTTCAAGTCGGTTAATAGGCGACCAGAAGTTGCAGAAGGACAGGAAATGATTGTAAAGATGCTCTGAGTCAGTCTACAGGCGATCGGAAATTGAAAGCGGATAGAAGCTAACTCTAAAGACGTTTTAACAGGCGATCAGAAGTTGAAAGAGCATAGACAGTGACTGTAAAGACATTTAGAGTCGATTTACAGGCGAACAGAAGGTGAAAGCGCATAGGAAATGACTGTAAAAGCATTTCAAGTCGGTTAATAGGCGACCAGAAGTTGCAGAAGGACAGGAAATGATTGTAAAGATGCTCTGAGTCAGTTTACAGGCGATCGGAAATTGAAAGCGGATAGAAGCTAACTCTAAAGACGTTTTAACAGGCGAACAGAAGTTGAAAGAGCATAGACAGTGACTGTAAAGACATTTAGAGTGGATTTACAGGCGAACAGAAGGTGAAAGCGCATAGGAAATGACTGTAAAAGCATTTCAAGTCGGTTAATAGGCGACCAGAAGTTGCAGAAGGACAGGAAATGATTGTAAAGATGCTCTGAGTCAGTCTACAGGCGATCGGAAATTGAAAGCGGATAGAAGCTAACTCTAAAGACGTTTTAACAGGCGATCAGAAGTTGAAAGAGCATAGACAGTGACTGTAAAGACATTTAGAGTGGATTTACAGGCGAACAGAAGGTGAAAGCACATAGGAAATGACTGTAAAAGCATTTCAAGTCGGTTAATAGGCGACCAGAAGTTGCAGAAGGACAGGAAATGATTGTAAAGATGCTCTGAGTCAGTCTACAGGCGATCGGAAATTGAAAGCGGATAGAAGCTAACTCTAAAGACGTTTTAACAGGCGATCAGAAGTTGAAAGAGCATAGACAGTGACTGTAAAGACATTTAGAGTGGATTTACAGGCGAACAGAAGGTGAAAGCACATAGGAAATGACTGTAAAAGCATTTCAAGTCGGTTAATAGGCGACCAGAAGTTGCAGAAGGACAGGAAATGATTGTAAAGATGCTCTGAGTCAGTCTACAGGCGATCGGAAATTGAAAGCGGATAGAAGCTAACTCTAAAGACGTTTTAACAGGCGATCAGAAGTTGAAAGAGCATAGACAGTGACTGTAAAGACATTTAGAGTGGATTTACAGGCGAACAGAAGGTGAAAGCACATAGGAAATGACTGTAAAAGCATTTCAAGTCGGTTAATAGGCGACCAGAAGTTGCAGAAGGACAGGAAATGATTGTAAAGATGCTCTGAGTCAGTCTACAGGCGATCGGAAATTGAAAGCGGATAGAAGCTAACTCTAAAGACGTTTTAACAGGCGATCAGAAGTTGAAAGAGCATAGACAGTGACTGTAAAGACATTTAGAGTCGATTTACAGGCGAACAGAAGGTGAAAGCGCATAGGAAATGACTGTAAAAGCATTTCAAGTCGGTTAATAGGCGACCAGAAGTTGCAGAAGGACAGGAAATGATTGTAAAGATGCTCTGAGTCAGTCTACAGGCGATCGGAAATTGAAAGCGGATAGAAGCTAACTCTAAAGACGTTTTAACAGGCGATCAGAAGTTGAAAGAGCATAGACAGTGACTGTAGAGACATTTAGAGTGGATTTACAGGCGAACAGAAGGTGAAAGCACATAGGAAATGACTGTAAAAGCATTTCAAGTCGGTTAATAGGCGACCAGAAGTTGCAGAAGGACAGGAAATGATTGTAAAGATGCTCTGAGTCAGTCTACAGGCGATCGGAAATTGAAAGCGGATAGAAGCTAACTCTAAAGACGTTTTAACAGGCGATCAGAAGTTGAAAGAGCATAGACAGTGACTGTAAAGACATTTAGAGTGGATTTACAGGCGAACAGAAGGTGAAAGCACATAGGAAATGACTGTAAAAGCATTTCAAGTCGGTTAATAGGCGACCAGAAGTTGCAGAAGGACAGGAAATGATTGTAAAGATGCTCTGAGTCAGTCTACAGGCGATCGGAAATTGAAAGCGGATAGAAGCTAACTCTAAAGACGTTTTAACAGGCGATCAGAAGTTGAAAGAGCATAGACAGTGACTGTAAAGACATTTAGAGTGGATTTACAGGCGAACAGAAGGTGAAAGCATATAGGAAATGACTGTAAAAGCATTTCAAGTCGGTTAACAGGCGACCAGAAGTTGCAAAAGGATATGAAATGATTGTAAAGACGCTCCGAGTCAGTTTACAGGCGATCAGAAATTGAAAGCGGATAGAAGCTAACTATAAAGACGTTTTAAGAGGCGATCAGAAGTTGAAAGAGCATAGACAGTGACTGTAAGACGTTTAGAGTCGATTTACAGGCGAACAGAAGGTGAAAGCGCATAGGAAATGACTGTAAAAGCATTTCAAGTCGGTTAATAGGCGACCAGAAGTTGCAGAAGGACAGGAAATGATTGTAAAGATGCTCTGAGTCAGTCTACAGGCGATCGGAAATTGAAAGCGGATAGAAGCTAACTCTAAAGACGTTTTAACAGGCGATCAGAAGTTGAAAGAGCATAGACAGTGACTGTAAAGACATTTAGAGTGGATTTACAGGCGAACAGAAGGTGAAAGCACATAGGAAATGACTGTAAAAGCATTTCAAGTCGGTTAATAGGCGACCAGAAGTTGCAGAAGGACAGGAAATGATTGTAAAGTTGCTCTGAGTCAGTCTACAGGCGATCGGAAATTGAAAGCGGATAGAAGCTAACTCTAAAGACGTTTTAACAGGCGATCAGAAGTTGAAAGAGCATAGACAGTGACTGTAAAGACATTTAGAGTGGATTTACAGGCGAACAGAAGGTGAAAGCATATAGGAAATGACTGTAAAAGCATTTCAAGTCGGTTAACAGGCGACCAGAAGTTGCAAAAGGATATGAAATGATTGTAAAGACGCTCCGAGTCAGTTTACAGGCGATCAGAAATTGAAAGCGGATAGAAGCTAACTATAAAGACGTTTTAAGAGGCGATCAGAAGTTGAAAGAGCATAGACAGTGACTGTAAGACGTTTAGAGTCGATTTACAGGCGAACAGAAGGTGAAAGCGCATAGGAAATGACTGTAAAAGCATTTCAAGTCGGTTAATAGGCGACCAGAAGTTGCAGAAGGACAGGAAATGATTGTAAAGATGCTCTGAGTCAGTCTACAGGCGATCGGAAATTGAAAGCGGATAGAAGCTAACTCTAAAGACGTTTTAACAGGCGATCAGAAGTTGAAAGAGCATAGACAGTGACTGTAAAGACATTTAGAGTGGATTTACAGGCGAACAGAAGGTGAAAGCACATAGGAAATGACTGTAAAAGCATTTCAAGTCGGTTAATAGGCGACCAGAAGTTGCAGAAGGACAGGAAATGATTGTAAAGATGCTCTGAGTCAGTCTACAGGCGATCGGAAATTGAAAGCGGATAGAAGCTAACTCTAAAGACGTTTTAACAGGCGATCAGAAGTTGAAAGAGCATAGACAGTGACTGTAAAGACATTTAGAGTGGATTTACAGGCGAACAGAAGGTGAAAGCACATAGGAAATGACTGTAAAAGCATTTCAAGTCGGTTAATAGGCGACCAGAAGTTGCAGAAGGACAGGAAATGATTGTAAAGTTGCTCTGAGTCAGTCTACAGGCGATCGGAAATTGAAAGCGGATAGAAGCTAACTCTAAAGACGTTTTAACAGGCGATCAGAAGTTGAAAGAGCATAGACAGTGACTGTAAAGACATTTAGAGTGGATTTACAGGCGAACAGAAGGTGAAAGCATATAGGAAATGACTGTAAAAGCATTTCAAGTCGGTTAACAGGCGACCAGAAGTTGCAAAAGGATATGAAATGATTGTAAAGACGCTCCGAGTCAGTTTACAGGCGATCAGAAATTGAAAGCGGATAGAAGCTAACTATAAAGACGTTTTAAGAGGCGATCAGAAGTTGAAAGAGCATAGACAGTGACTGTAAGACGTTTAGAGTCGATTTACAGGCGAACAGAAGGTGAAAGCGCATAGGAAATGACTGTAAAAGCATTTCAAGTCGGTTAATAGGCGACCAGAAGTTGCAGAAGGACAGGAAATGATTGTAAAGATGCTCTGAGTCAGTCTACAGGCGATCGGAAATTGAAAGCGGATAGAAGCTAACTCTAAAGACGTTTTAACAGGCGATCAGAAGTTGAAAGAGCATAGACAGTGACTGTAAAGACATTTAGAGTCGATTTACAGGCGAACAGAAGGTGAAAGCGCATAGGAAATGACTGTAAAAGCATTTCAAGTCGGTTAATAGGCGACCAGAAGTTGCAGAAGGACAGGAAATGATTGTAAAGATGCTCTGAGTCAGTTTACAGGCGATCGGAAATTGAAAGCGGATAGAAGCTAACTCTAAAGACGTTTTAACAGGCGAACAGAAGTTGAAAGAGCATAGACAGTGACTGTAAAGACATTTAGAGTGGATTTACAGGCGAACAGAAGGTGAAAGCGCATAGGAAATGACTGTAAAAGCATTTCAAGTCGGTTAATAGGCGACCAGAAGTTGCAGAAGGACAGGAAATGATTGTAAAGATGCTCTGAGTCAGTCTACAGGCGATCGGAAATTGAAAGCGGATAGAAGCTAACTCTAAAGACGTTTTAACAGGCGATCAGAAGTTGAAAGAGCATAGACAGTGACTGTAAAGACATTTAGAGTGGATTTACAGGCGAACAGAAGGTGAAAGCACATAGGAAATGACTGTAAAAGCATTTCAAGTCGGTTAATAGGCGACCAGAAGTTGCAGAAGGACAGGAAATGATTGTAAAGATGCTCTGAGTCAGTCTACAGGCGATCGGAAATTGAAAGCGGATAGAAGCTAACTCTAAAGACGTTTTAACAGGCGATCAGAAGTTGAAAGAGCATAGACAGTGACTGTAAAGACATTTAGAGTGGATTTACAGGCGAACAGAAGGTGAAAGCACATAGGAAATGACTGTAAAAGCATTTCAAGTCGGTTAATAGGCGACCAGAAGTTGCAGAAGGACAGGAAATGATTGTAAAGATGCTCTGAGTCAGTCTACAGGCGATCGGAAATTGAAAGCGGATAGAAGCTAACTCTAAAGACGTTTTAACAGGCGATCAGAAGTTGAAAGAGCATAGACAGTGACTGTAAAGACATTTAGAGTGGATTTACAGGCGAACAGAAGGTGAAAGCACATAGGAAATGACTGTAAAAGCATTTCAAGTCGGTTAATAGGCGACCAGAAGTTGCAGAAGGACAGGAAATGATTGTAAAGATGCTCTGAGTCAGTCTACAGGCGATCGGAAATTGAAAGCGGATAGAAGCTAACTCTAAAGACGTTTTAACAGGCGATCAGAAGTTGAAAGAGCATAGACAGTGACTGTAAAGACATTTAGAGTCGATTTACAGGCGAACAGAAGGTGAAAGCGCATAGGAAATGACTGTAAAAGCATTTCAAGTCGGTTAATAGGCGACCAGAAGTTGCAGAAGGACAGGAAATGATTGTAAAGATGCTCTGAGTCAGTCTACAGGCGATCGGAAATTGAAAGCGGATAGAAGCTAACTCTAAAGACGTTTTAACAGGCGATCAGAAGTTGAAAGAGCATAGACAGTGACTGTAAAGACATTTAGAGTGGATTTACAGGCGAACAGAAGGTGAAAGCACATAGGAAATGACTGTAAAAGCATTTCAAGTCGGTTAATAGGCGACCAGAAGTTGCAGAAGGACAGGAAATGATTGTAAAGATGCTCTGAGTCAGTCTACAGGCGATCGGAAATTGAAAGCGGATAGAAGCTAACTCTAAAGACGTTTTAACAGGCGATCAGAAGTTGAAAGAGCATAGACAGTGACTGTAAAGACATTTAGAGTGGATTTACAGGCGAACAGAAGGTGAAAGCACATAGGAAATGACTGTAAAAGCATTTCAAGTCGGTTAATAGGCGACCAGAAGTTGCAGAAGGACAGGAAATGATTGTAAAGATGCTCTGAGTCAGTCTACAGGCGATCGGAAATTGAAAGCGGATAGAAGCTAACTCTAAAGACGTTTTAACAGGCGATCAGAAGTTGAAAGAGCATAGACAGTGACTGTAAAGACATTTAGAGTGGATTTACAGGCGAACAGAAGGTGAAAGCACATAGGAAATGACTGTAAAAGCATTTCAAGTCGGTTAATAGGCGACCAGAAGTTGCAGAAGGACAGGAAATGATTGTAAAGATGCTCTGAGTCAGTCTACAGGCGATCGGAAATTGAAAGCGGATAGAAGCTAACTCTAAAGACGTTTTAACAGGCGATCAGAAGTTGAAAGAGCATAGACAGTGACTGTAAAGACATTTAGAGTCGATTTACAGGCGAACAGAAGGTGAAAGCGCATAGGAAATGACTGTAAAAGCATTTCAAGTCGGTTAATAGGCGACCAGAAGTTGCAGAAGGACAGGAAATGATTGTAAAGATGCTCTGAGTCAGTCTACAGGCGATCGGAAATTGAAAGCGGATAGAAGCTAACTCTAAAGACGTTTTAACAGGCGATCAGAAGTTGAAAGAGCATAGACAGTGACTGTAAAGACATTTAGAGTGGATTTACAGGCGAACAGAAGGTGAAAGCACATAGGAAATGACTGTAAAAGCATTTCAAGTCGGTTAATAGGCGACCAGAAGTTGCAGAAGGACAGGAAATGATTGTAAAGATGCTCTGAGTCAGTCTACAGGCGATCGGAAATTGAAAGCGGATAGAAGCTAACTCTAAAGACGTTTTAACAGGCGATCAGAAGTTGAAAGAGCATAGACAGTGACTGTAAAGACATTTAGAGTCGATTTACAGGCGAACAGAAGGTGAAAGCGCATAGGAAATGACTGTAAAAGCATTTCAAGTCGGTTAATAGGCGACCAGAAGTTGCAGAAGGACAGGAAATGATTGTAAAGATGCTCTGAGTCAGTCTACAGGCGATCGGAAATTGAAAGCGGATAGAAGCTAACTCTAAAGACGTTTTAACAGGCGATCAGAAGTTGAAAGAGCATAGACAGTGACTGTAAAGACATTTAGAGTGGATTTACAGGCGAACAGAAGGTGAAAGCACATAGGAAATGACTGTAAAAGCATTTCAAGTCGGTTAATAGGCGACCAGAAGTTGCAGAAGGACAGGAAATGATTGTAAAGATGCTCTGAGTCAGTCTACAGGCGATCGGAAATTGAAAGCGGATAGAAGCTAACTCTAAAGACGTTTTAACAGGCGATTAGAAGTTGAAAGAGCATAGACAGTGACTGTAAAGACATTTAGAGTGGATTTACAGGCGAACAGAAGGTGAAAGCACATAGGAAATGACTGTAAAAGCATTTCAAGTCGGTTAATAGGCGACCAGAAGTTGCAGAAGGACAGGAAATGATTGTAAAGATGCTCTGAGTCAGTCTACAGGCGATCGGAAATTGAAAGCGGATAGAAGCTAACTCTAAAGACGTTTTAACAGGCGATTAGAAGTTGAAAGAGCATAGACAGTGACTGTAAAGACATTTAGAGTGGATTTACAGGCGAACAGAAGGTGAAAGCACATAGGAAATGACTGTAAAAGCATTTCAAGTCGGTTAATAGGCGACCAGAAGTTGCAGAAGGACAGGAAATGATTGTAAAGATGCTCTGAGTCAGTTTACAGGCGATCGGAAATTGAAAGCGGATAGAAGCTAACTCTAAAGACGTTTTAACAGGCGATCAGAAGTTGAAAGAGCATAGACAGTGACTGTAAAGACATTTAGAGTGGATTTACAGGCGAACAGAAGGTGAAAGCACATAGGAAATGACTGTAAAAGCATTTCAAGTCGGTTAATAGGCGACCAGAAGTTGCAGAAGGACAGGAAATGATTGTAAAGATGCTCTGAGTCAGTCTACAGGCGATCGGAAATTGAAAGCGGATAGAAGCTAACTCTAAAGACGTTTTAACAGGCGATCAGAAGTTGAAAGAGCATAGACAGTGACTGTAAAGACATTTAGAGTCGATTTACAGGCGAACAGAAGGTGAAAGCGCATAGGAAATGACTGTAAAAGCATTTCAAGTCGGTTAATAGGCGACCAGAAGTTGCAGGAGGACAGGAAATGATTGTAAAGATGCTCTGAGTCAGTCTACAGGCGATCGGAAATTGAAAGCGGATAGAAGCTAACTCTAAAGACGTTTTAACAGGCGATCAGAAGTTGAAAGAGCATAGACAGTGACTGTAAAGACATTTAGAGTGGATTTACAGGCGAACAGAAGGTGAAAGCACATAGGAAATGACTGTAAAAGCATTTCAAGTCGGTTAATAGGCGACCAGAAGTTGCAGAAGGACAGGAAATGATTGTAAAGTTGCTCTGAGTCAGTCTACAGGCGATCGGAAATTGAAAGCGGATAGAAGCTAACTCTAAAGACGTTTTAACAGGCGATCAGAAGTTGAAAGAGCATAGACAGTGACTGTAAAGACATTTAGAGTGGATTTACAGGCGAACAGAAGGTGAAAGCACATAGGAAATGACTGTAAAAGCATTTCAAGTCGGTTAATAGGCGACCAGAAGTTGCAGAAGGACAGGAAATGATTGTAAAGATGCTCTGAGTCAGTCTACAGGCGATCGGAAATTGAAAGCGGATAGAAGCTAACTCTAAAGACGTTTTAACAGGCGATCAGAAGTTGAAAGAGCATAGACAGTGACTGTAAAGACATTTAGAGTCGATTTACAGGCGAACAGAAGGTGAAAGCACATAGGAAATGACTGTAAAAGCATTTCAAGTCGGTTAATAGGCGACCAGAAGTTGCAGAAGGACAGGAAATGATTGTAAAGATGCTCTGAGTCAGTCTACAGGCGATCGGAAATTGAAAGCGGATAGAAGCTAACTCTAAAGACGTTTTAACAGGCGATCAGAAGTTGAAAGAGCATAGACAGTGACTGTAAAGACATTTAGAGTGGATTTACAGGCGAACAGAAGGTGAAAGCACATAGGAAATGACTGTAAAAGCATTTCAAGTCGGTTAATAGGCGACCAGAAGTTGCAGAAGGACAGGAAATGATTGTAAAGATGCTCTGAGTCAGTCTACAGGCGATCGGAAATTGAAAGCGGATAGAAGCTAACTCTAAAGACGTTTTAACAGGCGATCAGAAGTTGAAAGAGCATAGACAGTGACTGTAAAGACATTTAGAGTGGATTTACAGGCGAACAGAAGGTGAAAGCACATAGGAAATGACTGTAAAAGCATTTCAAGTCGGTTAATAGGCGACCAGAAGTTGCAGAAGGACAGGAAATGATTGTAAAGATGCTCTGAGTCAGTCTACAGGCGATCGGAAATTGAAAGCGGATAGAAGCTAACTCTAAAGACGTTTTAACAGGCGATCAGAAGTTGAAAGAGCATAGACAGTGACTGTAAAGACATTTAGAGTGGATTTACAGGCGAACAGAAGGTGAAAGCACATAGGAAATGACTGTAAAAGCATTTCAAGTCGGTTAATAGGCGACCAGAAGTTGCAGAAGGACAGGAAATGATTGTAAAGATGCTCTGAGTCAGTCTACAGGCGATCGGAAATTGAAAGCGGATAGAAGCTAACTCTAAAGACGTTTTAACAGGCGATTAGAAGTTGAAAGAGCATAGACAGTGACTGTAAAGACATTTAGAGTGGATTTACAGGCGAACAGAAGGTGAAAGCACATAGGAAATGACTGTAAAAGCATTTCAAGTCGGTTAATAGGCGACCAGAAGTTGCAGAAGGACAGGAAATGATTGTAAAGATGCTCTGAGTCAGTCTACAGGCGATCGGAAATTGAAAGCGGATAGAAGCTAACTCTAAAGACGTTTTAACAGGCGATTAGAAGTTGAAAGAGCATAGACAGTGACTGTAAAGACATTTAGAGTGGATTTACAGGCGAACAGAAGGTGAAAGCACATAGGAAATGACTGTAAAAGCATTTCAAGTCGGTTAATAGGCGACCAGAAGTTGCAGAAGGACAGGAAATGATTGTAAAGATGCTCTGAGTCAGTTTACAGGCGATCGGAAATTGAAAGCGGATAGAAGCTAACTCTAAAGACGTTTTAACAGGCGATCAGAAGTTGAAAGAGCATAAACAGTGACTGTAAAGACGTTTGGAGTCGGTTTACAGGCGAGCAGAAGTTAAAAGCGGATAGGAGATGACTGTAAAAGCATTTCAAGTCGGTTAACAGGCGACCAGAAGTTGCAAAAGGATAGGAAATTACTGTAAAGATGCTTCGAGTCGATTTACAGGCGATCAGAAATTGAAAGCGGATAGAAGCTAATTGTGAAGACGTTTGGAGTCGGTTTACAGGCGAAAAGAAGTTAGTGCAACGTGAGCAACCGTTTTTAAGTGTTGAAAGTGAATAGAAGATCAATGTCAAAGCATCTGTAGTCATTTTATGCGAGACCAGAAGTTAAAAGAGGCTAAGAGATGACTATAAAGACGTTTCGAATCGGTTTAAAGGCGAGCGGAAGTTGAAAGCGCATAGGAAATGACTTTAAAAGCATTTCAAGTCGGTTAATAGGCGACCAGAAGTTGCAGAAGGACAGGAAATGATTGTAAAGATGCTCTGAGTCAGTCTACAGGCGATCGGAAATTGAAAGCGGATAGAAGCTAACTCTAAAGACGTTTTAACAGGCGATTAGAAGTTGAAAGAGCATAGACAGTGACTGTAAAGACATTTAGAGTGGATTTACAGGCGAACAGAAGGTGAAAGCACATAGGAAATGACTGTAAAAGCATTTCAAGTCGGTTAATAGGCGACCAGAAGTTGCAGAAGGACAGGAAATGATTGTAAAGATGCTCTGAGTCAGTTTACAGGCGATCGGAAATTGAAAGCGGATAGAAGCTAACTCTAAAGACGTTTTAACAGGCGATCAGAAGTTGAAAGACCATAAACAGTGACTGTAAAGACGTTTGGAGTCGGTTTACAGGCGAGCAGAAGTTAAAAGCGGATAGGAGATGACTGTAAAAGCATTTCAAGTCGGTTAACAGGCGACCAGAAGTTGCAAAAGGATAGGAAATTACTGTAAAGATGCTTCGAGTCGATTTACAGGCGATCAGAAATTGAAAGCGGATAGAAGCTAATTGTGAAGACGTTTGGAGTCGGTTTACAGGCGAAAAGAAGTTAGTGCAACGTGAGCAACTGTTTTTAAGTGTTGAAAGTGAATAGAAGATCAATGTCAAAGCATCTGTAGTCATTTTATGCGAGACCAGAAGTTAAAAGAGGCTAAGAGATGACTATAAAGACGTTTCGAATCGGTTTAAAGGCGAGCGGAAGTTGAAAGCGCATAGGAAATGACTTTAAAAGCATTTCAAGTCGGTTAATAGGCGACCAGAAGTTGCAGAAGGACAGGAAATGATTGTAAAGATGCTCTGAGTCAGTCTACAGGCGATCGGAAATTGAAAGCGGATAGAAGCTAACTCTAAAGACGTTTTAACAGGCGATCAGAAGTTGAAAGAGCATAGACAGTGACTGTAAAGACATTTAGAGTGGATTTACAGGCGAACAGAAGGTGAAAGCACATAGGAAATGACTGTAAAAGCATTTCAAGTCGGTTAATAGGCGACCAGAAGTTGCAGAAGGACAGGAAATGATTGTAAAGATGCTCTGAATCAGTTTACAGGCGATCGGAAGTTGGAAGAGCATAGACAGTGACTGTAAAGACGTTTGGAGTCGTTTTACAGGCGAACAGAAGATCATTGTAAAAGCGTCTCGAGTCATTTTATGCGAGACCATGAGATGGAAGAGGATAGGAGATGACTATAAAGACGATCTGAATCGGTTTACAGGCGACCAGGAGTTGAGAGCGGATAGTAAATGGCTGTAAAGACGTTTCCAGTCGACCAGGAGTCGGGTGCAGCGTGAATAATAATTTCCCAGAGTTGAAAGCGGATAGGAGGTAACAATAAAGACCTTTCGAGTACTTGTAACGTCGTGTAATACATTCAAAACCGATAGAATACAAATTATTCATTTGATTGAAAAACTGTGTAAAACATCAGAGGCACTACTCATCAGTGAATACAATTCACGCGAAAATATCGATTATTGTACAAATTCCCCAATAATAAAAAAAATTACAACAACAAAATAAACGCCTAAGCGATACAATGCAAAAATATTGGTAAACTTTTTTTTTTTTTTTGTTATCAAGTTTTCCTCTACATCTATTTATGTTCCATAACGAGTTGTTTCAGCTTTTCGTAGTTGGCGCCACTAAATTGCGTCACTACCACCGAATTCTTGATGAAAACGAACGTCGGCATGGAGGAGATCTTGTATTCCATGGCGACATCTTCGCATTCGTCAACATCGACCTGGATAGGAAAGAAAAAAAAAAGATTAGTCGAAGTATCGTGAAGGTAAAAATCGAAATTTACCTTGAAAATGTGGACGTTGGTGAATTCTTGAGCCAAGCCTTCGAGTTTCGGCGAGATCATCTTGCAGGGGCCACACCAGGTGGCGAAGAAATCGATCACCACCAAATCGCCGTCGGCATCCTTCAACTTGGCATCAAGATCATCCTAGAAACAAATCACCAATCAAAAACTACACTAATTTCGTTACATAAAAATTGCGTTTTGCTATCCAAGTCGGGGGGTGTATCCAAATCGACATCATCAAAACATTAATGCCACTCAAATGTTGCATTTTAATGGTATTGGCGACTGCATTGTGTCGGAATACAGCCCCTCCCCCGATCTTCCAGGAAGCCCAAACTGGGCGGCGCACAACCCTAGAAAATCACTTAACCCGGAATAACAGCGTGACAGTTCCTAAGGTATTACGTCAAATCGCAACAACCAATAAAATTTCTTCCGAATTGCCAATGTTGAAAAAAGTTCTCTACTCAATTCAGAATGACAACTGACAGTTTTCAATATTTGACACAACTTACGACCTTCATTTCGTCTCCGTTTCTAAACTTTGAATGGCAGCTTAAGTGACAGTTCTCACTATACAAAATCATATTACAGCGTCCATATTGTTTCCAAATTTCTAATGTTGAAAAAGTTTTCTGCCACTCAATTTAAAATGATAATTGACAGGTCAAGTGACAGTTCTCGACACAATCTTTCTGAACGTCGAATGACAGATTAAGTGACAGTTCTTGTTGGAACAAGTTACGACGCAACTTTTCGTTTCCAGAACCGCCGCTAAAATTGTACTAAAATTGTAATTTTCGAAAAAAAATTGTTTTTCAACTGACAACTCCGGTGACAGTTCTCAACGAACAAAGAAACGATTCAAGAGATCGAATTTTGTCTAGAGTCGTCTTTTAAAAGTTGAAACACCTAAAATGACAGTTCGAGGGACACTTTCGTTAATTTTTTCCATTGTCGCATCGCCTCCCATAAAAAAGAAAAAAAATTCCCGTTTCCTAATTGCGTTTCTCTTTGTCGCCGGTGCAGAAACAATTGCACAACGTCGTCCTTGATTCGGTGACAAGTGAAAAGCTTGAAATATTTCCACGCCTACTTCAATTTCGATATGATAATGAAATCACGTCTATTTCCATTGCGTTTTCGCATCGTCTAATCTTTGATTTTCCTCGGAACGCGGTTGGCAATTCTGAGAAGAAAAAAAATTTTGTTTGCTCACAAGTGGGTCACTCGATACTGATCAAATATGAACGTTGTTCCCAGTTATCTTATCTATCGAATTAAATTGAATAACATAATTATTTACTTGTCACTTTACTAATCAAATTTAGTAAATTGCACCACTCCAATAATTACCAACGCGATTCTTGTCGAATTCGAGGTTATCAACTTTTTTTTTTTTGGCGCTTCCTTCGTTTTATTTTAATCCGTAAAAAATCCGAAAACGGTGCGTTACAGGTTTACCAATTAGAAACAATTAAAATGTTGTAAATCAATCATAAAGTGCAATGAACACTTCACCGCCAACGAACCGTTTAATTTAATTGACCAACAAACGATTCGGCAACGCCGCAATCAATACGAATTTCGATTAAATCAACAAATAAAAACGATCCGATTTTTTTGGCGCCTTTCCAATTTTTTATTAATTAGGGACGCCGCTGATTTCGCGGCCTTGACCTCATCAAAGTCGCGCCCCATTAATCGTATCGAAAACGGCCAGATGGCGCCACCATTAAAATCCGGAAACGAAATCGCATCGATTCACGTGAAATTTTCGATCGAACCGGCCGCGTCCTCCCGTTAATTATCACAACCATTATTAGTGTCACGTTTGCAATTAATTTACGCTATCGGTTTAATTAACGTCGACATGCCAACTTCGATCGATTCGAAAATTCATTTTTGACAGTTGCTAGCGTCTTTTTTCGTAACGTTAATTGTCACTTTTTTCGAAAACTTACTTTGTCTTTAATGTGGGTTACCATTGTGGATTTGTTTCGATGAAGAGACGTGAAGAACCAAAAAATGGACGACGCTGCTGTAATGTCACAATGTAACTGTTTCACAACTGCGAACCGTCACAAATGACTCAACACAATAAAGGGACGATTTGATTTGTCTCTGTTTTATGTGTCGAGTGGGAGTGAGAGAGGGGAGGTTGACGCGTTTGCGCGTTGTCTTGACGACGTGACGATTTGTTTTGTTTCTGTCGTGATTATGGCGGATGGTGGGGACGTATGTCGGTGCTGATTTGATGATGTGTTGGATTACAGGTCGACGCCAAGGGGGTTTTGGGGAAAAGGTGGGATGGTTACGGTGAAGAATTTATGACGTAATTATGTGAAATGGGAAAAATTTATTCGTCAATTACATTTAAATGGGAAATAGTGGAGTTTTACGTTCGAGATAAACAATTTCTATTAGCAGCAATCAACGTAAGTGGTACTTGGTGATTGGTTTTTGCTGATTCATGATTTATTTAAAAATTCATTTGTTTAAGTTCTAAAACGTTTTTTTTAACGCCTTTCAACAAAATTTCCTGCATGACGTCACACCATTCTAATTAAACCGCGCCCATTTTCTCAAATTTTTATTTATTTAAGAATTAATAACTGAAATTCTAATTTGAAAATCAGGGGCGTACATCCAGTGACGTGCACTAAATTAAAAATCTTAAAATTACTAAACCAAAATGGCGCCACGTTTTGAGAAACTATTGCAGATTTGTCACTTTCTCAAAATTTTAAAAGAATTTTTCTCATTACCATAATTGGTAGCAATTAAAAACATAAATATCATAATAAAGACAACACAATAGAAAATAATATTTCAACACCTTCACCTTATGGTTATAACTTTGTTTTTAATTTATGGGTGACCACACAAATAATCAAAAATTTGCTATCAGTTTTTTCCAACGCAACTTTTCAGTGAAATGGTAATCATGAATCACTTATAACGCGTTCCTCGTCATGGTCTCTTCTGACTCTGCACTATTAACATTTGTGGAGGTCATTGCATTGTGATTTCTCTTCGTTTTCTGCTGTTTGAGGTAAAACTTTTTCATTAAAACACCTTTCGTCTCCTAATTAATTAATCGATGCATCAAAAATAGTCCTAATACGTTACAAGTGTGCGTTAATGGTCCAGAATTGACAAAAAATTACAATTTAACACCCAATTATGCGATATAATCCAAAAAATGAAAGAACATAACCTCAAAATTCAAACTTAACCAAAATTTTGACGCCATCTACATTTTTCAAGTCAAACTGTTTGACGTTTGAATCAAAGAAGCAATTTGGTTATTTTCTTAAATAATATTTGTACTTATCTAACTCGAAACTCAATCGTGATAGTTCAGAAAAATTCATTAAAAATTTTTTGTTAGCGCCACCTCTAGTTTCAATCTTGAGTTAACCGATTGGTAGCGCGCCAAATTTAAAACTTTAAAATTTATTAACTTAAAAGGACGATTTTGCTTCGGAATCCTGCAAATTAATCAAACTTTGTTAAACAAGTACGCGTCAATCGTTTTTCTAGGTTAAACCGTTGCGTTACTAAGTGGCGCCACCTCTTGTTGTCACTTTAAGTCAATGGGATAGAATAATTTGGAATTGCGCGCCACCTTTGAGTCGAAATCTAAAGCCCTGAAGTCAAATAACGAAACTAATCTATAAAGGTGAGTTTGGTTCGTAATTTTTCTAGATTTTAAGTGGCGCCATCTCTACTTTTGAGCCGAAATTTTGTTTTGGCGCCGTTAATTTGAATTTAAATTTGTCGATTTTTCTTTTTCGTCGACTCAGTGACGTCTGACGTGAAAGCGAAAATATTAGTTTCGAAAATGGCCCCATCGTGGGGTCCTCGAAATGGATTTGTGTCGTAAAAGACCCTTAACGTATAGAAATTTGTTCAGTTTCGTGGTCAACAATTTAAGATTGAGTGAGGAGCGTCTGGTCGGATCGATATCGGCGTCGGGACGCGCGCAGCTACCGAAAATGTCGTCTGAACTGGACAATCTAGAATACTACATCAAGTTCCCGAATCCCAATTATCATTACAATCAACAGAACGGCGAGTCCGATTACGTTTTCGTCGTGAACGAAGAAAAAATTCCGGTGATCCTGTTGTTCGGATGGGCGGGATGCCAGGATAGGTATTTGGCTAAGTATTCCCAAATTTACGAGGACAAGGGGTGAGTCTCGATTTTTTTTTAATGAAAAACAATTGTTGCTATTTTTGTCTTAGCTTAATCACGTTAAGGTACACGGCACCGGTCAAATGTTTGTTCTGGAAAAGATGGCAAATGGTGACGATAGGGGAGAAACTCGTCAAATTACTCGTCGATCTCAATTTCGAAAACCACCCGATCATCGTCCATTGTTTTTCCAACGGAGGCGCCCTCCTCTACCAAAATTTCTCTTTAGCGCTGGAGAACAGCCCTAAACCTATTCCGGTAAATAGTTAAAAAAAAATGATAATTAATAATTTTTTTTTGTAGATCAAAGGGGTTATTTTCGATTCCGCCCCCGGAAAACGCCGCATTTTGAGTCTATTCCGGGCAATTTCCGCGATAATGGGTGGAAAGCCCATTTACAACATTCCCGTTTCGGTCCTGATGACAATGTTTCTTTCCGTTGTTTGGTTATATGAAGTGAGTCCCCACGAAAACTGTGTCAATGCCTCAATTACGTCACTTTTTAGGTTATGAAAAACTACATCGTGCCCAAAAAGGCCTTCCAACCGGATCCCCTCAGTCATCTCAAAGACGAGAAAAATTTGTGGCCCCAACACTTCATTTATTCCAAAACCGACACCCTGATCCCGTACAAGGTGAAAAATTTGATTAACAATAGAAAATTGTTTGATTTATTGCAATAATTAGTTTTGAATTTTGAAATTCGCGCCGAATTCGAGTCGAGTTTTGCGTGACTCCTCCCCTTTACGTCATGAGGTTACTCGAACACTTACCATGTCGGTAACTAAGGTGACATTTTGCATTTTGGTGTTTGTAGGATATCGAATATTTCGCCGGATACCGCCAACGTTTGGGTGTCGATGTCACACAACTACGTTACGATGACAGTCCTCACGTCAAACACTACAGCCACAACAAAGAAAGTTACGTCAACAGCGTGTGTAACTTCATTAATAAATGCCTCAACGGCACCAACTGAGTCTTGATTTTGCTTAATAGAAAATGATTGAAGAAACGGCACTTTTTAATTTTAAAAGTTTGATACGTTGCCCTCTTAATAGGTTTAGTGTTATAGGTTTAGGGAGAACGCGTTATCTATTTTTTTAATTGTTATTAATTGCACAAAACTCTTTAGGGTTTTTCTGAATCTCCAAATTATGGTGCTACGAAATGTATTAACTTGAAGTAATAAAAATATCAATCATAACCTAACTGTAGCGTTATGTCGTCTAGTTATTGTTTAATTATTTTTATTTGTTTTAACCAGCTAAACTTTGAATTTTACAGAAAAGTTTGGCAGGACTGACAACTGCGCAACGAAATTGTCCGAAAGTCACCAAACGTTACGGCAATTTACGCGCAAGCGTGGCTCCACCCCTTTGACGTCATCGAATTTTCTAACGGTTACTGCAAACTTACCAAAGTAGTAACTAGAGTTAGAATTCTCCAAATTATGTTGCTACGAAATTACGATTTTAAGTAATAATAACGAAAATTACGTTAATTTCCCCTAAAGTTACTGTTAATTATTTTAAATCGATTTAATTATCGATTTAGTGACTTTTGCTATTTCAGTTGGTACTTAACTGTTTTTGAAGCTAGAGGCGCGATAGCAAATGACTCCATTTAAATTTACGTAAAGTCCAACCCCAAAAATTAGTTTTAGACAATAATTTGATTAGTAGTTAAATTGAAATACCCGACTAGCGAGATTAAATTAAATTTTAATAATAGCAAGAAACAAGATTGAAGTTTGACAGGACTGACAACCACACGCCAAATAGTCCGAAAATTTTGAACCGTAACGTCAAATTTTACGTCATTTAACGGTTACTTACCCCTTACCAGTCGAGTAACTAGGTGAAACCTTGGGTGAGTTTTTGAGGGTTTGTTTGAATTAATAGTAATAACGAAATTGTGCGTTAATTTCGTAATTTAAATTTAAATTCTTTTATTTATAGCAATAATTGAGGATTAGTAACTTTTTCGTTTCAGATTTCAAGTTGGTAGTAAACAACTTGCTTCGGCAGTTGAAGGCGCGAGCGCGATAGTTATACACGTAGTTGCGGGAGCGACAAAGATAGCGAATAATAATAAATTGTGGTTAGCTCAATCTCGAATTCAAACCGTCCAATCGCAGCGAAGTCAACTTTTCTCATCTCCATGTTGATTTGAAAGAAGTTCGTTAATCCCATTTTCTTTATTTACCCGATCCCGCCGC
Organism: Pyrochroa serraticornis; assembly: GCA_905333025.2. Taxonomy (NCBI): domain Eukaryota; kingdom Metazoa; phylum Arthropoda; class Insecta; order Coleoptera; family Pyrochroidae; genus Pyrochroa; species Pyrochroa serraticornis. The sequence goes on from HG995159.1 coordinate 3,928,028, forward strand.
TTTTAACCCCCCATTTCGGTAAGTTGCACTCTCCAAATTCGGCGTTTCAACCCCCGTAGTTATCCGATTTTTGATTCGCGATTTGGCAGTTTTTTTTCCAGATATGGCCAACATGGAAGATTTCCTGAAAATCGAAAAAATCGGAGAAGGAACTTACGGCGTTGTCTACAAAGGCAAAAATAAGAAGACTGGCAAACTAGTTGCAATGAAAAAAATTCGGTAATTGAAACAATTGAAAAAATTCGAGTTAATTGTTGTTTTTAGATTGGAATCAGAAGACGAAGGAATTCCGTCGACGGCAATCAGGGAAATTTCTCTTCTCAAAGAATTGCGACATCCCAATATCGTTTCGTTAGAAGACGTAATGATGGAAGAATCTAAGTCGGTTTCAGTTGTAATTTTGGCGAAAATTGACCGTTAATTTGTAGGTTATATTTAATTTTCGAGTTTCTATCGATGGACCTCAAAAAATATCTTGACAAAATCAAGTCAGGTCAATACATGGACCCGGAATTAGTTAAAAGTTACTTGTATCAAATGAACGATGCCATTCTTTTCTGCCACCAAAGACGCGTTTTACATCGAGACTTGAAACCCCAAAACCTCCTCATAACACAAGATGGAACAATCAAAGTAATTTCGTTATTTAACGCAACTAAATCTAACCGAATCGCTTGTAGGTGGCCGATTTTGGATTAGGTCGCGCTTTCGGCATCCCAGTACGTGTCTACACCCACGAAGTCGTAACGCTATGGTATAGAGCCCCAGAAGTTCTGCTAGGTTCCGCCCGTTATTCATGTCCCGTCGATATTTGGTCACTTGGTTGTATTTTCGCTGAAATGGCAATGAAACGGCCGCTATTCCAAGGTGATTCGGAAATCGACCAACTTTTCAGGATATTCAGGTTCGATTCGATTCGAAATTTCGAAAAATTAATTTTTATTTCCAGAGTTCTCAAGACTCCTTGCGAGGACAGTTGGCCGGGTGTTTCGTCCTTACCCGACTACAAAGCCACTTTCCCTAAATGGACTTTTTACAATCTCGATGGACAATTGAAGAACATGAATGATGATGCTGTTGATTTGTTGAAAGAAATGCTTGTTTATGATCCGGCCAAAAGGATATCGGCGAAAAGAATCGCTTTACATCCGTATTTGAGGGACGTTAACCATTCAGTGAAGCCGGTTTTTAACTGAACGAAACGGTTATCGATTGTAAATTTCTGGGTTTTAAGTTATTTCACTCATGTAGTAGTGTCTTGATTTTGCCAAGTTTTTTCTGTTTCCACTTCGGAGGATGCAGTTACGTAAAAATTTTGTTTTTTTCTTAGGAATTAATTAATGCGCATATTCACACTATCTTGGTAATATATTTTCCATTATTTGTACCACGCCTTTGTCTCGATTGTCCCTTTTTTTGAAACTCTGTCCTGGACAATTCTAAAGTTTGAAAAATACAAAATTCGGCATTTGTAGTTGGCGCCAATTACTTTTATTACGAAGAGTTTAACGTCTCCACAAATTGTTATTAAAAATTGAGTCGCAAGAATCTCAAACTTAATTTTTGAGGTTGTTTGGAGGAATGAAATTTGAATCTGGCGCCAATTTTAGCACTAGCGCAGCCGCCTCGACTTATCAACCTGTCAATTGTCAAATATTTTGCGACGTTTTCCCAAATTCCCTCGTGATTATTAAGTCTCAATAATCTCAGTCCTCAAATGGCGAAAATTTGTTATTTTGAGGTTATTTGGAGGAATAAAATTTGAATCTGGCGCCAATTCTAGCACTAGCGCAGCCGCCTCGACTTATCAACCTGTCAAATATGTCGCGACGTTTTTCCAAATTCCCTCGTGATTATTAAGTCTCAATAATCTCAGTCCTCAAATGGCAAAACTTTGTTATTTTGAGGTTATTTGGAGGAGTAAAATTTGAATCTGGCGCCAATTTAGCACTGCGCAGCCGCCTCGACTTATTAACCTGTCAATTATCAAATATGTCGCGACGTTTTCCCAAATTCCCCCGTAATTATTAAAAGTCTCTATAATCTCGGACCTCAAATGGAAAAATTTGTGATTTGGAGGAGTAAAGTTCAAATTAGGCGCCAATTTGAGCGCAGCCGCACCATTGATTAATCAACCCATCAAATTACTGTCAATTGTCATAAATATGTCACGACGTGTCCCCCTTGTTATCGCTTAAATCAGCTGAATTGAGTGGTTTCGTGTCTTTTTGTGATTGCAATTGACCGAAAATGACGAAAGACCAGTTGCGGGCGTTGATTTTGGTTGGCGGTTACGGGACTCGGTTGCGCCCCCTAACTTTGAGTCGCCCCAAACCCCTCGTAGAATTCGCCAATAAACCAATTTTACTCCACCAGATCGAAGCATTAGTTGAAGCTGGCGTCACGGAAGTAATTCTAGCGGTTTCGTATCGAGCTGAACAAATGGAAACGGAACTGAGAGCCGAAGCCGTCAAATTAGGAATCAATTTGATCTTTTCACACGAAACCGAACCGTTAGGAACTGCAGGACCGATCGCATTAGCTAAGGAACATCTACTGAAAAGCACGAAACCGTTTTTCGTTCTCAATTCCGACATTATTTGCGATTTTCCCTTCAAACAATTAGCCGAATTCCACAATAATCACGGCAAAGAAGGGACGATTGTCGTAACGAAAGTGGAGGAACCTTCCAAATACGGTGTGGTTGTTTATGATACGCAACATTGCATCGAGAGTTTTGTGGAAAAACCACAAGAATTTATTTCAAACAAAATTAACGCCGGACTCTACATACTGAACCCCAGCGTTGTTAATAGGTAATCAATTAATTAATTAAAAATCAATTAATTTAACTGTTAACAGGATTGAGCTACGTCCCACTTCGATCGAGAAAGAAGTTTTTCCCGATATGGTGGTGGATCGTCAACTTTACGCCTTCGAATTGCAAGGTTTCTGGATGGATGTTGGACAACCGAAAGATTTCTTGACCGGCATGTGTTTGTATTTGAAGAATTTGCGGTTGAAAGAACCGGATCGTTTATATAATGGACCGGGGGTTGTCGGTAACGTTTTGGTGGATTCTAGCGCGAAAATCGGACCTCATTGTCAGATTGGACCCAATGTTACTATCGGACCGGGTGTCGTTATTGAGGAAGGTGTTTGCGTGAAACGTTGCACTATATTGAGGGATGCCGTGATCCGTTCGAATTCGTGGCTTGAAAGTTGTATTGTCGGTTGGAGGTGTTCGGTTGGTAGATGGGTTCGAATGGAAGGTACCACGGTTTTAGGGGAAGACGTTATCGTTAAAGACGAAACTTACATTAATGGCGGTCAAGTTTTACCCCATAAAAATATCGCTGTTTCCGTACCGGAACCCCAAATCATCATGTAGCGCCATCTGTGCAATTTTTCGATAATTACGCGTAGTTTTCTATTTTTAAGAATATTTTACCATTATTTTTAACTATTTTTTTAAATACTAAACAACGTCAGCCGATTCACGATTGTTATTTTCCAACAAAATTTCCATTTTCCCGGCCCAAAATCGAAACGAAAATTAATTTTTGTTAGAAACAATTGTTGAGAATTTTCCCAATAAAACAATTGAAACGTAAAACAAACAGCGAAATGTAGCAACAAAATTTTATTTAAAAATGTCGGTATTACAGCGATCTTTACTGTTTCTTTCTATTTTTCCATTGCGGTTCGTCGGCCCGGCCCCGATTACATCCTAAAACAGAAAATAATTTGCGATTAATAACGCGACCTTCAATGGAAAAAAGAAAAAAACAATTGCAATTCATAGAAAAAATAATAAAATGGACTAGAGTTCAATCTGTGATTTTGTAAGCGTGAAGGGTGTAACCGTTCGAAACCAGTTTGACCGGTTTCTTGTCTTCGAGGTAAGTGTGGGAAAAACCGCGTTTTTCTGTCGGTTCGTCAATCCGCCGTTGTCGGTGGTGGGGGCGCTGCGGTTTCTCGATGAGGTTTTTTTGTTTTTCTTCGCAATTCTCGAGTTGACGCAACAAATCGAAAAGGATTTTCAGTTCTTTTCTGATTTTTTGGTTTTGACCGATTTTCGTGTTCATTTCGTTGATCGTTTCTTTTTGTAGTTTTTCTATGTTTCCAATTTCCCAAAGTAATTTGGTTTGTTCGTGATTTTCGTGGGGGTTTTGGGAGAATTTTCGAAATTTCTCCAAAAGTTTCAGTTCGGTTTCAACAGTTGAATCTCTTTCGATTTTTAAATCTTCTTCAAAATCGCGTTCGGTCCGGCCCACGATGAAGTTGAGATTCGATAGGAATTCGACGTATTTAATTTCTTTTCTAATATCGAATTTTGTTCCCATTTTGATTTTTTCCCCGAAATCCTCGACGACTCTCACTATGATACATTGAAGCTTTTGCAGGCGTACCAACATTTTAATTAATTTTTTCGTCATAAAACTGTTACCGTGATTCAAGATGGCGGCGATATTTTTAACGTTGTCATCCTTAAGGGTTTGCATCTCCCGGAAATTATCCAAAATCCGTATTTTGCTCACCATTTCGTCGCTTTTTTCTTCAATTAGAACTTTTTTCCAATCATCAACCACAAAATTTTTGAAATTCTGCAACTTACACAAACCGCTGTAAACATTGGAATACCTCCCAAAATCCATGTTAATCAGGTCCTGGATTTCCCCAATTATTTGGTTAACTCGATCCTTGACCACCTGAATCGACACGTCATTTTGGGGCAAACTCCCACCCCCCTCGTCCTTTTCCACCCTTTCTTTCGCCTTCTCTATCAAATTATCAATTTTTTCCTTCATATTTTCCTCAATTTCCCCCCCATTTTTCGGCCCCTCAACCCCCTCATTGGGCGGTTTTCGATTTCGGAAAAGGGGCCGTTTCACCCCGTTGATCTCCACGAACGATCGGCCATTATTGTCAATTATTATCTTCGGCGACAACTTTTCCACAACGAACTTCCTCTTGGTACTCGCAGATTTCGATTTTTTCGACTTATCCACAGCGATTCCCCCCAATTTTTCCCTCAGGAACTCCTGGACCTCATCCTCATCCACCACTTTCAAAATATATCTTTTCTTCCTCTTAACCGACTCGGTACTACCGAACACAAGAGAGTACTCGGGCTCGAAAGATTTAGGCATTTTACCACCAAGTACCACTCGAGTACCGTTAGAATTTCCAGTGTTATCAGACTTAACACTGTTCAAGATTTCGCTAGCATTTTCCACATCATTACCGAAATTTCGAAAAGAAAAATTCGGTACCACCTCATTTGCCCCAGAAACCAAACTGTTGTTAGTCAAGTTGTTTTCAGTACCAAAACTTGTTTCGAGTTTCTCAAAAAAATTCGGTACCACCTGTACCACCAAACTGTTGTTAGTCAAGTTGTTTTGAGTACCAAAACTTGTTTCGAGTTTCTCAAACTTAGAAACTACGTCACCAATGGTACTACCATTTTGGGGTACTACTCCAGTAATTTCGAATTGACTCGATTTCTTCGCTTTTTCCACTAGGACAGAAACGATTTTGTCGTCTCTTTTCGTTTCGCTCAAACTTCTCCTGTATCTGAAGGGTTTCGGCCATTTGGGGGTGGTACCGAAATCGTCGAAATCCCCAATCAAATTGCTGGTAATGTCGAGTACGTCGTTTTTGAAACATCGTTTGAAGTCTCTCAAATATTTTTTTGAAGAAACCAAAACTTGCGGTACTGACTTGAAAACGGGCGAAATTTGCCTCCCGAGTCTATGGAAATGGTGCAAAAGTCTTATAGGGGTGTTCAATAAGTAGAATAGAGGATTATGCGGTATTAATTGATCAAAATTTAGGGGTTGTAAAAAATCGTTTTCTCTATTTCGAAAATCTTCAACAGTACCACTTTCTTCTGATTCAATTTCGGAAATATTTTCGTCAGATTCTGAACTGTTTTCAATGTCAGTAACGCGAAAAAATGGCAAATGCAATTCTCCACCATCAAACACTGTCGATCGTTTCAACCTCCCGGTACTACCCTCAATTTTAGTTTTTTTTTGCGAAATTTTTGGTTCGTTTCCAAAAATTTTCAAATAGCGGTACGCTTCGCTATCGTTTCTTCTATGAAATTTCGGTACTTCAAACGAAGTACTTTTTTCTGGTTCATCATCCAAAGAGCGTTTGTCTCTTTCCTCATTAATTGACTTCAATTTTTGAAGTAACGTCCCTTTCGACTTGAAACGAGTGGTACTATCGCCAAATCTCTGCGATAATCCGGGAACCATTCGGAATTCTCTCCCGTTACTCAAATAATTATCAGGAAGATAACTGGACTTGATTCCGTTATAGTGGTGGTACTTCTGGTTATAGTTTAGGGGATGGTACTTCTGGTGATAAGGTTGGTACGGGTCATTTTTTGAAAATCGCCGCCTCTCCTGGTTATCAACGATTTTTTGGTGGTACTTCCACGTTTTCAAAGTTTGTTGTAAAGGAAATTTAATAAAATCCGGCAACAACCTCATGAAAAAACCGACCGAATTCTTCAGAATGGGCAAATCGCGTTTAGTTCTGCGTTTCCGCTTATTGCCGTACCTGCTGTCACAATAGAAACTGTTGGGGTTAAGTTTTTCGATGATTGGACGTGTTTGGGGTACTTGTCTCATCATTTGGTACTGCATTGGTTGGGGGAAAACGGGATTGCAAATTCTCTCCTGATCATTGGGGAGACACTCTAAAAATTTCGGTTAAATTCACATAATTTTATGTTTCTAATTTTACCTTTAGGTGCTGGTAGTACTATGCGGTCTGGTTTCGCTACGAGTCCCGTCAAATAAGTTGGCGGCATCGGAGGTGGAATTATTGGAGCTTGCACTTGGTATTCGTAGGCGCAAAGGGGACAATCTTCCATTTGTAGAGGAAAACCTGTGATCTAGAAGTACCTTCAGTTTGGTTAAATTTAACGTTTTTCGTTACCTTGTAATCGTATTCTTTGGGTATGCAAGGGATTGGTGGTGGTATTACAGGCATCTGTACTGTGTAGGGTAACGGTTGGCAGTACCCACGTGATCCTGGATTTCCCCTATAAATAATTTTGCAAGGCGCATGCGGAGGAGATGCCACAAACAAATGTTTGCTACACTAAAATTTTAAATTAATTTTAAAAAATTGTAATAAAATCGAAACTTACCTTTAAACACCCGCATTCGGCGGAAACGCAAAAAGCTATAGTTAGGACCAAAAAAAAGTTGAGAATCATCTTCATTTTGACTGATTGGTTACGATTTTAATTATGTTGAATGTTTGTGGTGTGATGGGCTTTTATAGTTGTTGGTTGTTTTGTAAATAAGAGACGACGCGTGATTTTTGCTTGGTACTTGGGCGAAAATTCACGGCCATCAAGTGAAGGTGAAGGAAAATTGCAAGCAAAGTGGCGAACGTGTCGGGTTTTGACCTCACGATTTATAACAATTGCGAAAAAAAATTGCAACAATTTTTTTTCGGTATTCAGAACCGCTGACGTCAGAGTTGTAGTACTATCGATATTTGAGATGGTGGTACTGTAACGATTTTAATTTTTCTATAAGGCAGTTTTTTCAAATTTCAAAAAATCGTTATTTTTGGTAGTACCGAAATGTTCCAAAGCTTCCTGATGGCCACTACTGTAAAAATTGAAGCTAAAATAGCAGTCAAATCGTGTTTAGGACTAAATTTGATAGTAAAGTGTCGAATTTAAAATCTTTCTTTGTTGTTGAAGACAATATTTTGGTAAAAAACTATTTATGGGTGGTACCGATATTAATAGTAAAACGAAATATCCCCAAAAAATTATTGAAGGACCCCCAAAAAATTTCTACAGGTGACTGACTGGGTTATTGCAAAAATTTGGGAACGGTACCACTCTTTGTTGTAACTTAGAAGAAAGTTATTGCTGCAATTAAAATTAATGAACGCTAGCAGTGAGAAACAGAAACGTTTCTTGCCTGATAAAATCCCAAAAAGTGAAGTAAGTTGAATGGTAATAGAAAATAGTACTTCACTTGAAGTACTGAGACGTGAAAAAAATATTGCAATTTTTTTTCAAGAAAGTGGGAAGTGTCACTAAAATGGTTTCGAAAATTCGGACTTGAAGTAGTATTTTGGTTTTAATTTTGAACGAAAATAGTGGTACCAACAACAAAAATAGTTAATAGTGTTTGACAATTTTTGTTTTTTTTTGCGTCGGGTTTTGACGTCACAATTAATAACAATTGCCAGAAAAATTGCAACAATTTTTATTTCGGTATTTGGTACCGTTGACGTCAGAGTCGTAGTACTATCGATATTTGAAATGGTGGTACTGTAACGATTTAAAAAAAATTGTAAGGCAATTTTTTCAAATTTCGAAAATTCGTTATTTTTGGTAGTACCGAAATGTTCCAAAGCTTTCTGATGGCCATTAATGCAAAAATTGAAGCTAAAATAGCAATCAAATCGTGTTTAGGGTTAAAATTGATCCTATTATGTCGAATTGAGATTATTTTCTTGTATTTGAAGACAATATTTCGGTTAAAAACGATTTCTTGGTGGTACCGACATTAATAGTATCAACATAACTAAAACGAAAAACCCAGAAAAAATTATTGAAGAACCTCCTTAAAATTTCGACAGGTGACTGGGTTATTACAATAATTTGAAACGGTACCACGCTTTCTTGTAACCCAGAAGAAAGTTATTGCTAAAATTAAAATTAGTGAACGCTAGCATTGAGAAACAGGAACGTTCTTTTGATAAAAACCCAAAAAATGAAGAAACTTGAATGGTAATAGAAAATAGTACTTTACTTGAAGTACTGAGATGTGAAAAAAATATTGCAATTTTTTTCAAGAAAGTGGGAAGTGTCACTGAAATGGTTTCGAAAATTGGGACTTGAAGTAGTATTTTGGTTTTAATTTTGAACGAAAATAGTGGTACCAACAACAAAAATAATGAATAGCGTTTGATAATTTTTGTTTTTTTGACGTCACAATCGATAACAATTACCAGAAGAATTGCAACAATTTTTATTTCGGTATTTGGTACCTCTGACGTCAGATTTGTGGTACTATCGATATTTGAGATGGTAGTACCACAACGATTTTAATTTTTTTGTAAGACAATTTTTTCAAATTTCGAAAAATCGCTATTTTTGGTAGTACCAAAATGTTCCAAAGCTTCCTGATGGCTACCAATGCAAAAATTGAAGTTAAAGCTGAAGTCAAAATGTATTTCGAGGTGAGTTTGATAGTAAGTTAAGGTCGAGGGTTGAATTTTGTTGTATTTGAAGACATTTTTTGGTAGTACCCGTTGTGGATTTTTTAAAAATTATCTAATTTGCTGTTTTTTACCAAAGTTTGAAAAGAGGCGTGATCCTGAAATATATTGAGGCGATAAATAAGTGAGAATTAAAAGAAAAAACAATCAAAATGCTTAAGTTATTGTTTAGTTTGGTGGTTTCCCACATAATTACGTCAAAATAGCAATCTACAATTTACCTAAGTTACGAAAGTTAATTGTTTTTCATTAGAATTTTATGATGATGACAATAAACGAGATCACCGTCTATCTAATGACCATCAACTGCAATGCATTATTGAGGATGAATCAGTAAACAGAATTAAATTGTGATTAAGTAGGTTACGAGTATTTTTTGTCACAAAAATGGATTCTCCCAGAAAGTCTACAGCGCCTTTAGGTAAGTTTTGGGGTAAATTTAATTTTTGAGTAATTGCTAACAGTGATATTTGTAGAGAACCCTCTCGAATTTATTTATAAAATTTTAATCAAACCTTTGCGCTATAAACTTTTCAAAATTGCGCTACTCTCCGTGGCTTTAATTTTGAGTTTTGGCCAATCGATTTTTATTTTGGAATTTGTTAGAGGAAACATCGATGCAGCTTCTTTCATTCAAGCAGCTCCAATTTTTTGCTCTTATTTTACGGTATTTTCGTTTTATGATTTTATAAATTTTTAATGAATTTTTTTTTAGTATATTACAGCGGCCATTTTTCTTCTCGCTTACGCCAACAATTTGGAGAAGTACCATGCCATGATCGAAAAATGTTGTCTTCATTTAGGAAGCGCCGGTGAAAAAATCGAAACAAAAATTCTTCATGAATGCAAATTGATTCGAATTTTTTTTGCAATTACTTTTTTCAATTATTGTTCAAGTGCTTTTGTTTTTTTGCCTCGTAACGAAAATATCGAGAAACTCTTCATAGTTATTGGATGGTTAAAAAAAAATGCGGGTTCTTGGAGTTTTACTTTGATTTGTTGTTATTTTGCCACTTTTCCTTTTATGATTTATTTCGCTTTAAGTGCTATGTTTCTGTTTATTTATTTTACAAGACACGGAATTTTCCAATTGTACATACTCAAAGAACATATTGGCAACATTCAAAGATCCCCTCACCACTTACAAGATGAAACACAACAAAAAAAATTTCGGGATCAACTGATTTTTTGCTACAAAATCTACCAAAACGTCCATGAGTAAGTAAACGAAAAACTTGCGCGTTCATTGATTAACATAAAACAAAACTGCTCGCCATCTAACGGCCAAATTCGAAATTAACAAGAATTGCGGCCGTCCAAAGATTGATATTGAGTTTCCTTAATTGCGCCATCTAGTAGCTAACTGCGGGAGTGGATCAATAGCGCAAGCGCATAGAATTGACTTATTTTAAAGGAAATGTCAAGAGAGTTGGAATAGGGCGGAGCTTCTAATTTGAGTCTCCATCTAACGGATTTCGTAGGGACTGTCAAAAGAGTTCGAACGGGGCGGAGTTTAAATAGCGCAGACGCGTCGATTCGAAGCGCTCTTTAAAGGATTTTAAGGGAACTGCTAAAAGAGTTCGAACAGGGCGGAGCTTCAAATTTGAGTCTCCATCTAACGGATTTTTGAGGAACTGTCAGAAGAGTTCGAACGGGGCGGAGTTTAAATAGCGCAGACGAGTCGATTCGAAGCGCTTTTTAACGGATTTTAAGGGAACTGCCAAAAGAATTTGAACAGGGCGCAGCTTCTAATTTGAGTCTCCATCTAACGGATTTTTGAGGAACTCATAAGAGTTCTAACGGGGCGGAGTTTAAATAGCGCAAACGCGTCGATTCGAAGCGTTCTTTAACGAATTTTAAAGGAACTATCAAGAGAGTTCGAACAAGGCGAAGCTTCTAATTTGAGTCTCCATCTAACGGATTTCCGATGAACTGTCATAAGAGTTCGAACGGGGCGGAGTTTAAATAGCGCAGACGCGTCGATTCGAAGCGCTCTTTAAAGGATTTTAAGGGAACTGCTAAAAGAGTTGGAACAGGGCGGAGCTTCTAATTTGAGTCTCCATCTAACGGATTTTTGAGGAACTGTCAGAAGAGTTCGAACGGGGCGGAGTTTAAATAGCGCAGACGAGTCGATTCGAAGCGCTTTTTAACGGATTTTAAGGGAACTGCCAAAAGAATTTGAACAGGGCGCAGCTTCTAATTTGAGTCTCCATCTAACGGATTTTTGAGGAACTCATAAGAGTTCTAACGGGGCGGAGTTTAAATAGCGCAAACGCGTCGATTCGAAGCGTTCTTTAACGAATTTTAAAGGAACTATCAAGAGAGTTCGAACAAGGCGAAGCTTCTAATTTGAGTCTCCATCTAACGGATTTCCGATGAACTGTCATAAGAGTTCGAACGGGGCGGAGTTTAAATAGCGCAGACGCGTCGATTCGAAGCGCTCTTTAAAGGATTTTAAGGGAACTGCTAAAAGAGTTCGAACAGGGCGGAGCTTCAAATTTGAGTCTCCATCTAACGGATTTTTGAGGAACTGTCAGAAGAGTTCGAACGGGGCGGAGTTTAAATAGCGCAGACGAGTCGATTCGAAGCGCTTTTTAACGGATTTTAAGGGAACTGCCAAAAGAATTTGAACAGGGCGCAGCTTCTAATTTGAGTCTCCATCTAACGGATTTTTGAGGAACTCATAAGAGTTCTAACGGGGCGGAGTTTAAATAGCGCAAACGCGTCGATTCGAAGCGTTCTTTAACGAATTTTAAAGGAACTATCAAGAGAGTTCGAACAAGGCGAAGCTTCTAATTTGAGTCTCCATCTAACGGATTTCCGATGAACTGTCATAAGAGTTCGAACGGGGCGGAGTTTAAATAGCGCAGACGCGTCGATTCGAAGCGCTCTTTAAAGGATTTTAAGGGAACTGCTAAAAGAGTTGGAACAGGGCGGAGCTTCTAATTTGAGTCTCCATCTAACGGATTTTTGAGGAACTGTCAGAAGAGTTCGAACGGGGCGGAGTTTAAATAGCGCAGACGAGTCGATTCGAAGCGCTTTTTAACGGATTTTAAGGGAACTGCCAAAAGAATTTGAACAGGGCGCAGCTTCTAATTTGAGTCTCCATCTAACGGATTTTTGAGGAACTCATAAGAGTTCTAACGGGGCGGAGTTTAAATAGCGCAAACGCGTCGATTCGAAGCGTTCTTTAACGAATTTTAAAGGAACTATCAAGAGAGTTCGAACAAGGCGAAGCTTCTAATTTGAGTCTCCATCTAACGGATTTCCGATGAACTGTCATAAGAGTTCGAACGGGGCGGAGTTTAAATAGCGCAGACGCGTCGATTCGAAGCGCTCTTTAAAGGATTTTAAGGGAACTGCTAAAAGAGTTCGAACAGGGCGGAGCTTCAAATTTGAGTCTCCATCTAACGGATTTTTGAGGAACTGTCAGAAGAGTTCGAACGGGGCGGAGTTTAAATAGCGCAGACGAGTCGATTCGAAGCGCTTTTTAACGGATTTTAAGGGAACTGCCAAAAGAATTTGAACAGGGCGCAACTTCTAATTTGAGTCTCCATCTAACGGATTTTTGAGGAACTCATAAGAGTTCTAACGGGGCGGAGTTTAAATAGCGCAGACGCGTCGATTCGAAGCGCTCTTTAACGGATTTTAAGGGAACTGTCAAGAGAGTTGGAACAGGGCGGAGCTTCAAATTTGAGTTTCCATCTAACGGATTTTATAGGGACTGTCATAAGAGTTCGAACGGGGCGGAATTTAAATAGCGCAGACGCGTCCATTCTAAGCGCTCTTTAACGGATTTTAAGGGAACTGCCAAAAGAATTTGAACAGGGCGCAGCTTCTAATTTGAGTCTCCATCTAACGGATTTTTGAGGAACTCATAAGAGTTCTAACGGGGCGGAGTTTAAATAGCGCAGACGCGTCGATTCGAAGCGCTCTTTAACGGATTCTAAGGAACCTGTCAAGAGAGTTCGAACAAGGCGGAGTTTCTAATTTGAGTCTCCATCTAACGGATCTCTGATGAACTGTCATAGAGTTCTAACGGGGCGGAGTTTAAATAGCGCAGACGCGTCGATTCGAAGCGCTCTTTAACGGATTTTAAGGGAACTGCTAAGAGAGTTCGAACAGGGCGGAACTTCTAATTTGAGTCTCCATCTAACGGATTTTTGAGGAACTTATAAGAGTTCTAACGGGGCGGAGCTTAAATTGCGCAAGCGCTCTTTAACGGATTTTTAAGGAACTGTCAAGAGAGTTCAAAGGGGGAGGAGCTTAAGTAGCGCAAGCGTGTTGGGAAGTTTATAATTGATGCGACTCGCCATGTAACGAATTACTGAGAAACTGTCTTAAGAATTGGAAGTAGAACAACGAAAGTAAAAAAATAGATAATTGAAGAAAAAAATTTAAATAACATTTTGTATAGAAAAAATCAGAACAAATAAGTTATTATTTAATTCAACAATTATTGGTAAATATCATTGTTTCCACATAACAACGTCAAGGTAGAAACCTGTAATTTATGTAACTTACGAAAGTTAAGTGTCCTTCATTAAAATTTTATGATAACGACATTAAGCGAGATTACCGTCCATCTAATGGCTATCAAATCTAAAGCATTATTGACGATAAGTGAGTAAACAGAAGTAAATTGTTGGATTACAATTATGTATCAGTCGCTAAAATGAAGTCTTCGAGAAAGTCTGTAGCGTCTCTTGGTAAGTTTTGAATAAAACTACGACTATTGACTGACACTGAAATTTGTAGAAAATCCCCTCGAGTTTATTAATAAAATACTAATCAAACCTTTACGCTATAGACTTTTCAAGATTTCACTTGTTTATGTAATTTTAATTTTGAGTTTTGGTCAATTAATTTTTATTTTGGAATTTGCTAGAGGAAACATCGATTCAACTTCGTTCATTCAAGCAGCTCCAATTTTTTGCGCTTACTTTACGGTATTTTTATTTTAAAATTTTATAAATTTTTAATGAATTTTTTTTTAGTATATTACAGCGGCCATTTTTCTTCTCGCTTACGCGGTCGATTTGGCCAAGTACCATGCTATGATTGAAAAATATTGTCTTCATTTAGGAAGCGCTGGTTCAAACATCCAAAACAAAATTCTTCGCGAATGCAAATGGATTCGATTTTTTTTTGTAATAGTTTTTTTGAATTCTTGTGCGACTGCTTTAACTTTTCTGCCTCGTAACGAAAATATTGAAAAACTTTACACAGTTGTTGGTTGGTTTAAACAAAATGCGGGTTCTTGGAGTTTTACTTTGATTTGTTGTTATTTTGCCACTTTTCCTTTTATGGTTTATTTCGCTTTATACACCACGTTTCTTTTTATTTATTTTACGAGACACGGAATTTTCCAGTTGTACATTCTCAAAGAACATATTAACAACATCCAGGGATCCCCTCACCACTTACATGATAAAACACAACAAAAAATTATTCAAGATCAACTGGTTTTCTGCTACAAAATTTACCAAAACGTCCACGAGTAAGTAAAAGAAGTTGCAACAAAATCCTTCAACATCTAACGGTCAAATTCGAAACTAACAAAGGTTTGCGTCAATGTTAAATTTCACGAATTGCGCCATCTACTGGTTACTAACTAGTTTAACAACAAAATCAATTCGGTACGTCATCCAGTGAATAATTATGGAAACAGAGTAAACTATCGTGGAAAACTTCTAATCGTTGCCACTCGCCATCTAACAGATTTATGAGGAACTTTTATAATATTTCGAAGGGGGCGGAGCTTCTAATTTTACTCGCCATCTAGCGGACGTTTAAAGGACTGAATGGGGCGGAGCTTAAAAAACGCAAGCGTTTAACGAATTTTTTGATAACTGTCACGAGAGTTTCAACGGGGCGAAAATTCTAATTTAGCGCCATCTAACGGATTTTTAATAAACTGCGATGAAAGTTCAAACGAGGCGAAGCTTATAATTTGAGTCTCCATTTAACGGGATTATGAGAAACTGTTCAGATTTTGACCAATTTGACTCGCCATCTAGCGGACGTTTAAGAAGCTGAATGGGGCGGAGCTTAAACAACGCCATCTAACGAATTTTTTGAGAACTGTCATAAGAGTTTAAAGGGGGCGGAGCTTCTAATTTTTGCCGCCATCTATCAGGTTTATGAAGAACTCTCGAGTTAGAACTGGAATTTATCGTCGTGAATTTTTGCTTATTTCATTTTCTATAGTTGCGCTACTTGATTTTAATTAATTTTCAGATTTATTAGTTACGGGACGAAGTTGTTGTATTATCCCATAACTCTGTGCCGTATTCCTGGAGTCGCAATGGGGGCTAGCATAATTTTCTTTACCAGAAGTGTAATTTGAAAAAATTTATCGGATAGTGTCGGACTAATTAATGATTTTTGCAGCAGTGGGGCAATGTAGAGATGTATCCGTTGATTTTAACGGTTAGTTTAGGTTTGACAGGTTTGTTGGCCGTTATTTTAGTTTCGGCACAAGCCGTCATTAACAATGTAAGTTTTGAAATTTAACAGTAAAAATTTTTAAAATTTTATTTTACAGTCTTCTCTCGTATTTGATTTGTTGTATGAATTGCCTTGGTATTATTGGAACAATTCCAACAAAAAAATTTTAATAATAATGCTAATGAGAACTTTAGAACCAATCGAGTATACCTCAACTGATGATTTGATCCTCAATTATAGTTTAGCGGTTGATGTAAGTGATTCGAGAAATTGTTGTTAAGTTGTTAATATTTTTTTAAAGGCTTTAAGGTCGGTGTTTTCTCTGACTACAGTCCTCTACCGTTTCAGAGATATGCAATAGTTATTTCTATTTTTATTATTATCGTTTTCAAATTTGTACTGCACAATTTTCACAGCCTAAACTCTGTTGGTAGTCCAGCGAAACGGGTCCAGAAGGAAAATACTTCTATGATGACGTCACTTAATAACACGATCCGTAGCACTTAACGACACAATTTCTAACATTGACACAGTTTTTTTAATTGCTTGTTGACTTAAACACAAATGTTAGTAACTGCAAAAAATTATTTACAACTGTCGCACTTCCTGTTCACCAATTGCCGAATAATTTTAATCTGTAAATAAAATTACTCAAAACTTACCTATAATTACAACGCAAAGTCCTTCAAAATTTCACATTTAGGGCCGAAAATTTTTTCAACAGTTGACTCCCCAAGTGTGACGTCTCCATCGCCAAGGTCAAGATTTGCCTTCCAAACGAAGCCAAATTCTTACAAGAAAATCCACATTTATAGGTTTAGGAGGTAATTTTGTAATCAGAAGAAAACAAAATTGATCGAAAATTTTCTTTTTTCAGAAATTAGAAGAAAATTTACCACCTGGGATTTCAAAGAAACTGGCGAATTGTTTGATTGAATTATTTTAACTATAAATAATTTTGTAACCCTTCAAACCTAATAAAACGTTTTTAATTTAATTTGTTGCTTCTATGAAAACGTCCTTTAATTAAAATTATTAAGATGAAGTCCTTGGTTTTTAAATTACTTGTGTTAATTGAGTAAACAGTTGGACTTCAGAGCATTTCGTTTTCATAAAGAAACGACAAGATTTCCAATTAAATTCAAAAGATTTGCAGAAACCTGTAAATTACTACCAATTTTTCCATGAGAGGGCATCATTAGTTTTCTCCAACATCAACGACCTCCTAGCTCCTATATGATCCTGGTAGCAGGAGCAAAATTTTCATCGAAACATTCTTCCAATTTCTTCTCTATGAGAGGGCATCATTAGTTAGAGCGAGGAGATCGAACTAGACACCTGTGTGTAGTTCCGATTTTCTCCGCTAGTTGGCGCCACCAGTAGCGTGACGTTTTCCCGCGCTTCGACGACCTCCTCGCTCTTCTGTGATCCTGGTAGCAAGAGTAAAATTTCCGCAAATTTCGGACGTGATTTCCAACTAAAATCGTTCAATTTTCTGGCGTTTCGTATCAGGATCACATGAGAGCGAGGAGGTCGTTTTTGCCGCCCGTCTCGGCGCATCCGTACTACAGGCATCTGTGTGTAGTTCCGATTTTTTCCGCTAGTTGACGCCACCAGTAGCGCGATATGTTCCCGCGCTTCGACGACCTCCTCGCTCTTCTGTGATCCTGGTAGCAGGAGTAAAATTTCCGTCAATTTCCAACTAAAATCGTTCAACTTTCTGGCGCTTCGCATCAGGATCACATGAGAGCGAGGAGGTCGTTTTTGCCGCATCGGCACAACAGGCACCTGTGTGTAGTTCCGATTTCTACCGCTAGATGACGTCACCAGTCGCTCCATGATTTTCCGCGCTTCAACGACCTCGCCCATCAGTGATCTTGGTAGCAGAAGTAAAATTTTCATGGGAATTTTTATTTTGTATTAGGATCATATAAAAGTGAGAAGGTGTCTGGCCTACACCTCCCATTATCAAGCTCTCTTCAACCTTCAACTTTTTTTAAGATTCAATAGTTCTGGATTTATCCGTTAGATTGCGCCAACTTAAGGGGTGGATGTAGAAATAAAATACAACTACAACATCTCTAATTAATTACGTATATTAAATTCAAATACAGAGCTATTTTGTATTAACTACATTGCACAATCCCTCCAGAATGTCTTCTTGGACCCTGGATCTGGGCTTCAGCTTTTCTTCAACTTCAACTCTCGGGAGCAGAATTCGACAGAGACTTCAAATTTCTGCGAAAAATCAAAACTCAAATAAATATACAGATGGTTGAAGATATTTAAAAGACGGGGGTTGTTATAGGGGATGTTAGCGGAAATTTATTCGGTTTCATGTTAACCACAAGGCGAAAGATTTCTCCAAAACTAAGAACGTTTCAGAGGAACTGAATTCAAAAATTATTTTTATTTTTTTACCTATAATTTGTTGACTCGTTGACTTGAACTGAAATGTTAATAATTGCAAACAAATTATTTACAACAGCCGCACTTCCTGCTCACCAATTGCCGGATAATTTCAATTTGTGAAAAAAATCACCCAAAATTTATCCAATTACAATGCAAAGTCCTTCAAAATTTCCACATTTAAGACCGCAAATTCTCTCAACAATTCAGTTGTTTCAACCAACACCAACAAAATGTTTGCCCCAACTTTCTTCATTCTTCTAACAATTTCCGTCGCTTTACCGGTAAGTTTTTTCCTTTATTGAATTTGATATTATTATCAAATTTACAGGCGATAACATCAGCATCTGATCAAGATGCATTCGAAGTAGCATCAACCGAATGTAGCAAACAATTTTCAACTTCAATTGAAGAATTAAAAATGAACAAAGGAACCGAAACTTATTATTGTTTCCTAAAGTGTCTCAATGAGAATCTGGGAATGTTGAGAAGTAACGGAATTTTCGATTTGGATCAATTACGAAAGTGTCCCAACGTTCAAAAACTCGAAGTGAAAGATCAGGCAGAATTAATCGAATGCGTCGGTCATTTGGGCAAAATCGTCAATTGTAGCGACATGAAGGGACTCACAGACTGTTTCAGTCACGCTAAATCTCTCGACCTGAACGGCTTGTTGTAATTATTGATTTTGCTATTATAATAAAGGGACTCATCTAATCTGATACGTCCGTCCTTTAGTTCCCCAATTCACACCCGGAGCGCTGAAATCGCCCAGTTCACTGCCTCTCTCTCGCTAGTTCGTGTTCGGCCTCCCGCTTTCGCTATTTCGTACTGTCACTCACTTTAGTTCACGCCCAGACCGCTTAGATGGGCCGGCGCTCTTTACTTCGACCCCAAGTTTCTTTGTCGTTCACGCTCTGGCTCTCTGTCTATCGCCCGCGTTCTGGCGCCCTCTGTGGTCCGCGATCCAAATCTTTGTCTGTCACCGGAGTTCTGGCTCCCGGTCTGTCAAACGCGCTCCGGCTCTCTGTTTATCGTCCGCATTCTGGCGCCCTGTCTGTCGTTTGCGCTCCAGCTCTCTGTCTGTCGTATGCGCTCCGGCTCTGTCTATCGTCCGCGTTCTAGCGCCCTGTCTGTTGCTTGCGCTCTAACTTTGTCTGTCGCTTGCGTTCTAGCTCTCTGTCGTCCGCGCTCCGACTCTTTTCCTGTCGTCCCGCTCCGCCTTTCTGTCTGTCGTCCGCATTCTGGCACCCTCTCTGTCATCTGCTCTCTCTCTCTATCCTCCGCGTTCTAGCTCTCTGTCTATCGTCCGCGTTCTGGCGCCTTGTCTGTCGCTTGCGCTCTAACTATCTGTCTATCGTTTGCGCTCCGGCTCTCTGTCTATCGTCCGCGTTCTGGCGCCCTGTCTGTCGCTTGCGCTCTAACTCTCTAGTCTGTCGTTTGCGCTCCGACTCTGTCGCTTGCGTTCTAGCTCTTTGTCGTTTGCGCTCCGACTCTCTTTCTATCGTCCGCGTTCTGGCGCCCTGTCTGTCGCTTGCGCTCTAGCTATCTGTCTGTCGCCTGCACTCTAGCTCTCTGTCTGGCGCTTGCGCTCTAACTATCTGTCTATCGTTTGCGCTCCGGCTCTCTGTCTATCGTCCGCGTTCTGGCGCCCTGTCTGTCGCTTGCGCTCTAACTCTCTAGTCTGTCGTTTGCGCTCCGACTCTGTCGCTTGCGTTCTAGCTCTTTGTCGTTTGCGCTCCGACTCTCTTTCTATCGTCCGCGTTCTGGCGCCCTGTCTGTCGCTTGCGCTCTAGCTATCTGTCTGTCGCCTGCACTCTAGCTCTCTGTCTGTCGCTTGCGCTCTAGCTATCTGTCTATCGTTTGCGCTCCGGCTCTTTGCCTGTCGTCCCGCTCCGCCTTCCTGCCTGTCGTCCCGCTCCGTCTTTCTGCCTGTCGTACGCTTTCTGGCACCCTATTTGTCTACTCTCTCTATATTTTGCGTTCTGGCGCCTTGTCTGTAGTCTGCTCTCTCTCTCTATCGTCCGCGTTCTGGCGCCCAGTCTGTCGTACGTGCTCTGGCTGTCTGTCGTCCGCGCTTCGACTCTCTGCCTGTCGTCCGCGTTCCGGCACCCTGTTTGTCTACTCTCTCTCTCTATCTTTCGCGTTCTGGCGCCTTGACTGTCGTCTGCTCTCTCTCTCTATCGTCCGCGCGCCGACTCTGTCTGTCGTCCGCGCTTCGACTCTCTGCCTGTCGTCCGCGTTCTGGCACCCTGTTTGTCTACTCTCTCTCTCTATCTTTCGCGTTCTGGCGCCTTGACTGTCGTCTGCTCTCTCTCTCTATCGTCCGCGCGCCGACTCTGTCTGTCGTCCGCGTTCTGGCACCCTGTTTGTCTACTCTCTCTCTCTCTATCTTTCACGTTCTGGCGCCTTGACTGTCGTCTGCTCTCTCTCTATTCTCCGCGTTCTGGCGCCCCGTCTGTCGTCCGCGCTCCGACTCTCTGTCTTTCATCCGCGTTCCGGCGCCCTGTCTGTCGTCCGCGCTCTGGCTCTCTGTCTATGGTCCGCGCTCTGGCTCTCTGTCTATGGTCCGCGCTCTGTCTGCCGTCCGCGCTCCGACTCTCTCTCGTCCGCACTCCGACTCTCTGTCTGTCGTCCGCGTTCTGACGCCCTGTCTGCGTCTGCTCTCTCTCTCTCTCGCTATCGTCCGCGCTCCGACTCTCCGTCTGTCGTCCACGCTCTGGCTCTGTCTATCGTCCGCGTTCTGGCGCTTTGACTGCGTCTGCTCTCTCTCTATCGTCCGCGGTCCGGCTCTCTGCCTTTCGTCCGCGTTCTGGCACCTTGTCTGTCGTCCGCGCTCTGGCTTTCTGTCGTTCGAGGGGTGTGGATTCACTCTACTTACAATTTAAGCTTAAAAACTAAAGAAATTACTGATTTATTAGCAAATAGGTTACAATTCTTGACAGCGAAAAGTTAATAGTTAATAAATACAAAAAAAAAAGTTTAAAAAAATTATGCGAGACTCTAACCCTTCAAGCTACTCATTCCGGCCCTCATAATCTCATCAACCAACAACAAATTACTAGCAATGATTGAACAAGAATTAATAATTTGCTTTTTAACGATATAATTATCGTAAATTCCAGCATCCTTCGAATTAATTGGTCCTCCGGACGCCAAATCCAAACCGACCGGTTCCGGACTAATCCTTGATTCTTCTTGCAACTTAACCAGAGTATCCTGCAATTAAATTTTCAAATAAACGAATTTTTTAAAAAACAAAAAAATACAAACCTGAGTGTCGTAACCAGAATTCATAGCCAAAACTTTGGGAATAATCAAAAGGGCTTCAGCGAACGCAGCCACCCCTAACCTAGTTTTACCTTTAACAGTATCCTTGAATTGTAGCAGTTCCTTATGGGCGGTGATTTCGAAAGCGCCCGCGCCTAAAATTGTTTAATTAATTTAAAAAAAATGTATAAGAAAATTAAGTACCGGGAATCAACCCTTTGTCTTCGATCGCGTTGTTGACTGATCTGAGTCCGTCCCTGATAGCGTCTTTCATTTGGGATATAACGTGCATGTTGGGGCCACGTATCAGAATCGTAACGGAATGAGGATTTTTGCATTCTTCTACGAAAGTGAATTTTTCTTCCCCCAATGTATGTTCGTAAACGAGTCCGGCAAAACCCAATTGATCCGGTTGGACATCATCCAAATGATTGAGAGCGACACCTCCACATGCTAGAGCGAGACGTTCCATGTTGCGTCTTTTAGCACGTCGCAACGCCATAATCCCTTCTTTCGCCAACATATCAAGACTCATCGGATCGATACCTTTTTGGTTAATAACAACGAAATTATTCGAAGTAGAATCGCACAATTTTTTTTTCAATTCGATAATTTTCTTGACTCTTTGTTCGATGAATTCGCGTTCGGCATGGACCATTTTCTCGCGTTCTTCGGCGGTTTTGTAGAAGAAACCCGAATTGACTTCGCTCTTTTCATATTCTAAACTGACATTGCAGGTTAGAATGAAAGCGTTGGTGAGACGTTTCGGCATATCGGGATGACGCGAACCGTGATCAAGTACTAAACCTTTAACCAACGACGTGTTATTGGCGGATTTATGTTTCATTTGCATCAATTCGATCATGTGGAGATCGACCGGTTTTTCGTCTTGTCGTATTTGTAAAACTGCATCGACACAAATTCCAGTCAAAAGATCAGCGATCGATTTATGTACTTTAGTACGGAGACTCGTACGACAAACGTCGAGTAAATTCTCGCGATTTATCGTAATTGGAATTTTGATTTTGTCCAAAACTTCAATGGTTTTAGCACGAGCTTTGTCAAAACCTTCCGTCAAAACTCGGGGATGTAAACCTTCCGAAATCATAATGTCAGCTTGTTTCAGTAATTCTCCGATGAGGAGGACAGTGGAAGTGGTGCCATCACCGGTCATGTCGTCTTGAGCGGTCGAAGCACGGGCGATTAACGAAGCGGTCGGATGTTGAATTTGCATCTCGTGCAAAAGAACGTTGCCGTCTTTTGTGATTTTGATGTCGCCGGAGCCCGAAACTAACCTAATAACGAAAAAATATTTGTGAGGTTATGTTGTGAAAACGTCAAATTACGCCCTCAAATGAGTGAAAATTGCCCAATAACGAGGATTTTGAGTTTCGCACCTTTTACGTCAACAAAAACAACGAAAATTACTCAAAATCTGCAATTTTTGATGCATACCGAAAACAAAAGAAAAACAAGTAATTGCGAGTTTAATCAAAAAATTTCGTCAAAAACTAGCAAAACTGTTTCAATAGCCCAGACAACAGTCTAAAAATTGCAAAAAAATCAAAAACACTCATGAAACGAAAATTTGAGGTTATGTCAATTCCGGCAAATTCGACGTTGGAAAAACCTCAACGATTCAAGTTGATTTACATAATTTCGGGTCTTCTTAATCGTAATTAGAGGTTCCAGGACCGTCTTTAGGGGGAATTAGGGATAAAAAAGGGATTGGCCGCGTCATGTGCTCACATTTTCATAGTTCCTTTAGGGCCGAGATTCGACTTCATCACATCCTGGATGCCTTTCGCTGCCGAAATATTGATGGCTAAAGCTTGCGCGGCCCTGGCCACTTCCGCTTTAGGATTCAGGAGACTTATTGCCATTTTTTGGTCGAATTTCGTCAATTATCACTCACTTTGCCCAAATAACTGAGAACAAGAGTCGGTAATAAAGCGAGCGACAATACCGGATGAGATTGCGCAATGGCCGCCGGCGCCAATTTCAAAAGATTTCAGCGGTTCCTGGATTATGCCCCAATTTCGAAATTTTTACGACTCAAAGCTAAAAACTTTCGAAAAAAATTTTAAAGTCGAGACAAATTATTTAAATTTCTATTATGGAATAACAAAAAATTATGCGTATGTAATTTTAAATTAAAAAAATTATTGAGGGAATTCTGTTAATTTCTGTTTAGTTTTTCGCAAAATTTCGATAATTTTTTTTAATTACTAGAAAATCGTACGTATGGAATGGCGACGAGGCCATTAACCTAAACACTAAACATCACGTTGGCGAGCTAAACAATCGCACGGGAATGCAATGCCCGCAACCTCGAAAAAATCGAAGTTCACCTGAAACATAAACAAATCGACACTTATAAAAACGTGGATCGCCATGAGAAAATCATTCAAACCTCAACACCACCAACAATGCATCAATCAACCCTATTAACAGTTTTGGTATCCCTGATGGCCGCAGTAATGGTAAGTTTCACTTCTACCAACATAAAAAACTAACAAAATTAAATTTTAAAAGGCCCATCATTTGGAGGGGAATCCCATGTTTTGCAGCAATTGCGGTTTAGGTTCCGGCGAAGACGTTTGTCGCCATTCAAAATGCACCCCTTTAGTGGTCCGTCCGTTAGAACTCCCCAAACCCACATTGCCCGTCCCCAAAGTAGTTTGCGCTCCTGTCGGCGGTATCCCCCCTCTAATTCCGATAGGCGGACCGTGCAGTTGTCACACTTCAATTGTCAAACCGGCAGTGTTGCCAAAACCGCAATGTAACAGATGTTGCATGCAAGCCAACATGCAACAATCCCACCATCACGAAACGAATTACAACATGGCAATGTCATCGGGTGTAGCGACACGTCCGATTGTTGTTGATGACGCCATGCAACGTTACGCTAATCCAGCACAAACGATGCCAGCTGACGCTGTTTCTTTAGCTATCGCCTACAAGATGGCGCAAGAAGCTTGCCATCTTAACGAAGATAAATTATCGTTCGGTTTCAGGAGTATGCCGAAAGAAATGCCGGCAGCTAGGGTAATTACCGGAATTTTTTTGATTTTTTTTAATTATAATTTTAGAGGAAAACCAACAATATTGCGGAAGAAAATTTGTTTAACCTCAACGGACAAATTGTTGAATTAAAACCGATCCAGTGTGCCGGTAGTGGTAAATCTTTAGACGAAGAAGCCGCCGAAGAACTGCTCGAGTTATCTGAAGAAGACAGAGAAGCGGCTGGGGAATTAAAACGAATCAGTTTAGGCGAAATCGGATACGACGTGGCAAAAAGTAATTTCGAAAAAAATTTTTTCTTTTCTAAATTGATTGATTTTAGTTAAACCAGCGCCTTTCGTTAATGTTCCTTTAACGAATCCTCTTCAATTGGTTGAAGAAAAATTGGAAGAAGCTGCTAATTGTAATGATGGTTTCAAACCTGGTAACGTGATTATCCGACAAGTTCCCAAACCTGAGTTCTATGATTTCCCGGTGCCATTGCCGGAACCTTGTGGCGAATCCGGAGAAGTTTACGTTCCACCTCCACCAGTAACACCGCCATCTTGCGGATGCGGCCAAAACCCTTGCGGTTGTCCTTGCTACATGGCGTCCAGTTCTTCCACCTCGAATTGCCACAACAAAATGTCCAGCAGCGTCATGTTCCAGAAGTTGGGATGCGATTTTAACTAAATGAAGCAATCAACACAAAATGTTTTATTAATTATCGTCGGATCACTTGGTTGCTTGTAAATAATTGTTGTAATTCAATAAAAATATGTTAAAGAAAATTTTATTAGTATCAATAATCTCCACCTAGTAGAAAAGTTGTTTTGGCGCTAAAATCAACCACTAACAGAACTAATTTTTATTTGAAACTATTGAGAAATTTCAAAACAGTCCTTCTACTCCACTCTCGGCTCTTTGGATTAATCGGACTCGCGACTGCAGCGCCGCCATTTTGCCGCAACTAATTTTCGAAAATTTTAAATTACAAAACGCAACCAAATCGATTACGGATCGTGGATTTGACTCGAAATTTATTGCGCGATCGACGCCCTTTTTGCCCCCATACCATGACGATTTTTGGCGTTTTTTTTCCGCAACATAACCCAACTTTTTCGAGCTGTCAAACTTTAATTATTTGACCGAAATCGGCGATTTTCAGTCACAAATGGCCCGAAAAGTGTATTGTACTTGTTTCAACAAGTTTCCGCCACCTAATTACGAAAATTGAACTTTGAAAATGTTTTCGAAATGTTAAATTTTTGCATTCCTGAATTGGTCAGTGTTTTCGTGTTTTTAGCCCTTTTTGCTTCAATTAACTACTTTTAGGGCATGCACGTAGTAGTGGTTGACGGTATTTGAGGAAATTACCTGGATCCAATTTACAACAAAACTCATTTTTAGCTGAAACTTGTGAAAATTTTCAAAAAATCTTTTCCACTCTCAGCTCTTTGGATCAATTGGACTGGCGACTGCAGCGCCGCCATTTTGCCGCAACTAATTTTTCGAAAATTTAAATTTTAAACTACAAAACGCAACCAAATGGATAACGAATCGTGGATTAGACTCGAAATTTATTGCGCGATCGACGCCCTTTTTGCCCCCATACCATGACGATTTTTGGCGTTTTTATTCCGCAACATAACCCAACTTTTTCGAGCTGTCAAACTTTAATTATTTGACCGAAATCGCCGATTTCCAGTCACAAATGGCCCGAAAAGTGTGTCGCACTTGTTTCAACGAGATCCCGCCACATAACTACACCGTATTAACACCAAATGACGAAAATTCAACTTTTGAAAATGTTTTCGAAATGTTAAATTTTTGCATTCCTGAATTGGTCAGTGTTTTCGTGTTTTGAGCCTCATTTCGCTTCAATTAACTACTTTTAGGACATGTACGTAGTAGCGGATGCCGTTATTTGCGAAAATTGCTTGGATTTACTCAAAACCGTTTTCTTATTCAAAAGAAAATGTGTCGAAGCCGAAGAAAAAATCACAAATTATTTATATTTAAATAAAGTTAACGGATTGGACTTTGAACAAGTTGATTTAAATCTAGTTAAAGCTAGTTTCGATCATTCCGAAACTAACAATAATTTAATTATTAAAGGTCAGTGGTGGTCAAAAACCCCCCAATTTTTAGGAATATTTCCAAAATTTGTGGCTATTAAAAATCCCTCAATTCTTGTTACTAAAACGTTTCATTGCAGAGGAACCTCTAACGAACCACCAAGAATTGTCTATCAAGCCAGACCCGGATTCGTCTCCGTTTCGTTTTAATAAGAAACTTCTCGTTTGTAGCTACGTTTCGTCTATTGATGAAAAATTTGCTAATCCAGCATGTCGGGGTTGTCTCACTTCTTCTACTGATCCTTCAGATCACGTTCGTGTTCCAACGCCTTTTCTGCGTTGTCATAATTGTGGCAAAACTTTTAAAAAAATCGAAGCTTTCCGTAAACATATCGATAATCATATTAGACGTAATCCTTGTTTGTTGTGTGGAAAACGTTTCCGTAATCCGTCTGGACTCGAAACACATATACTAACACATACCGGTATTAAACCTTACGAATGTCGATGTTGTGGTAAAAGATTTCAACAGAATTACACTTTGAAACAGCATGAACGTAACCATGATGAATCTACATCGTTGAGGTGTCTTGTTTGTTTGAAAATGTTTTCAACTAAGTACAATTTACAGGTCCATATGGCGGTACATGAACAAGGAAAGAAGAGGTACGGTTGTGAAGAGTGCGGGAAGAGATATTTTCATAAAATGCAATTAAGGAGACACAAATTGAGGGTCCATATCAAGACTGAGGAGTTGATTTAGTTTTAATTTTGTGTTAGTGTTTTAAATAGTCATGTTATAAACGTTAGATTGTTATTTAAGCTATTTGTTAGTGTTTTTAAATCGATTTTTAAATTTTTTTAACGATATTTTAAAGAGTTTTCCTTAAGCTTTCCGAATTTGTATTGCATTGTTCTCTACGCCTTTTAGTTTTCGAATTATTCGCAATTTTCAAAATGTTAGTTCTAGGAAAGTGGCGCTGTAATCGCAAATTACACAAAACTGCAAATATTTCGAAAACTAAAAGAGCTAGAATTAAACTGTTTTCATACTATGAGAGGGCACTAAGCTTTGGTTCAGAAAAGTGGCAACTTATTAATTAGAAAATTTTTATTGAACCTTGAGAATTTTTTTCAATGTTTTTATGTAGCAAAAATTGGCTATTTGGGGAGAATTCTCGCAATTTTCATAATTTATTAACCTTTACGCCTTTTAGTTTACGAATTGTTGTCAATTTTCAAAATGTTAGTTCTAGAAAAGTGGCGCTGTAATCGCAAATCACACAAATCTTCAAATATTTCGAAAACTAAAAGGGCTAGAATGAAACTGTTTTCATATTATGAAAGGGCATTGAGCCTTGGTTCGGAAAACCTGAAACTTATTAATTAGAAAAATTTTATTGAAGCCTGAAAAATTTTTGATGGTCGTAAAACTTTTCTCAAAGGTTCAATGTAGAAGAAAATTTGCTATTTGGGGAGAACTCTCAGTTTTCATAATTTATGAACCTTTACGACTTTTAGTTTACGAATTATTGCAAATTTTCAAAATATCAGTTCTAGAAAAGTGGCGCTGTAATCGCATATCACACAAAACTGCAAATATTTCGAAAACTAAAAGGGCTAGAATGAAACTGTTTTCATATTACGAAAGGGCATTAAGCCTTGGTTCAGAAAACGTGAGACTTATTAATTAGAAAAATTTTATTGAAGCCTGAAAAATTTTTGATGGTAGTAAAACGTTTCTCAAAGGTTCAATGTAGAAGAAAATTTTCTACATGGGGAGAACTTCCACGATTTTCATAATTGATAAACTTTTACGTCTTTCAGTTCACGAGTTATCGCCAATTTTCAAAATGTTAGTTCTAGAAAAGTGGCGCTGTAATCGCATATCACACATCTTCAAATATTTTGAAAACCAAAAGGGCTAGAATGAAACTGCTTTGACAGTATGAATGGACATTAAGTTTTGGTTCAGAAAACCTGAGACTTATTAATTAGAAAAATTTTATTGAAGCCTGAAAAATTTTTGATGGTCGTAAAACTTTTCTCAAAGGTTCAATGTAGAAGAGAATTTGCTACATGGGGAGAATTTCCACAATTTTCATAATTGATAAACTTTTACGTCTTTTAGTTTACGAGTTATGACCAATTTTCAAAATGTTAGTTCTAGAAAAGTGGCGCTGTAATCGCATATCACACAAATCTTCAAATATTTTGAAAACCAAAAGGGCTAGAATGAAACTGCTTTGACAGTATGAATGGACATTAAGTTTTGGTTCAGAAAACCTGAGACTTATTAATTAGAAAAATTTTATTGAAACCTGAAAAATTTTTGATGGTCGTAAAACTTTCCTCAAAGGTTCAATGTAGAAGAAAATTTTCTACATGGAGAGAATTTCCACAATTTTCATAATTGATAAACTTTTACGTCTTTTAGTTTACGAGTTATGGCCAATTTTCAAAATGTTAGTTCTAGAAAAGTGGCGCTGTAATCGCATATGACACAAATCTTCAAATATTTTGAAAACCAAAAGGGCTAGAATGAAACTGCTTTGACACTATGAATAGACATTAAGTTTTGGTTCAGAAAGCCTGAGACTTATTAATTAGAAAAATTTTATTGAAGCCTGAAAAATTTTTGATGGTCGTAAAACTTTCCTCAAAGGTTCAATGTAGAAGAAAATTTTCTACATGGAGAGAATTTCCACAATTTTCATAATTGATAAACTTTTACGTCTTTTAGTTTACGAGTTATGGCCAATTTTCAAAATGTTAGTTCTAGAAAAGTGGCGCTGTAATCGCATATCACACAAATCTTCAAATATTTCGAAAACTAAAAGGGCTAGAATGAAACTGCTTTGACAGTATGAATAGACATTAAGTTTTGGTTCAGAAAGCCTGAGACTTATTAATTAGAAAAATTTTATTGAAGCCTGAAAAATTTTTGATGGTCGTAAAACTTTTCTCAAAGGTTCAATGTAGAAGAGAATTTGCTACATGGGGAGAATTTCCACAATTTTCATAATTGATAAACTATTACGTCTTTTAGTTTACGAGTTATGACCAATTTTCAAAATGTTAGTTCTAGAAAAGTGGCGCTGTAATCGCAAATCACACAAATCTTCAAATATTTTGAAAACTAAAAGGGCTAGAATGAAACTGTTTTCATATTATGAAAGGGCATTGAGCCTTGGTTCGGAAAACCTGAAACTTATTAATTAGAAAAATTTTATTGAAGCCTGAAAAATTTTTGATGGTCGTAAAACTTTTCTCAAAGGTTCAATGTAGAAGAAAATTTGCTATTTGGGGAGAACTCTCAGTTTTCATAATTTATGAACCTTTACGACTTTTAATTTACGAATTATTGCAAATTTTCAAAATATCAGTTCTAGAAAAGTGGCGATGTAATCGCATATCACACAAAACTGCAAATATTTCGAAAACTAAAAGGGCTAGAATGAAACTGTTTTCATATTATGAAAGGGCATTGAGTCTTGGTTCAGAAAACCTGAGACTTATTAATTAGAAAAATTTTATTGAAGCCTGAAAAATTTTTGATGGTCGTAAAACTTTTCACAAAGGTTCAATGTAGAAGAAAATTTGCTACATGGGGAGAATTTCCACAATTTTCATAATTGATAAACTTTTACGTCTTTTAGTTTACGAGTTATGGCCAATTTTCAAAATGTTAGTTCTAGAAAAGTGGCGCTGTAATCGCAAATCACACAAATCTTCAAATATTTCGAAAACTAAAAGGGCTAGAATGAAACTGTTTTCATATTATGAAAGGGCATTGAGTCTTGGTTCAGAAAACCTGAGACTTATTAATTAGAAAAATTTTATTGAAGCCTGAAAAATTTTTGATGGTCGTAAAACTTTTCACAAAGGTTCAATGTAGAAGAAAATTTGCTACATGGGGAGAATTTCCACAATTTTCATAATTGATAAACTTTTACGTCTTTTAGTTTACGAGTTATGGCCAATTTTCAAAATGTTAGTTCTAGAAAAGTGGCGCTGTAATCGCAAATCACACAAATCTTCAAATATTTCGAAAACTAAAAGGGCTAGAATGAAACTGTTTTCATATTATGAAAGGGCATTGAGTCTTGGTTCAGAAAACCTGAGACTTATTAATTAGAAAAATTTTATTGAAGCCTGAAAAATGTTTGATGGTCGTAAAACTTTTCTCAAAGGTTCAATGTAGAAGAAAATTTGCTACATGGGGAGAATTTCCACAATTTTCATAATTGATAAGCTTTTACGTCCTTCAGTGTACGAGTTATGGCCAATTTTCAAAATGTTAGTTCTAGGAAAGTGGCGCTGTAATCGCAAATTACACAAATCTTCAAATATTTTAAAAACTAAAAGAGCTAGAACGAAACTGTTTCCATATCATGAACGGGCATTAAGTCTTGCTTCAGAAAACCTGAGACTTATTAAGTAGAAAATTTTTATTGAAGCCTTAAAAAATTTTTGATTGTCGTAAAACTTTTCTTAGAGATTCTATGTAGAAGAAAATTTGCTATTTGGGGAGAATTCTCACAGTTTTCATAATTTATGAACCTTTACGCCTTTTAGTTTACGAATTATTGCCAATTTTCAAAATATTAGTTCTAGAAAAGTGGCGCTGTAATCGCATATCACACAAAACTGCAAATATTTCGAAAACTAAAAGGGCTAGAATGAAACTGTTTTCATATTATGAAAGGGCATTGAGTCTTGGTTCAGAAAACCTTCGACTTATTAATTAGAAAATTTTTATTGAAGCCTGAAAAATTTTTGATTGTCGTAAAACTTTTCTCAAAGGTTCAATGTAGAAGAAAATTTTCTACATGGGGAGAACTTCCACGATTTTCATAATTGATAAACTTTTACGTTTTTCAGTTCACGAGTTATGGCCAATTTTCAAAATATTAGTTCTAGAAAAGTGGCGCTGTAATCGCAAATCACACAAAACTGCAAATATTTTGAAAACTAAAAGGGCTAGAATGAAACTATTTTCATATTATGAAAGGGCATTAAGTCTTGCTTCAGAAAAGTTGAGACTTTTTAATTAGAAATTTTTATTGGGGCCCCAAAAAATTCGTTACTGTCATCAAATTTTTTTCACGTGTTCCTTAAAGCAGAAATTTTGTTATTTGTGGAAAATCGTCGATATTTTCCATACTTGTAAACCGTTAACATTTGAGGGTTTCAATTTTCGAGTTATTGTCAAATTTTCCGGAAAAATGGCGCTGCAATCGCAAATTGCACAAAATTGCAGATATTTCGAAAACCAAAAGGGCTAAAAGAAATTTGATTTCATATCATAAAACAGTTGCAGAACAACCAAATTTTGTTAATTTTGTGACCTAAAAAAAATTCCGTGTAAATTTCAAAATTATTAAATTAGTTCAACCCAAGTGGCGCTGTCGCTACCGAAATTGAAAGTAAAACCATTCAAATTTCAATAATTACACTTAATAACGTTCCGCCGGTTTCCTCAAAAGTGTTCCGTAATCTCAGAAGCGCGTCTTGAATTTCAATTAGTAAACAGTTTCGCTTTCGTTCTCTTGAAGAAAATCAAAAAAAAAAAAAAAAAGTTACAAAAAGACGATTTTTTGTTCCAAAAAATCTGGATCGTGTTTCGAAACGAGGCCGGTCCTGTTCTCGACCGGTGGCCTTTGGTGGAATCTCCTCGTCCGGTTCTTACCTGCATTCCAAGATGGCGTCCGGAGGAATGCGGGTAAATAACTGTTAGACGCTGTGCACTTGTTTCGTTGCGGCGATTTGTTGAATTATTGCTGTGAAACTGTTGACGGTTTCGGTTTTCTTGTGGAAAAGTGCGGAAAACTGACCGCCAGTTCGGTGTGAAAATCTTAAACGATTTTCCCGAAGGATGTGCAAGGTGCCGGATTTCCGCCAACATGTCACACAGGGATTTCACGGAGGTAAGTCAGGAGCGCCGGGAAAAACCTAAAAAAAACAAAAAATTACCAATTCGGCTAAAATAAACAACCGCGAGTCGCCTTGGCGACTGTTGACAATGGAAGCGACGATTTCGGGGAAAACGCGATTTGGTGGGTGGAGGCGAAATTTCGGGTGTTTTTTCCCGGACGTTTGACCCTGGCGTTGAACTCTCCGGTTTCGTTGAAATCTCCAAATTGCGTGCGATTTTTGAGGATTTATCGTTATCTTTCGATTGGTTTTTGACGGCTCTCAAGCCCGTTCACACGATTCTCGAATTATCTAAGGAGCCATCTCGAATTTTTCACGTAATTACTGGGTAGGTACACATCGGGCACCGCAACGGCGGATGCGCTGATTGCTGAAGAACTACAAGCTACAGGTGTGTTTTATTGCTGCCATCAATTTTTTCTACTTCGTTTCTAACTTTTGGTTAAATTATTTGGTAGTGCGAGGTTTTTAGCCTTTTTGACCATTCACCAATTAACAGCAATTTGGTGCATTGAGGACTGTAGAAAGTTGAAAAACCTGAACAAGTTTTAATTTACCAAAACACGAGAAAAGAGAGTCGAACTGTACAAGAAATTCAATAAATGTCCCACCTCTAACTGCACTTTTTTGACAATCTCCAATCGCAAGTTACACTTCTCGCAAGATGCAGTTCTCTTATGTGAGTTTTTAGTATTTTTTTCAAAATTTAGGCAAATTCCAATAATTTTTGTGTTTTTTTCAATTTTTTATGTATTTTTTGTAAGAGTTTGCACTTTAAACTTTGCACAACTTTTATAACTTTTCTGTCAACCTTTTACGATATTTTATGTTAAATTTCGCATATTTTATATCTTAATAGTAATACTTAGTGAAAGTTTGCACCTTAAACTTTGCACTGCTTAGTTTTTTTTTAAATAACCTTCCTTGTTCTTTTCTTAAAACGTAAGCGAGATTCAATTAATTTACGATTTAAATTTTGTAGAGTTTTGCACATTTTATTTACTGCACCTCCTTCAAAGTTGCGATTTTCTATAAAAAAAATTACCTTCAATTTTTTCTCCTACAATTTTTGTGAGTTTGCACTTTTTGTTGTTATTTCTCTTTCACTCTGTATTAAACTTTCCACTTTTTTAAAAATTTAGTTGAATTTTTGAAGTCTACTTACTTTTAGTGCTTATTGGTGGAAGTTTGCACTTTAAACTTTGCACTATTTGCGCTTTTTAAAAATATTTCTGTTACTTCTATGACATTTTATGTTGAATTTTGCATAATTTATAACTCAATAGCAATAATTGGCAAAAGTTTGCACTTTAAACTTTGCATTACTTTTATAAAATCGCGCTTTTCTGTGAACCTTTTACGATATTTCATGTTCAATATTGCAATATCTCAATAGTAATACTTTGTAAATGTTTGCACCTTAAACTTTGCACTGATACAGTTTTTTTTTAAACAAAGTTCCTAGTTTTTTCCTAAAACGTCAGCGAGATTCAATTAATTGAAGATTCAAATTTTGTAGAGTTTTGCACATTTTATTTACTGCACCTTCGTCAAAGTTGTGATTTTTTGTAATTTTTTCATACCTTTAATTTTGTGTCCAAGTAATTTTTGTGAGTTTGCACTTTTTGTTGTTATTTTTCTATTGCCTTGTATTAAACTCTCCACTTTTTTTAAATTTAGCTGAATTTTCGAAGTTTACTTACTCTTAGTGCTTATTGGGGGAAGTTTGCACTTTAAACTTTGCACTATTTGCGCTTCTTAAAAATATTTCTGTTACTTCTATATTTTTATCTCAAATTTTACATAATTTATATCTCAATAACAATACTTGGTAAAAGTTTGCACTTTAAACTTTGCACAGCTTGCGTCTTTTTTAAACGTTTTTGTTTCTTTTTTTTAAACTTCAATAAGATTTAATGAACTTACGATTTAAATTTTGTGGAGTTTGCACTTTTTGCACAGTTTGCAAAGTTGTAATTTTTTGTAACATTTTTTTTTACTTTTAATTGTGGCCCATTTACATGAAGTTATCTTTTATAATGTTTCTTCACTTTTAATGGTATCAAATTTTGTAAGTAATTTTGGGAGTTTGCACTCTTTCTGCTTGAATTTTGCACTTTTTCTCAAAGTTCAATGATCGTCAATGATAATTTTAACATTTTTTAACGAATCTTTAAAATTTAAATCTTAATTGTGACATTGGGGGAAAGTTTGCACTCTAAACCTTGCACTTTAATCTTTGCACTATTTCCGGATTCTTCGCCGATTTGTCTTTTTGTGTTTTTCGAAAAGCCACTAAACTTCAATTGATTTACAATTTAAATTTTGTAGAATTTGCACTTTCTACTTACTGCACTTTTCTCAGATTGATAAATTTTTGCAGTAATTTTTTTTTACTTTTAATTGTAGTTTCTTTAGATGAGGGTGCACTCCCTGCAAGTAACTTTTGTAAGTTTGCACTTTTCTTGTTATTCTTTTGTGACATTTTAACTAAACTTTACACTTTTTTCTAAAAATTCAAACCACTTTCAGCAAATTTTCAATATCCTTAATCAAATATTTGAAATTTATTTCTTCATGGTGATACTGGGTTTAGGTTTGCACTTTAAACTTTACATAATTTTTGTTAAAAAAGTTAATATGAAATTTAATTAATTATTAATTCAAAATCTGTAAAATTTGCACATATTACTCACTGCACTTTCTTCGAATTGGTGTTTTTTTTATAATGGTTTTTAAAATTTTAATTGTAATTCATTTAGATAAAGGTGTAAGTTTCGTAAATAATTTTTGTAAGTTTGCACTTTTTCTTGCTAACATTCTCTTATATATTGACTAAATTCTGCACATTTTTTCCAAAATTCAAACCGTTTTTGGCCACAATTCTTCATTTTTAATCAAATCGTCCGAATTTATTTCTAATTAGAGATACCGGGTGAAAGTTTGCACTTTAAACTTTGAACTATTTTGAGTTTCTAGAAAGATTTGTGTTTCTTTTATGTATTTTTTTGAAAAGTTAACAAAAATCTGGTAAATTACAATTTAAAATCCGTAGAATTTGCACATTTTACTCGCTGCACTTTCTTCAAATTGGCGATTTTTATAATGTTTATTTTCAATTATAATTGTACTTCATTTAGATAAAGGTGCAAGTTCCGTAAATAATTTTTGTAAGTTTGCACTTTTTCTTGCTAACATTCTCTTATATATTGACTGAATTTTGCACATTTTTCCCAAAATTTAAACCGTTTTTGGCCACAATTCTTCATTTTTAATCAAATCGTCCAAATTTATTTCTAATTAGTGATACCGGGTGAAAGTTTGCACTTTAAACTTTCCACTATATTTGAGTTTCTAGAAAGATTTGTGTTCTTTTTTTCTATTTTCTTGAAAAGTTAATAAAACTCTGTTAAATTACAATTTAAAATCCGTAAAATTTGCACATTTTACTCACTGCACTTTCTTTAAATTGGTGATCTCTTCATAATGCTTTTTTAAATTTTAATAAATTTAGGTCGAGATGCACGTTCTGTAAATAATTTTTGTAAGTTTGCACATTTTCTTGTAAACATTATCTGATATATTGACTAAATTCACCACATTTTTCCCAAAATTTAAACCGTTTTTGACCACAATTCTACATTTTTAGTCAAATCTTCCAAATTTATTTCTAAATAGTGATACCGGGTGAAAGTTTGCACTTTAAACTTTCCACTATATTTGAGGTTCTAGAAAGATTTGTGATTCTTTTATCTATTTTCTTGAAAAGTTAATAAAATACTGTTCAATTACAATTTAAAATCCGCAGAATTTGCACTTCTTACTTACTGCACTTGTTTCATATTTGCAATTTTTTCACAATAATTTATTTTACTTTTAATTATAGTGAATTTAGATGAAGGTACACTTTATGTAAGCAGTTTTAGCGAGTTTGCACATTTTTTTGCACAACATTATGTTAGATTTTGCAGTTTTTTCTAAAATTTCAATAACAGTTTGTTTCCATTTTCAATATTATTTACCAAATTACAAAATATATTCATCAATAGTAATATTTTCTAAAAGTTTGCACTTTAACTTTGCACTATTTCCGTTTTCTTAAATTAATTTTTTCCTGAAAATTGCGAATTAGCGCGAAAATGCATTTTTGGCAACTAATTTCGATAAGTTTGCACTTTTTTGTGTTAACATATTACCATATTATGTCTAAAATTTTGCACTTTTTCTCCAAATTTAAACATTTCCAAACAATTCTCATCATTTTCTAAATGTTTTCTTATTGATTTCATTCAATTTATTTATTGGTAGCGATAATTGCTACAAGTTTGCACTTTACACTTTGCACTATTTCCGTTTCTTTTTGACGGTTTGTGTTTCTTACGTTTTGAAAATGTTGTAAACCTCAATTAATTCACAAATAACGTGAAAAAAAAATAATTTGCACTTTATCGAATTAATCTACAAAAGTAGATTTTGTGCAAAATGTTCTAAATTTCAACAAATCTCAAATTTTACGAATATCAAGAGTATTTCTAGGATTTATTGCGATTTTTACCTAAAATTTGCACTTCAAGATTTGCACTTTCGATAAATTTTACTTCACATTTTGAAAAATTTTGCACTTTTATTGAATTTTTAAGTGTTTCCACAATTTATTGAAAACATTAAAGAGTTTGCACTTCAATTTCATACTATTTTGACTAAACTAATTTTGTTGCATTTCAAAATTGTTCATAATTTACTTGTAATATTTTTTTTTTGATATTCACGAATAACTTGACGCTTAAAAAAATTTTACGTACCATTAGTTGCATAAGTTCGTTAATTAAAAGAATTCGAAACATCCCAACAGATGGAGAAGTTGTTGAAACTGAAATTCCTAAGACAGTGCCGCCTCTTAGATTGCAGCCGGTTCTTGTCCCATCCGTTGTAATGAAAACTGCAACAAGTAATTAAAAATTACAACTTATGCGCATAATAGCAATAAAACAACTTCTTCCTGCAATGAAAACGCCGCAGAAGGCCAAAGCCCGTCAACTTCTTCCATCAACAATCTTCCGGGTACCCGTTTCATCATAATTCACTTATCTAATTAATTTTTTCTTCCCCAACTAAAGGTTGAACCAGAAGGCACAGCAGAACTTCCGGCAGCCAGTAGAGCGTTGTTCCTCGAAAAGGTATTCAACCAAAAATTTTGTTTTTGTTATCTACAAAACGTTTTTTTTTTTTTTTTAAGGTGAGACAATCGAACACCGCATGTCAAAATGGCGATTTCATCACCGCCGTCGCCTTATACACCGACGCCCTCCAATTGGACCCAACCAACCACATCTTGTACTCCAACAGATCGGCCGCCAAACTCAAACAAGGTCATTTCTCGCAAGCGCTTCAAGATGCCGTAACTGCCCGAGACTTATGCCCAACCTGGCCGAAAGCCTATTACCGTCAAGGTGTCGCCTTACAATGTTTAGGCCGTCACGGCGACGCTCTAGCAGCGTTCAGTCAAGGTCTCGCCCAAGATCCGACATCCCAACAATTATTATCCGGCCTAGTCGAAGCCTCGATCAAATCACCGTTACGTCACCACCTAGAGCCGACTTTTCAACAATTAGAAATCATGAAACTCGACCAAAGTCCTTTCGTTTTAATTTCGGTAGTTGGCCAGGAACTTTTAGCGGCAGGTTTATACCATGCCGCCGTTTCCGTTCTAGAATCAGCCTTAAGGATAGGTTCATGTTCGTTGAAATTGCGTGGTTCAGTTTTTAGCGCGTTAAGTTCAGCCCATTGGGCCCTCAACCAATTAGACAAAGCGATAGGTTACATGCAACAAGATTTAGCGATAGCCAAAAGTCTCGGGGATACGGCAGGAGAATGTCGAGCTCACGGCAACCTGGGTTCAGCCTATTTCAGTCAAGGTTCCTACAAAGAAGCGTTGACAGCACACCGCTACCAGTTGGTTCTAGCAATGAAATGCAAGGTATTGTTTTAATTTTTTTTCGTCCAACCTGGGTGTTAAATTCTAGGTTTCAGGATACCCAAGCGGCAGCTGCTGCGTTAACATCGTTAGGTCACGTCTACACCGCTATCGGTGATTATCCTAACGCTTTAGCTTCACATAAACAATGCGTGCAATTAGTTAAACAAATGGGGGATAGGTTGCAAGAAGCCAGGGAAATAGGCAATGTGGGTGCCGTTTATTTAGCTATGGGAGATTTCGATTCAGCCGTTGATTGCCATACGCAACATCTAAGAATCGCTCGGAGACTAGGAAATCAGGTTGTTTAACTCAAAAAATTACCTACATAACAATTGATTGTCTAGGTTGAAGAAGCCAGGGCTTACAGTAATTTAGGATCGAGTCATCACTACAAGAGAAATTTCGCTCAAGCTATAGTTTACCACGAAAAAGTTTTGCGTTTAGCCCAGGCTATCGGGGATAAGTGAGTCTAGGTTTTGGGATTGCTTCCAATTTATTTATTAATTTTAGATCGGTTGAAGCCAGGGCTTACGCCGGTCTCGGACACGCCGCCAGATGTGCAGGTGATTACGTCCAAGCGAAACAATGGCACGAACGTCAATTGGACGTTGCGTTAGCAACACGTGATAAAGTGGGGGAAGGAAGAGCTTGTTCCAACCTGGGCATCGTTTATCAATTATTAGGTAGAATCGCGGAAAATTCAACAATTTTTTAACAATATTTTTTTAGGTGAATATGACGCAGCGTTGAAACTACATCAAGCACATTTAGCGATAGCCAGGAGTCTCCAGGATAGGGCCGGGATGGGTAGGGCTTACGGCAATATAGGTAACGCCTATTCAGCGGCAGGTTTTTACGAATCCGCCATCAAATACCACAAACAAGAATTGACAATAAGTAAAGAAGTACACGACCGCAGTTCTGAAGCCAGCACTCACGGAAACCTGGCGGTAGCCTACCAGGCTTTAGGGGCTCACGATATGGCTTTACTCCACTATCGAGCCCATTTGGGTGAGTTCTAAAGTTATAGTAAAATATTCTAAAAAAAAATTGCAGGAATCGCACGAGAATTAAAAGATACTGCAGGCGAAGCCTGCGCTCTCCTAAACCTGGCCAATTGTTTGAGTTCACGTTCCGAATTTGCTGAAGCTATTCCATATTACGAACAATATTTGATGTTGTCTCAAGAACTCGCTGACGTTGAAGGCGAAGCGAAAGCGTGTCATTTCTTAGGTAATTAACAACAATTGTTAGCCCAGGTTGTAACGTAATTTTAGGTTACGCCCATTATTGCATCGGTAACTACAGAGAAGCTGTGCGTTATTACGACCAAGATTTAGCATTAGCCAAAGATTTACAAGATAAAATGAATATGGGTCGAGCTTATTGCAATTTGGGTTTAGCCCATTTAGCGTTGGGACAACTCGAAACTTCACTTGAATGCCAGAAATATTTCCTGGCGATAGCCCATATGATCAACAATTTGCCAGGTGATTAAATTGTTTTTTTGGATTTAACTAAATTTTTTGCTCCCAGGTAAATTTAGGGCTTTGGGCAATATTGGTGATGTTTTGATAAAAATGGGTGAAACTGAGGAAGCTGTGAAAATGTACCATCGTCAATTGGCTTTGGCTAGAAGTAATCGCGATCGAGGAATGGAAGCGGCTGCTTGTGGTGCTTTAGGTATAGCGCATCGTCTCCTGAAACGCCTGGACAAAGCGTTAGGTTATCATACGCAAGAATTGACGTTAAGACAGGAAATGTCGGAACTTTCCGGAGAGTGTCGGGCTCATGGACATTTGGGTTCTGTCCATATGGCTTTGGGTAATTACACTCATGCTGTCAAGTGTTATCAGGAACAACTCGAGAGGGCGCAAGAGTTGCAGGATTGCGCCGTCGAAGCCCAGGCTTACGGCAATTTAGGAATCGCCAGGTAGGTTTCGTCAATCACCATAACCAGGATTGGGGCTATTTAAGAATAGCGAAAAACCAGGTTTATGACCGCGTAAATATTTTGTTGAAGCCTAAATGTGTAACTAGGTTACCCAGGCTTTTTGTAGCTTAAAAGGCAACTGGATGGTCCAGGTTTCGAACAATATAATAAAGATAAAAGCTAAATTTACATCTAGTTAGATTTAGATCTAGGTTGGCCAGGTTTAAGACGATTTAGAAATTGCTGGTGAGTCATTGACAATAACAAACCTGGACAATTTACGTTTAATCTCTGCTACTGGGGTTGCAAAACTTCAAAAAAGCCTTTAATATATAACAAGGTTGTCTAGGTTTACAGCAATTTAGAAATAGGCTTCAAAAAACAATTTAATTTAAGGATAGCGAAAATCTAGGTTTGTGACCTAAATATTTTATTGCAGCCTAAAAATTTAACTAGGTTGGTCTAGGCTTTTTGTAGTTTAAAAAGGCAGCTGGACGGTCTAGGTTTCAAACAATTTAATAAAGTTAAAAGCTAAATTCACATTTAGGTTATCTAGGTTTCGGGCAAATATTGTTCTAGGTTTACAACTAGATTGTCATCCCTTTAAACACTATCAAAGTTGATTATTTGAGAGTAATTAGGGATTGCAAATAATTAGATTTAGATCTAGGTTGGCCAGGTTTAAGACAATTCAGAAATTGCTGCTAATGATTAAACCTGGACAATTTACGTTTAATCTCTACTAATGGGGTTGCAAAACGTAAAAAACTTTTAATATATAGCAAGGTTGTCTAGGTTTAATGCAATTTAGAAATAGGCTTCAAATAATTTAAGAATAGCGAAAAACTAGGTTTATGACTGCGTAAATATTTTATTGAAGCCTAAAAATGTAACTAGGTTGTCCAGGCTTTTTGTAGTTTAAATAGGCAGCTAGATGGTCTAGGTTTCGAACAATTTACTAAAGTTGAAAGCAAAATTTACATTTAGGTTGACTAGGTTTCGGACAAATATTGTTCTAGGTTTACAACTAGATTATCATCCCCTAAAACACTATAAAGGTTGATTATTTGAGGGTAATAAGGGATTGCAAATAATTAGATCTAGATCTAGGTGGGCCAGGTTTAAGACGATTTAGAAATTGCTAGTGAGTCATTGACAATAATTGCGATTAAACCTGGACAATTTACGTTTAATCTCTAATAATGGAATTGAAAAACTTCAAAGACCTTTAGTATATAACAGGGTTGTCTAGGTTTTAAGCAATTTAGAAATAGGCTTCATTAGATTTAAATCTTACAATTTAAAAATTAACTACCAACCTTGAGGTTAACTAGGTTGAGTAACCAATTAGGGACTCGTCAAAAAATTGTTTCCGGCCTGGGTTGTCCAGGTTTAGAAATTGTTACGTAAATTTTGGGGACACTGCGATTAAACCTCAATTGCCCAGGTTTGCAACGATTTAGAAATTGCAAGAACAACTAGACCTAGTCTCATAAACATTTACGTATTGTCGGCTAGGTTTGGAAGAAAAAAATATTAATGCCTAGGTTTTTAGGTTGAACATGGCACACTACGAGGACGCAATCGGTTATTTCGAGCAACAACTGGCAACGTTGGAACGTTTAAGTTCGCCGACAGCTCAATTGGATAAGGGTCGTGCTTTCGGAAACCTGGGCGATTGTTACGACGCCCTGGGCGATCCCGAGGAAGCGGCGAAATGTCACGAACAATACCTGGCGACTGCACTTAAATTGAAAGGTGTACGCGATCAAGAACGATCGTATCGAGGTTTAGGTCAGGCCCAAAAAGCGTTAGGAAACCTACAACAAGCCCTGGTTTGTTTCGAAAAACGTCTAGTAGTAGCCCACGAATTAGGCAATCCTGACGCGAAAGCCGCCGCTTATGGTGAATTAGGACAATTACATGCGACTCTAGGCAACCTGGAACAAGCCGTTTCTTGTTTGGATCATCAAAAGAATATCGCGCGAGAATTGAGTAATTAAATTTTAATCCCCAACCTGGACTTGGTTGATTTTATTTTTTTTAGATGATAAAATAATGGAAGCCGATTCGATTTGTGGTTTAGGTTCCGTATATCAACAAATGGGTGAATACGCAACGGCTTTACGTTACCATCAAAACGATCTTGATATAGCTGAACAATTAGGTTTGCCTATTTTACAAAGTCGAGCTTGTGGCAACCTGGGTGCAGTACATGAAGCTTTAGGTAATTTCGAACAAGCTGTTCGATATCAAGAACAACATTTATCGATAGCGGCAAGTACTAACGATCAATTGGCCAAAACAATGGCGTACAGTTCTTTGGGTAGAGTCCATCAACTTTTGGGTAATCGTACCCAGGCTGTCGCTTATTTGACGCAAGGTTTGTGCATCGCAGAAGCTCTAGGTAGACGTGACGAAGAAGTAATTTGGTTTCTCGCAATAATTTTGTTTGTTAAAAAAATGTTTTTAGGCCAAGATTCGTAATAGGTTGGGTTTAGCACTTTGGGCTAACGGCGATTTGGATGGGGCTCAAAAGCATTTGGAAGCTGCCACTCATTTACTTGAAAACATCAGAAGAGAAGCTAGAAACACGCCTGATTATAAATTATCGCTATTCGAATTGCAATCGTCTAGTTACCAGGTGTTGCAGAGGGTTTTGGTTGGTCAGTGTTTTAAGGGTGGGGTTTGACGAAAATGTTGTTTTGATTGAAGAAATTTTTTAGAGTTGAATAGACATGAAGAAGCGTTAGTGGTGGCGGAAAGAGGAAGAAATAGGGCGTTCGTTGATTTGTTGTTGGAAAGACAAGGACTTCATGAATCTAGAGTTAAACACAAACATAGGTTAGATGATCTCAATACTAGCAGTCTGGACCAAATCAAGGATATTGTCAATAGACAGAGGGCGTCGGTTTTGTATTACAGCGTCGTCTGTGGTTTCCTCTATTCCTGGTTGATCGTGCCCACCAAAGGTAAGAAGCACCAGAAGGCGTTACTAGTCTTTTTTCAATATTTGATAATTCTTTTTATATCATTTATGTTAGTCTATCTTTTTCTTCGCCTTCTATATATCTTCTTTTCTTCTAGATATTCTCTTATTATATAATTTCTTCGTTGTTGAAATTTTTGGCAACTCTTTTTTGACGTTATTTTCTTCCCTCTTCATTCTATATATTCTTTAACTATCACTTTTTGCTCTAAATACTATCAATTCTTCTTTATCTTCTTTCAATTTTTAATACATTGCAATTCTGCTGACTATTTTATTCTTCCTTTTCTTTTCATTTATTTCTTTTTAACTTGATTCCTGTGTATTGACGCAATTCTATAATTTTTCCATTGGGTTCAGTCCTACAAGTCCTTTCTTCATCTATTCTTCAATGTTGAATCAATGATTTAAAAAGAATATGCTTCTTCTCTGGAAATTATTTTTCTTTGTTTTGGAAATCTTTACTTTTACACCTTCTACGTATCTACTTTTGTTCTATATATTCTCTTAGTATAGTATTTCGTTCTTCTTTATATCTTCTATCTTCATGTTAAACTTTTGGAAATATTTTTCTGAGATTATTTTTTTACTCTTCATTATGTAATCTTTCAATTACATTTTCCTACTCTACCATCTATCAAGTCTTCATTATCTTCTGTCACTTTTTTCTCATCTATTTCTATATAGCTCGATTCTTACGCATTGACACTATACTATAATTCTTCTATTATGTTCACCTTTCTAAGTTTTTGC
Organism: Pyrochroa serraticornis; assembly: GCA_905333025.2. NCBI lineage: Eukaryota > Metazoa > Arthropoda > Insecta > Coleoptera > Pyrochroidae > Pyrochroa > Pyrochroa serraticornis. Next base: position 3,972,097 of record HG995159.1, read on the forward strand.
TTCATCCATTCTTCACTCTTTACTCTTTATGTTCTCTACTTATCTTCTTTTCTCCTATATATCTTCTTATCAAACATTTTTCCTTGTCGATATCTTCTATTTTCAATTTAAATTTTATAAACTTTTTTCTGAGATTGTTTTCTTTGCTGTACGTTCTGTATATCTTTTCATTACATTCACTTGCTCTAGAATCTATCAATTTTTCTTTATCTTCAGTCTTTTTCTTCTCATCTATTTCTATATAGCTCAATTTCTACGCATCGACACTATTCTACAATTCTTCTATTAGCTTCACCTTTCTAAGTCCTTTCTTCATCCATTTTTCAATGCTGGACACTTTACGTCCTCTACTTATTCTTTTTCTTCTATATATCTTCTTATTATACATTTTCTTCCTTGTTTATATCCTCTATCTTAATCTTAAACTTTTAAAACTTCCTTCTAAGGTTGTTTTCTTCGTTCTATACATCTTTTAACTATCTTTTCTTGTTCTGGAATCTATCAATTCTTCTTTATCTTCTATCAATCTTTAGTATATTGCAATTCTGCTGACTATTACATTCTTCCTTTTTCTCTCATTTATGTCTTTGTATTGACGCAATTCTATAAATTTTCTATTGGTTTCAGCTCTACAAGTCCTTTGTTCATCTATTCTTCAATGTTGAATCAATGATTTTTAAAAAGAATATGCTTCTTCTCTGAAGATTATTTTCCTTGTTTTCGAAATTTTTTACTTTTACGCCTTCTACGTATCTACTTTTGTGCTATATATTTTCTTACTATAGAATTTCGTTCTTCTTTATATCTTCTATATTCATCTTAAACTTTTGGAATCTTCTTTCTGAGATTGTTTTCTTTGCTCTTCGTTCTGTTCATCTTTCATTTACATTTTCTTGCTCTCGAATCTATCGATTCTTCTTTATCTTCAGTCTTTTTCTTCTCATTTATTTCTATATAGCTCGATTTCTACGCATCGACACTATTCTATAATTCCTCTATTAGCTTAACCTTTCTAAATCTTTTCTTCATCCATTCTTCAATGCTGGAAACTTTTTACGCCTTCTACTTATCTTCTTTTCTTCTATATATCTTCAACTTAAACTTTTAGGAAGTTTTTTCTGGAGTTTTTTTCTTTGCTCTTCGTTCTGTACATCTTTTAATTACCATTTCTTGCTCTAGCACCTATCAATTCTTCATTATCTTCTATCACTTTTTTCTTCTCATTCATTTCTATATAGCTCGGTTGCCGCGCATTGACACTATTCTATAATTCTTCTATTAGCTTCACTTTTCTGATTCTTTTTTTTTCATCCGTTCTTTAATGCTGGACACTACGTCCTATATTTTTGTTTTTTTCTTCTATATATCTTATCAAATATTTTTCCTTGTCGATATCTTCCATCTTCAACTTAAACTTTTGGAAACTTCTTTCTGAGATTGTTTTCTTTGCTCCTCGTTCTGTTAATCTTTTATTTACATTTTCTTGCTCTCGAATCTATCAATTCTTCTTTATCTTCAGTCATTTTCTTCTCATTTATTTCTATATAGCTCGATTCCTACGCATCGACACTATTCTATAATTCCTCTATTAGTTTCACCTTTCTAAATCTTTTCTTCATCCATTCTTCAATGCTGGAAACTTTTTACGTCTTCTACTTATCTTCTTTTCTTCTATAAATCTTCAACTTAAACTTTTAGGAAGTTTTTTCTGGAGTTTTTTTCTTTGCTCTTCGTTCTGTACATCTTTTAATTACCATTTCTTGCTCTAGCACCTATCAATTCTTCATTATCTTCTATCACTTTTTTCTTCTCATTCATTTCTATATAGCTCGGTTCCCGCGCATCGACACTATTCTATAATTCTTCTATTAGCTTCACCTTTCTAAGTCTTTTCTTCATCCATTCTTTAATGGTGGACACTACGTCCTATATTTTTCTTCTTTTCTTCTATATATCTTATCAAATATTTTTCCTTGTCGACATCTTCTATCAACTAAACTTTTGGAAACTTCTTTCTAAGATTGTTTTCTTTGCTCTTCGTCCTGTACATCTTTTGATTAGTTTTTTGCTCTAGAATCTATCAATTCTTCTTTATCTTCTGTTACTTTTTTCTTCTCATCTATTTCTATATAGCTCCATTTCTCCATAGCTCCATCGACACTATTCTATAATTCTTCTATTAGCTTCGCCTTTCTAAGTCCTTTCTTCATCCATTCTTCAATGCTGGTCACTCTTTACGTGTTCTTTTTTTTTCTTTTTTTTCTATAAATCTTCTTATCAAACATTTTTCCTTGTCGATATCTTCTATCTTCAACTTAAACTTTTAGGAACTTCCTTCTAAGATTGTTTTCTTTGCTCTTCGTTCTGTACATATTTTGATTACAGTTTTTTGCTCTAGAATCTGTCAATTCTTTTTTATCTTGTCACTTTTTTCTTCTCATCTATTTCTATATAGCTCGATTTCTACGCATTAACACTATTGTATAATTATTCTATTAGCTTCACCTTCCTAAGTTCTTTCTTCATTTATTCTTCAATGATGAACACTTTTCACGTCCTCTACTTATCTTCTTTCCTCCTATATATCTTCTTGTCATACATTTTTTCCTTGTTTATATCTTCTATGTTCATCTTAAATTTTTGGAACTTCCTTCTGAGGTTGTTTTCTTTGTTCCATACATTTTTTAATTATCTTCTCTTGTTCTAGAATCTATCAATTCTTCTTTATCTTCTGTCACTTGTTTCTTCGCATCTATTTCTATATTATTTCTATATAGCTCGATTCCTACGCATCGCCACTATTCTATAATTCTATTAGCTTCACCTTTCTAAGTCCTTTCTTCATCCATTCTTCAATGCTAGACTCTCTTTACGTCCTCTATTTTTCTTTTTCTCTTCTATATATCTTCTTATCAAATATTTTTCCTTGTCGATATCTTCTATCAACTTAAACTTTTGGAAACTTCTTTCTGAGATTGTTTTCTTTGCTCTTTGTTCTGTACATCTTTTGATTACATTTTTTTTGATCTAGAAACTATCAATTCTTCTTTATCTTCTGTCACTTTTTTCTATTCATCTCTTTCTATATAGCTCGATTCCTGCGCATCGAAACTATTCTACAATTCTTCTATTATTTTCACCTTTCTAAGTCCTTTCTTCATTCATTCTTCAATGCTGGACACTCTTTACGTCTCGTCTATTTATCTTCTTTTCTTCTATATATTCTCTTATCACACATTTTTCCCTTGTTTATATCTTCTATCTTCATTTTAAACTATTGGAGCATTTTTTTCTGAGGTTGTTTTCTTCGTTTCATACATCTCTTAATTATCTTTTCTTGTTCTAGAATCTATCAATTCTTCTTCATCTTTTTGTAGTCTTCAATATATTATAATTCTGACCATTACATTCTTTTATTTCTTTCCATCTATTCATATTCTTTACTCTGATTCCCTTCTTTGTTGCGATTTTTATGTAGTTTCTGCGACTTTCTATCTTCTAAAAGATCTTTTTAAGAATTTTTTCCTTTTTTATCATTGTTTATATTTTCATATTTTGCACCAAAGATTATTTTCATTGCTCTATATAATTTCTCCATTCCATAAATTTTTTATTCATCTTCTTTCACATCTTAAGATTCTTCAAGATTTCTATCTTTAATAAAATAAAATAAACAAAAATTGTTTCAGGAGTTGTCAAATTTCACGCCAGAGCCCTCTTAGGTGACAATATAGAATCCGACAATACCGACAGTACAGATCCGATACCAACAGGCAGTGGTTTATTAGAAAAACTAGTGACGTCAGTCCGTGACAGTTTAGGATTAGAATTATCACCATGCACGACAATAGCCGAAGATCAATATTCCGACGATACATTATCCGAACGTACCGGCTTCTTGCGCATGGTCAACAGACAACATCTTTTGAACTCAAGCAATTACTCTTTGAGTTCATTGTTTTCGTTAGGAAGTGTCGGTGGTTCAGTGGCGTCACTGCAAGGATCAACACGTTCAAGTGCCAGTACACAAGGTTCAACAAGAATAGCGACACGACAAGCCTGGAAAGGTCCATCTTGTCTCCACGCCCTCTACACTTTACTCATCCAACCATTCGAGGAGTTTCTCCCAACTAAAAGTGAATTTTATTTTTGTTTTAATTGAAATTAACAAAAAATTTTTTAGCGAGTTCTACGAAAGATAACACGAATCGACGTGAATTGATTTTAGTTCTTGAAGGTGATTTGTATTTAGTTCCGTTTCCTGTTTTGCGTTCAAACGCTGAAAATTCCGAATATTTATGTGAAAGATTCTCGTTGTTGATCGTACCGAATTTGTCGTCGTTGAGAGGTGGCAGAACTAGAAAACAAGAAAGTGATCAAACTGTTCGAAGTTTAATTGTTGGTAATCCGAAATTACCGAATTCCGTTACCGAACATTGGGGATGGAAAGATATACCGCAAGCAGAACAAGAAGCTACAATGGTGGCGGAATTGTTGCAATCGCAAGTTTTAGTTGGAAGTGCCGCCACTAAAGAACAAGTTTTAAACCAAATCCAAGATGCTGAATGTGTACATTTCTCCACTCACGTTTCTTGGAAATTATCTTCATTAGTTTTGTGTCCAGCTGAAGTAAATTTCAATTATTAACACCGAAATTTTTTGTAATTTTTTGAAAGGTTTTAGACCAAAGTCAAGCGAAACGTCTCTACATCACGGACGCCACTGAAGAAGATGAAAGTAGTGAAGTTTCAACTAGTGCCGAATTGCCACCATTATCGGAATTCCTCCTCAGCGCCGCCGATATTTTATCATTACGTCTAACAGCGAGACTAGTTGTGGTAAATAAATTTTTTTAGACTTTCACAATTAATAAAAAATTCAAATTAGGTGAGTTCTTCGCATACAAGAGACCAGCAAGGTTGGGCAACTTCCGATGGTTTAGTAGCTTTAGTTCGCGCTCTCCTCGCTGCTGGCGCTCAAGCTGTCCTAGTGTCTCTTTGGCCGGTTCCTGAAACCGCTTCAAAAATTTTATTGCGAGCTTTCTATTCAGCGATGCTCCAAGGAACTCGAGCTGCAAAGTAAGTTTCTACCTTCACATCACACCTTCATTTCAATAATTTATTTTTTAGAGCGTTAGCGGAAGCGATGCAAACTGTTCAACATACAAAACATTTTGCGCATCCTGCCAATTGGGCCGGTTTCCAGTTGGTTGGTTTGAACGTGAGACTTTCTAATAAAGTGGCAATGATGGGGCAAGCTTTGTGTGAACTTTTGAGGGTTCCTGATAAATGTCGGGACGCGTTAAGAGTGACGTTGCATTTGGTTGAGAAGAGTTTGCAAAGGATCCATCGGGGACAGAAGAACGCTATGTATACTACGCAGAAGTCCATAGAAAATAAGGTTTTCTTGGTATTTTGTGGAAATGTTGAAATGTTATTGAAACAGTTGCAGGTGGGCTCGGTGACGGGTTGGAAGGAATTGTTGATGTCGGTTGGATTTCGGTTTGAACCCGCTTCAAACGGCATCCCTAGTAGCGTTTTCTTCCCCCAATCGGACCCCGATGAAAGACTGACGCAATGTTCGGCCAGTCTACAAGCTCTCTTAGGTAGTTATAAGTTTGTATCTGCACGCTAGTCCTCTCCCAGAGACTTCTCGCCTTCTATATATTTTTTATACATGTGGACTGTCTTTCGAGCGCTTTTTTCTTCAACAATTATCTTCAATATGTCTCAAAGACTTTTAGAAACTTTTTTTTTAAAGCTCTATATGGTTTTCACTCTATGTTTTTCTTTCCATAGATCTTCTATCTATCTCTTAAAGTTTTGGAAATGTTTTTCCGAAGCTTTGCAGGTTCAGTGCTCCACTTTTTCTGTATTCAGTCTTCTTCTATATATTTTCTTATACATGTGGAGTGTCTTTGGAGCTCTTCTTTCTTCAACATTTATCTTCAATTTGTCACAAAGATTTCTAGAAACTTCTTTTTAAAGCTCTATATGGTTTTCACTCTATGTTCTTCATTCGGTAGATCTTCTATCTATCACTTAACATTTTGGATTTTTTTTCTAAAGCTCTGAACGTTCTCTACTCTACTTCTTCTGTATTCTATATTCTTCTATATGTTTTTTATACATGTGGAGTGTCTTTGGGGCGCTTCTTTGTTCACTTTATCACAAAGGCCGTTAGAAACTTCTTTTTAAAGCTCTATATGATTTTCACTCTATGTTTTTCATTCCGTAGATCTTCTATGTATCAGTTAACATTTTGCAAATTTCTTTCTGAAGCTCTGCACGTTCTTTACTCTACTTCTTCTGCATTTTGTTTTCTTCTATATATTTTTTATACATGTGGAGTGTCTTTGGAGCGCTTCTTTCTTTAACATTTATCTTCAATTTGCCACAAAGACTTTTAGAAACTTCCTTTTAAAGCTTTATATGATCTTCACTCTATGTTCTTCATTCTGTAGATCTTCTATGTATCACTTAACATTTTGAAAATTTCTTTCTGAAGATCTGCACGTTCTCTACTCTACTTCTTCTGTATTCTGTCTTCTTCGATATCTTTTTTATACATTTGGCGTGTTTTTGTAGCGCTTCTTTCTTCAACATTTATCTTCAATTTGCCACAAAGACGTAGAAACTTCTTTTAAAAGCTTTATATGATCTTCACTCTATGTTCTTCATTCTGTAGATCTTCTATGTATCACTTAACATTTTGAAAATTTCTTTCTGAAGATCTGCACGTTCTCTACTCTACTTCTTCTGTATTCTATCTTCTTCTATATGTTTTTATACATGTGGAGTGTCTTTGGGGCGCTTCTTTCTTCAACATTTATCTTCACTTTATCACAAAGGCCGTTAGAAACTTCTTTTTAAAGCTCTATATGGTTTTCACTCGATGTTTTTCATTCCGTAGATCTTCTATCTATCTCTTAACGTCTTGGAATTTTTTTTCCGAAGCTCCGCATGTTCTTTACTCTACTTCTTCTGCATTTTGTTTTCTCCTATATATTTTTTATACATGTGGAGTGTCTTTGGAGCGCTTCTTTCTTTAACATTTATCTTCAATTTGCCACAAAGACTTTTAGAAACTTTTTTTAAAAGCTTTATATGCTCTTCACTGTATGTTCTTCATTCTGTAGATCTTCTATGTATCACTTAACGTTTTGAAAATTTCTTTCTGAAGATCTGCACGTTCTCTACTCTACTTCTTCTGTATTCTGTCTTCTTCGATATATTTCTTATACATTTGGAGTGTCTTTGTAGCGCTTCTTTCTTCAACATTTATCTTCAATTTGCCACAAAGACGTAGAAACTTCTTTTAAAAGCTTTATATGCTCTTCACTGTATGTTCTTCATTCTGTAGATCTTCTATGTATCATTTAACGTTTTGAAAATTTCTTTCTGAGGATCTGCACGTTCTCTACTCTACTTCTTCTGTATTCTATCTTCTTCTATATGTTTTTATACATGTGGAGTGTCTTTGGGGCGCTTCTTTCTTCAACATTTATCTTCACTTTATCACAAAGGCCGTTAGAAACTTCTTTTTAAAGCTCTATATGGTTTTCACTCGATGTTTGTCATTCCGTAGATCTTCTATCTATCTCTTAACGTCTTGGAATTTTTTTTCCGAAGCTCCGCATGTTCTTTACTCTACTTCTTCTGCATTTTGTTTTCTCCTATATATTTTTTATACATGTGGAGTGTCTTTGGAGCGCTTCTTTCTTTAACATTTATCTTCAATTTGCCACAAAGACTTTTAGAAACTTTTTTTAAAAGCTTTATATGCTCTTCACTGTATGTTCTTCATTCTGTAGATCTTCTATGTATCATTTAACGTTTTGAAAATTTCTTTCTGAAGATCTGCACGTTCTCTACTCTACTTCTTCTGTATTCTGTCTTCTTCGATATATTTCTTATACATGTGGAGTGTTTTTGGAGCGCTTCTTTCTTTAACATTTATCTTCAATTTGCCACAAAGACTTTTAGAAACTTTTTTTAAAAGCTTTATATGCTCTTCACTGTATGTTCTTCATTCTGCAGATCTTCTATGTATCATTTAACATTTTGAAAATTTCTTTCTGAGGATCTGCACGTTCTCTACTCTACTTCTTCTGTATTCTATCTTCTATATGTTTTTATACATGTGGAGTGTCTTTGGGGCGCTTCTTTCTTCAACATTTATCTTCACTTTATCACAAAGGCCGTTAGAAACTTCTTTTTAAAGCTCTATATGGTTTTCACTCGATGTTTTTCATTCCGTAGATCTTCTATCTATCTCTTAACGTCTTGGAATTTTTTTTCCGAAGCTCTGCACGTTCTTTACTCTACTTCTTCTGTATTCTGTCTTCTTCTATATGTTTTTATACATGTATAGTGTCTTTGGAGCTCTTCTGTCTTCAACATTTATCTTCAATTTGTCACAAAGACTTCTAGAAACTTCTTTTTAAAGCTTTATATGATCTTCACTGTATGTTCTTCATTCTGTAGATCTTCTATGTATCACTTAACATTTTGAAAATTTCTTTCTGAGGATCTGCACGTTTTCTACTCTACTTCTTCTGTATTCTGTCTTCTTCGATATATTTCTTATACATTTGGAGTGTCTTTGTAGCGCTTCTTTCTTCAACATTTATCTTCAATTTGTCCCAAAAGCTGCTAGAAACTTCTTTTTTAAGCTTTATATGGTCTTCACTCTATCTTCTTCATTCTGTAGATCTTCTATGTATCACTTAACGTCTTGCAAATTTCTTCCTGAAGCTCTGCACGTTCTTTACTCTACTTCTTCTGTATTTTGTTTTCTCCTATATATTTTTTATACATGTGGAGTGTCTTTGGAGCGCTTCTTTCTTTAACATTTATCTTCAATTTGCCACAAAGACTTTTAGAAACTTTTTTTAAAAGCTTTATATGCTCTTCACTGTATGTTCTTCATTCTGTAGATCTTCTATGTATCATTTAACGTTTTGAAAATTTCTTTCTGAAGATCTGCACGTTCTCTACTCTACTTCTTCTGTATTCTGTCTTCTTCGATATATTTCTTATACATGTGGAGTGTTTTTGGAGCGCTTCTTTCTTTAACATTTATCTTCAATTTGCCACAAAGACTTTTAGAAACTTTTTTTAAAAGCTTTATATGCTCTTCACTGTATGTTCTTCATTCTGCAGATCTTCTATGTATCATTTAACATTTTGAAAATTTCTTTCTGAGGATCTGCACGTTCTCTACTCTACTTCTTCTGTATTCTATCTTCTATATGTTTTTATACATGTGGAGTGTCTTTGGGGCGCTTCTTTCTTCAACATTTATCTTCACTTTATCACAAAGGCCGTTAGAAACTTCTTTTTAAAGCTCTATATGGTTTTCACTCGATGTTTTTCATTCCGTAGATCTTCTATCTATCTCTTAACGTCTTGGAATTTTTTTTCCGAAGCTCTGCACGTTCTTTACTCTACTTCTTCTGTATTCTGTCTTCTTCTATATGTTTTTATACATGTATAGTGTCTTTGGAGCTCTTCTGTCTTCAACATTTATCTTCAATTTGTCACAAAGACTTCTAGAAACTTGTTTTTAAAGCTTTATATGATCTTCACTGTATGTTCTTCATTCTGTAGATCTTCTATGTATCACTTAACATTTTGAAAATTTCTTTCTGAGGATCTGCACGTTTTCTACTCTACTTCTTCTGTATTCTGTCTTCTTCGATATATTTCTTATACATTTGGAGTGTCTTTGTAGCGCTTCTTTCTTCAACATTTATCTTCAATTTGTCCCAAAAGCTGCTAGAAACTTCTTTTTTAAGCTTTATATGGTCTTCACTCTATCTTCTTCATTCTGTAGATCTTCTATGTATCACTTAACGTCTTGCAAATTTCTTCCTGAAGCTCTGCACGTTCTTTACTCTACTTCTTCTGTATTTTGTTTTCTTCTATATATTTTTTATATATGTGGAGTGTCTTTGGAGCGCTTCTTTCTTCAACATTTATCTTCAATTTGCCATAAAGACTTTTAGATACTTCTTTTTAAAGCGTTATATGGTCTCCACTCTGTTCTTCATTCTGTAGATCTTCTATCACTTAACATCTAGGAAATTTCTTTTTGAACTCTCGCTTACTACATAAATATCGTAACGCAACTCCCCTCCCAAAGACAGTTGTAACTTGTTGAGATTGAATTCTTTTTCGATGAAGAAAAAGCGGCATAGTACTTCTCTCCCAATAACGAAACACACAAATTTAGTAAAATTTCGTTGCTATTCGACCAATTTGGATTCAGTTATGTAAACGGCACATTACTCCTCTCCCAAAGATCCTTCAAAAATTTTTTTTCTTGATTTCCGTCATTAAAAGAATACCAATTGTTTCAGGTTTGACCAGCACTTCCATCCACGCTTTATCGAAACTCACCCTCAATTCTGACGTCGCCGACGACATAATTGGCGTTATCCAATCGGCTTTAGCCCAATTTTCGTCGAAAACTTCCGACAGCGACAGTGTAGAGGTCGCTCTCAACGTCAGGTAATTCCCCGAATATCACCAAAATCGAATGATTTAATTATTTTTAAGGTTGTGGCGAGTTCCCGGCTGTCACGAATTGTTAGCCTCTTTAGGCTTCGACCTTTCCGATGTCGGTCAAGACAAAGTCACTCTAAGAACCGGAAAACAAGCGAATCGACGCAACATTCAATTCACCCTTCAAGCTCTTCTCGCCCTTTTCGGTATTTAATCCAAATATTGTTCGAAAAATTTCAATTTTTTTTTGTAGACACCCAAGAAGCCCCCAAGAGTCTCACGATAGATTCTTCGAGTAGTTTAGAATCTTTAGCGTCGGTCGATAACGATTTTTCTCATTCCGATAACGAACTCGATATGTGTTCAACACCGCAACCGCAACAAGTTCGAGTACCTCCCCCAACATTTTCACGTACAGTGATACCAACCAAAAGACTCGGAGGTGCTTTTACTAGTTACGTGAGACGAAGAGGTGAACCGGATGGACGTACAGCGAATCCGACCGATTCGAAAAGTTTAAAAACGCGAACAGCCAACGAACCGGAAGCCGCTTTTACGCCGAGTCCTCCGGTCGTTATGCAACCCCCCGAAAATCAAACGATAGCGTTATCGTTGGCGCATCAAACTAGAATTCGAAATTTATATTCGCAAAGTGATGGCAAAAATGATCATTTAAGACCCGACAGTTCGAGTTCGGCGAGTTCCGCTACTGATTGGGATAACGGACACGCCACTGTTTTGAGGCGGCAAACTCAAAACCAAATGCCGCCGTTACCTCCAAGTCGAAGCAAACCTTTGCTTGATTTGTACAATAATCTTCCGGCTGGGATGTTCGAAAACAGTTCTGATAGTGAATTGGAGAAAATGGAAGCGAAACTTTTTAATACCGCGACACGAAGCAAAATTGCTCACAAGAAATCGAGGAATTTAATGTCAACTTTAGATAGATTGAGTGTTAGAACGGAATTGACACCTCAAATTAACCAAAATTCCGGAGGTCGTAAACCGATCACGTTACCGAGTGAAGAAACTCTTCCGGCTAACGAGCGATTACTTTATTTCTCTCCGAGCGATTTGGATAATTCTCCGACAAAAATCAAAGCGCCCGACAAAGACGAGAAACCTCAAGATAAAAACGAAAAAAATCCTTCAATTAGTCTCCACGATACTATTCTAGCAACTCAATTGAGACACATCAATCGAGAATTAACACCAACAATTTCGGAGGTTTACCACGAACGTAACATAGGTTTAGGTTTAGCGCCCCCACTTTCCAAGTTGTTACTGAACCAAAACGCGACACCCCCCCAAAACGATGGGACGGTTTTGGAGAAAATTTCGTTAGGAATTTTGGATGAAACCGAAATCGGGGAAGATTTAAAAGAACAATGTCCACGATGTAAACTTGACGATTGTAATTGTAAAACGAAAACGCCGAAACCTTGGCTGTCGACAGATGGCGCTGGTGGACTTCAACCTATACAAAGTTCCGATCTAACGACTGCTGATATTTTAGAAAGAGAAGTGAAGAATAAGAAAGTTTTAAGGTGATTTGCGTTGTTGATTGTTGTTTTGTTTAATTTGTTGGTTTTAGGTCGGAAATTCGGCAAAAAAGTGACGAACCGAAACGGTTATCGCCATTCTCTGAAATGTCTCGACGCGATGAAGGTGATGGCAGAAGTATAGCGGATTCGAATTGTTCCAGTTATAAAAATACGCAATTTCTGAATTATCACACGGGAGATAAGAAAAAACCAAACGCTAAAATGCGAACGTTACATCCTCCCGTTCCTTCGCAAAGAAGGAGTAAACAGACTTGAAATCGATTTTGATTTTTTTTGTGCAGTTAAAGTGAAGACTGACTAGTTAATTGTTGCAGTGGCCATTTTCGCGGTTTTCTCCTTTTTGTATATTCACGTGAAATGTGGCATAATTTATTCAATTATTTTTTGTGATTTTTTGTAAATTGATGTAAGTGAAACAGTAAAGATTTTATATTAATTTACACTTTTGTTGCTTTCTATTTTTTAAATCCGTGGAATTGTTTTCAATCAAAATCGATTGTTTTAAGTATTGTGATAGCAGCGTCGCTTTGTGAGAAAAAATCGAAATTATCAACATATTTATGAAGGGCAAATCAGAAACAAAACACTTTCCCAGTTATCATTTCTGAAGGAAAACTTAAAGCGCTTTAAGAATCTGTAATTGGCTCCGCTGTAGCTCCTGTACTTGGCGAGATATCCAGAGTTTTACTATATCGATACTATGCGACTACAGCGCCAAATTGATCAAACTAACGTTTCGAATTATCACAATAACTTAAAAACTAAAAGTAGTGGACCGAAACTAATTGAAGATTAAGAAATTTTAGAAGAGCCTCTCTTTATGAGTATGTAATTGGCTTCGCTGTAGTTCTTCTAGTTGTCGATATACCGAAATTTTGAGACTGCAGCGCCAAAACACTTGAACTAAAATTTCGAAAAAGCGAAATAACTTGAAAACTAAAACTCGGAGATCGAAACTTATCAAGGATTCGAAAAGTTGAGAAAATCTCTCTTTTGACGTTAAGGTCCTAAAATTGATCCAATGTTCCAAACACCTAAAAAAGGTGAAATTAATTTTCAAAAATTTTTTGGGGGATTAAATAGCAACGAAAACGCTTTCTTACTTGTAACTATTAAAACGGAATTTGATGCACTTGAGGAATGTGCGATTGCCTTCGCTGTAGCTCTTCTAGTTATCGAAATATCAAAATTTTGCGACTGCAGCGCCAAGATGCTTCAACTAAAATTTTGAGAAAATTGAAATAATTTAAGAGCTAGGGCCGGTAGATTAAAAGTAATCGAATATTCAGAAAGTTTAGAAAGATTCTCATTTGATGTTGAGGTTTTCAAATAGATCCAAAGTTCCAAACACCTGAAAGAAGTAAAATTAATTTCCAAAAATTTTTTGGAGGTTAAATGAGAACCAACTCGCTTTCTTATTACTTACTACTACTAAAACAAAATTTGATGCGCTTGAAGATTGTGCGATTGGCTTCGCTGTAACTCTTCTAGTTGTCGAGATATTGAAAGTGTGCGACTACAGCGCCAAAACATTTGAACTAAAATTTCGAAAAAGCGAAATAACTTGAAAACTAAAACTCGGAGATTGAAACTTATCAAGGATTCGAAAAGTTGAGAAAATCTCTCTTTTGACGTTAAGGTCCTAAAATTGATCCAATGTTCCAAACACCTAAAAAAAGTGAAATTAATTTTCAAAAATTTTTTGGGGGATTAAATAGCAACGAAAACGCTTTCTTACTTGTAACTATTAAAACGGAATTTGATGCACTTGAGGAATATGCGATTGGCCTCGCTGTAGCTCTTCTAGTTATCGAAATATCAAAATTTTGCGACTGAAGCGCCAAAGTGCTTGAACTAAAATTTCGAAAAATCGAAATAACTTGAAAACCAGAGCCGGTAGATTAAAACTAATCGAAGATTTGAAACGTTTAGAAAGATTCTCTTTTGATTTTAACGTTCTCAAATAGATCCAAACACCTGAAAAAAGTGAAATTAATTTACAAAAATTTTTTTGGAGGTTAAATCGGAATGAAAACGCTTTCTTACTAGTTACTATTCAAACAAAATTTGATGACCTTGATGCGATTGGCTTCGCTGTAACTCTTCTAGTTGTCGAGATATCGAAAGTGTGCGACTACAGCGCCAAAACACTTAAACTAAAACTTCGAAAAAGCGAAATAACTTAAAAACTAAAACTCGGAGGTCAAAACTTCTCAAAGACTCGGAAAGTTTAGAAAATCTCTCTTTTGACGTTAAGGTCCTAAAATTGATCCAATGTTCCAAACACCTGAAAAAAGTAAAATTAATTTTCAAATTTTTTTTGAGGGATTAAATAGCAAGGAAAACGCTTTCTTACTTGTTACTACTAAAACGGAATTTGATGCACTCGAAAAATATGCGATTGGCTTCTCTGTAGCTCTTCTAGTTGTCAAGATATCAAAATTTCGCGGCTGCAGCGCCAAAATACTTGAACTAAAATTTCAAAAAAGCGAAATAACTTGAAAATTAAGACTCAGAGATCAAAGGTTATCAAAGATTCGGAATGTTTAGAAAATCTCCCTTTTGACATCAAGGTTCTCAAATAGATCCAATGTTCCAAACACCTGGAACAAGTGAAATTAATTTACCGAAAATTTTTTGAAGTAAAAGAGAAACGAAAACCTGTCTCGACTAGTTGCTATTGAAACAAAATTTGATGCGCTTGAAGATTGTGCGATTGGCTTCGCTGTAGCTCTTCTAGTTGTCAAGATATCCAAATTTGACGACTGCAGCGCCAAGATACTTGAACTAAAATTTCAAAAAAGCGAAATAACTTGAAAACTAGAACTCAGAGATCTAAACTTATCAAAGATTCGGAAAGTTTACAAATTCTTCCTTTGGAGGATAAGATTCCCAAATAGATCCAATGTCTCAAACACTTGAAAAAGGTAAAATTAATTTACAAAAATTTTTTTGGAGGTTAAATGCGAACGAAAACGCGTTTCTACTAGTTGCAACTGAGAGGGAATTTGATGCGCTTGAAGAATATGCGATTGACTTCGCTGTAACTCTTCTAGTTGTCAAGATATCAAAATTTGACGACTGCAGCGCCAAAATACTTGAACTAAAATATCGAAAAAGCAAAATAACTTGAAAACTAGAACTCAGAGATTTAAACTTATCAGAGATTCGGAAAGTTTAGAAAATCTCCCATTTGAGGTTAAGATTCTCAAATAGATCCAATGTCCCAAACACTTGAAAAAAGTAAAATTAATTTACAAAATTTTCTTTGGAGGTTAAATGAGAACGAAAACTCGTTTCTACTAATTTCTACTGAAAGTGAATTTGATGCGCTTGAAGAATATGCGATTGGCTATGCTGTAGCTTTTCCAGTTGTAGAGATATCGATATTTTGCGACTGCAGCGCCAAAACATTTGAACTAAAATTTCGAAAAAGGAAAGTAACTTGAAAATTAAGACTCAGAGATCAAAGGTTATCAAAGATTCGAAAAGTTTAGAAAATCTCCCTTTTGACGTCAAGGTTCTCAAATTGATCCAATGTTCCAAACACCTGAAAGAAGTAAAATTAATTTACAAAAAATTTTTTGGAGGTAAAAGAAGAACGAAAACGCGTCTCGACTAGTTGCTATTGAAAGGGAATTTGATGCGCTTGAAGAATAGGCGTTTAGCTTTGCTGTAGCTCTTCTAGTTGTCAAGATATCAAAATTTGACGACTGCAGCGCCAAAATACTGTAACTAAAATATCGAAAAAGCAAATTAACTGGAAAACCAGGATTCGCAGGTCAAAATTTATCAAATATTTAAAAAGTTTAGAAAATTTCTTGATTGACGTTCAGGTTCTGAAATAGATCCAATGTTCCAAACACCTGAAACAACTGAAATTAATTTACAGAAAATTTTTTGAAGTAAAAGAAAAACGAAAACGCGTCTCGACTAGTTACCATTGAAATGGAATTTGATGCGCTTGAAGAATATGCCATTAGCTTCGCTGTAACTCTTCTAGTTGTCGAGATATCGAAATTGTGCGACTGCAGCGCCGAAACACTTGAACTAAAATCTCGAAAAAGCGAAATAACTTGAAAACTGGGATTCGGAGATCAAAACTTATTAAAGATTCGGAAAGCTTAGAAAAACTCTCTTTTGACGTTAAAGTTCTCAAATAGTTCCAATGTTCCAAACACCTGAAAAAAGTGAAATTAATTTCCAAAAAATTGTTTGGAGGTTAAATAAGAACGAAAACTCTTTCTTACTGGTTACTATTAAAACGGAATTTAATGCGCTTGAAAAATATGCGATTGGCTTCGCTGCAGCTCTTCTAGTTGTCAAGATATCGAAATTTGGCGACTGCAGCGCCAAAATACTTGAACTAAATTTTCGAAAAATCGAAATAACTTGAAAACTAGGATTCGCAGATCAAAACTCATTGAGGATTCGGAATGTTCCAAAAATCTTCCTTTTGACGTTCCAGTTATTAAGTAGATCCAATGTTCCAAACACCTGAAAAAATTAAAATTAAAATCGAAACATATTTATGGAGGTTAAATAAGAACAAAAGCGCATTTCTCCCAATTTCTTCCAATTTTTTGAATAAAAATACGCTCCAATTCCGTTCTATATTTATCTTACGATTCCTCTTCTTTATCCCCTCATCTCCAACGATTACGCAATCATAGCAACAGAAAAAAAGTCGCCACATTCCCCGAACGCCGTTGAAACTAAACATGAATGAACCATTACGTTATTGTTGCTAAGACGCCGACGAAAAAGTAAAGCAAGACAAAAAAAAAAAGTTGAAAAATAAAAAATTGCACGTTTCTTTGCACCAACAAGTGTCTCTTCTCAACTCGGGTCATACACCTAAACAAGAAAAATTACACACATCCATACAAGTTATTTAAACGACATTTCAACTGTTTTTCCACAACTATCTTCTCATTGGTCGGCTGCACGTGGCCGAACAATTTTTTTGTCCACCCGTAATCCGATATTCACAACTCCAACATGCACTTGTCGTTATTCAAAATGAAACAACCCATAACAACCAACACGTGTCAGAGAGAGAAAAGGGATGAAAGTTAAGACAAATGAGACGTGTCGTCGTCATTTTAATGCAGTCGGTGGATGATGATTTTTACCCATTTAACATGTTTTATTTATCACATATGGTTGAATTTTTTTTATTTAAACCCCAACCGTTTTAAGTGTCGGGTAAAAATTTGAATAGTTTCAAACCCCACATTTACAATTAATTCACCAGATTTGGTTCCGCAAAAAAAGTAGATACCTGTAAAAATATTTTGACGTTTCTATCAATTGTGTTGATTTCCATGGAAACTATTTTGACTGCGCGTTGCACTTGTTTCGATTATAAATATAGACACAAAGCCTCCTGCGTGCTGTTTATTGTAATTGCGGACGTTTTTCTGACATGGCTCGCTTCGAACACGTGTGATGTTGTAGAAAAAATTAAAACGTTATCGCTATATACGGAAAAAATTTCTCGGAGAGAAGAAGATAAAAAAAAATAAAAAGGAGAGTTGGAAGAAAAAAAGAAACCGAAGAGATGTTCATAAAACGAGTGTACAGCCGTCTCGTATTTGTATGAATTATGTCGAAAAAGCATCCAGCTGCACCGTCCGAGTTCTATTGTTTTTTGTTGGTAGCGCGCGACTGTTTTAGAATGTGATCGAGCCGGGGGATGGGCTATTAAAAAAACTAACTAACTTCAACATGTTTAATTATAGGAAAAAGTTGAATGTAAACGCTGCAAATGTCAGGGGTTGAACAACAGATCTAACTAGTGAAGGTGAAATGAAAATTATTTGAAATTGAGTCGTTTGAAAATTTTCATTAAAAACTTGTTTTTAATTTTATTACATAATTTAGAAATTTTTGAAAAAGTTGAAACAATAGAGGAAAATTCTCGTTATTCGAAACACTAATCCATTTTTCTCTACGCGTTTTAGTTTTCGAGTTATTGCAATTTTCGAAAAATTAGTTCAAGTTAGTGGCGCTGCGGTCGCATAATTTTCGAAAAACGGTGATTTCTCGAAAAGTTGTAGTGTTATATGGAAGCTAATTCCAAATTCTGGAAGAAATAAAGTTTTACTTTAATTTTTATAAATTTAGATTTCTTCAATCTTCAATTTTAGTAAAATTTAATAAGTCTTCAATTGATTTGCGGTTGAAAGTTGAAGCTATACCTAATTTTTTCTTCTTATTACAACTTGCTTTGATTCAATTTTCTAGAAAGAAATAGAAGATGAATCTAGGGAACTGGTTTCTTCTTTTAAGGTAAAATTTGGATAATTATGTCAGTTAGAAATGTGTCAATAGTAATTAAGATATGAAGAATCTAAATTAGAAAAACTTCGAAATTTAAAACGCTAAATTATGTGGTTCTTCTTCTTCTTTTTGAGATAATTTTCATATTTCTTTATTGAGGAGCGGCTAATAAAAGCTAAAATATAAAGAAAATAGAAATTTTAACAATTTAATATGTTGCTTCTTCTTCTTATATTAAATGAATTAGTTTCTTCAAAATAGATATATAGAAAAGAAATAGCTTCTTTTCTTCTTTCAGATATTTAACAAAATTCAGGAAATTTCTGGGAAAATGCTCAACTTATCGAAGATAAAAAAAAATGAAGTAAAGAACAATTACATTGAATAATAGTAAAACGGTATGTTTCTTCTTTTTACATCCAACGAATTGGTTAAATATTAAACTAAGAAAAATCGGAAAAGTGTCGAAGACAAGAAACGTAAAGAAATAATTTTCTTCTTTTCAATTAAAAATTATTTAGACACTAAACTGAAGAAACGACACTTCATATATGAAAATATATAAAGGAAGAAATAAATTCCGTTCAATTTAAATAAAAGTTTTTTTTTTTTAGACCTAAGTAAAGAAAAGAGGAATTTAAACCAATAATACTATAACTATGTGTTTCCTCTTTTTTACTTTCTTCTTACTTAAATTTGAAGATAGCAACAAAAGGTGGAGAATATTCAAAACGAGAAAAATTGACCCTCTTTTACTTTCGGATAAAAAATATTTAGAAACTAAACTGAAGAAAGAAACAAAAACAATGACAATTTAAAAAATCCTTCCTTTCTTCTTTCGGGTATTTGATAAAATTTACCAAAAATTGCTTAGAAAATAGTAAAAACATTTAATATATACCAAAACTTGAACGAAGAAAAGAATCAAGAAATTACATTTATGTTAATTTCACATATACAAAAATATATAAAAGAAGAAATTAATTCTGTTCAATTGATTCCAATACAAAATGATCAATAGCAATGAAGAAAATGGCAATTGAAATTAAAGCTTTTTTTCTTCGTTCAGACTTAAGTGAAGATAAGAGGAATTTAACCAAACAATACCAAGACGATACGTTTCTTCTTTTTACTTCCTTTTTATTTAAATATAAAGAAATGGAAGAAAAGTCGAGAACGCAAACGCAAAGAATTGACTCTCTTCTTCCTTTAAATTTAAAATTATTTAGAAACTACAATAGAAGAAAAACAGAAGAAAATGACAATTTAGAAAATCTTTTCTTTCTTCTTTCGGATATTTCATAAAATAAAAAATTGCTTAGAAAATAATAAAAACATTAAAGATATAGCAAAACTTGAATGAAGAAAGGAAGCAAGAAACGAAACTTATGTTAGTCTTCCATATAACGAAATATATAAAGGAAGAAACAAATTTGGTTCAGTTAATTTCAATAAAAAATTATCAATAGCAATGAAGCAATTTAAAAGAAAGTTTCCTTTCTTCTTTCATACCTAAATGAAGAAATTAAAATTTGAAACGCACAACACCGAAACGATAGGATTTTTTTATTTCATTTTTATTTGAATTTAAGGAACTCAATGAAAGGTCTAAAACGCAAAACGCAAAGAATTCCCTCTCTTCTTCTTTCAAATTAAAAATTATTTAGGAAATAAATTTAAAAAAATGAAGAAAATTTACTTCTTATTTGTTTTCTATATAAAAAATATTTAAGAAAAAAAAATTCGGTTCATTTATATTTAATAAAAAATTATCAACAGCACTAAGATATGAAGAAAATTAAATGAAGAAAATGGCAATTTAAGAAAATTCTTCTTTTCTTCTTTCAGACATTTGATAAAATTTATCAAATTGCTTGAAAAATGCTCAAAAAATAAAAAATATAAAAAAACTCGAAAAAAGAAAAGAAGAATTGAAACAAATAATACCCAAATCATATGTTTCTTCTTTTTACTTTCTTCTTATTTAAATTTAAAGAAATCGAAGAAAGGTCGCGAACGTAAAACGCGAAGAATTGACAATATTCTCCTTTCGAGAAGACTAAACTGAAGAAAAAAAGAAGAAAACAGACTAATCTTTTTTAAGATTCAGAGAAAAAAATTAATTCGCTTCTTTTAAATTCAATAAAAATTATCAATAGCATAGACATGAAGAAAATGGCAATTTTAAGAAATTCTTCCTTTCTTCTTTCAAACATTTGATAAAATTTACAAAAATATTTTAGAATTGTCAACAAATTGAAGATTCAAAGAAACTCAAATGAAGGAAAGAAAAATTGAAGAAACAGTACCAAAACGATATGTTTCTTCTTTTTTTTTAACAAATTGGTTCCTTTAAAAGTCAATTTTATTTGAATTAAAAAAGAAAGGTCGAGAATATAAAACGCAAAGAAACAATTTTCTTTTTCTTCCTAATTGAAAATTATTTAGAAACTATATTGAAAAAAAAAGTAGAAATTAGTCTAATCTTTTTTAAGATTTAGAGAAAGAAATGAATTCGGTTCTTTTAAATTCAATAAAAAATTATCAATAGCATGAAGACATGAAGAAACCTTAGAAAGAAAATGGTAATTTTAGGAAATTCTTCCTTTCATATTTCAGACATTAAATAAAATTTACAAAATTGCTTTAGAATTGTCACCAAATTAAAGATTCAAAGAAACTCAAATGAAGGAAAGAAAAATTGAAGAAACAGTACCAAAACGATATGTTTCTTCTTTTTTTTAACAAATTGGTTGCTTTAAAAGTCAATTTTATTTGAATTAAAAAAGAAAGGTCGAGGATATAAAAAGCAAAGAAACAATTTTCTTCTTCTTCCTAATTAAAAATTATTTAGAGATTAAATTGAAGAAAAAACGTGGAAATTAGTCTAATCTTTTTTAAGATTTAGAGAAAGAAATGAATTCGGTTCTCTTAAATTCAATAAAAAATTATCAATAGCATGAAGACATGAAGAAACCTTCGAAAGAAAATGGTAATTTTAGGAAATTCTTCCTTTCCTATTTCAGATATTAAATAAAATTTGCAAAATTGCTTTAGAATTGTCACCAAATTAAAGATTCAAAGAAACTCAAATGAAGGAAAGAAAAATTGAAGAAACAGTACCAAAACGATATGTTTCTTCTTTTTTTTAACAAATTGGTTGCTTTAAAAGTCAATTTTATTTGAATTAAAAAAGAAAGGTCGAGGATATAAAAAGCAAAGAAACAATTTTCTTCTTCTTCCTAATTAAAAATTATTTAGAGATTAAATTGAAGAAAAAACGTGGAAATTAGTCTAATCTTTTTTAAGATTTAGAGAAAGAAATGAATTCGGTTCTCTTAAATTCAATAAAAAATTATCAATAGCATGAAGACATGAAGAAACCTTAGAAAGAAAATGGTAATTTTAGGAAATTCTTCCTTTCCTATTTCAGATATTAAATAAAATTTGCAAAATTGCTTTAGAATTGTCACCAAATTAAAGATTCAAAGAAACTCAAATGAAGGAAAGAAAAATTGAAGAAACAGTACCAAAACGATATGTTTCTTCTTTTTTTTCAACAAATTGGTTCCTTTAAAAGTCAATTTTATTTGAATTAAAAAAGTAAGGTTGAGGATATAAAAAGCGAAGAAACAATTCTCTTCTTCTTCCTAATTGAAAATTATTTGGAGAATAAATTGAAGAAAAAGAAGAAACTTATTTTAATTTTCCAAATATAAATGTGTAAGGAAAGTAATAAATTTCAATAACAACGCAGAAGTGAAGAAAACTACGTGTTTCTTCTTTCTTTAGTCTAAGAAATTGGGAAGATTTATTTCGGATTTTAGTTGAATTAAAAAGAAAATTGTACCGTGTGTCTTCTTCTGTCATAAAACGACCTAAAATTCCTCAATTTTTTGAAAAATTGAGATCCATAAGCGTCTAACTTGAAGCAAAATAAAAAAATTTCTTCGTTCTTCAAAAAATTTCTTCTGATTCTTAAAATAAAAAAAACTGCAATTTTACTGGAAATTTATTTAGATTCATTCGTACGAAATTTATAGAAGAAATATTTTGAAGAAAACAGTTTTTCTTCTTAGTTTCTCTTCGTCAGGAGCTAAAAGGGGGAAATTATTAAAGAAACGAAACAGACAAAATTTGTTGTAATTTTCTTCTTAAATTTTAAACTAATTGCAATTAATTAAAATTGATAAAGGAAAGGAGACATTGAAGATTTTTTTGGGTTTTGAGTATTTTTTATCTCAATACATATAGAAAAAATTTATTATAGAAAATATCATAAAAATCTCGATAACAAACAATATTTACACAACTATATCACAAATTAATGTTTCCCTAATCGGTTTTTTTCCGAAATTTTATTCTTCAAATCCTGTCGAATCCCCGAAGAATCGTATTTCCTTTCAACAACCACAGCATTAGAATAATTATGCTCCAAATTGGCCCTATAATGGCTCTTAACCGCTTTCTGTTTATTAGGATCAAGAAATTTTTTAGCATAAGCAGAATCAAAACAACAATCATCCCCACTTTTCTTCTTTACCATCAATTGTTCTTCGTTAGTATGGTTTTTAACGTGTTTCCTCAAACTGGACGGATCCGTGTATTTTTTCGAACACCCCATCACTTGACACGCGTAAGGTTTCTAAAAGAAAAAAATTACAAAAAAACTCAATCTCAAAAAGAAGAAACTTACAGTATCGAAATGGGTTCTCTGGTGTTTGGCTCGATCAGAACTGTTGGAAAAACTTTTGGTACAAGACGGAAATTGGCACAAATACGGCCGTTCCCCCGTATGGCTGCGTTGATGAATTTTCAGATTTTCCAACCGCGAAAACGCTTTGTTGCAACCCTGAAACTGCCCCAAAATTAAATAAAATTATAACCAAAACAATCACCAACAACACATGTTTCGAATTTCATGCCCAATTTCCAGATCGTAAAATAAAAAAAAAACTCACGGGGCACTTGTTTGGTTTTTCCCCACTATGGACCCTCATGTGAATCAAAAGTTTATAGCGGGCATTAAACGGTTTTATTTTCCTCGGACAATTGGCCCAAAAACAAGTAAATTCGTCACCTCGTTTTACTTCGACATGACATTTTTCGATGTGTTTCACTAAAGCTGTTTGGCCGTCGTAAATTTGGTAGCAATTTTCCCATTGACATTGGCGATAGTTTGATGTCGACGAAACGTCACTGTCGGATTCCGAAATGCATTTTCTTCTTGGATACAACAAATTGCTCGAACTTAGAAGAGGATCGTCGTGAAGAAGCGCCTCGGTTTGGGTGGTAACCAATTGGTTGTCGGGGAAATTATAGCCGGGATTTTCCGGAAGAAAATCGACGTAGGGACTCTTCGAGCCGATCAAATGGCCGAAATCGCTTCTCTCCAACGGTTCCTGGAAACAAAAAAAAGGTTAAGCAACCAGAGAGTGTCAAGTAGTTTAGTATAAATTCAGTGTAGCCCTAACAATTTTTTTTATGCAATTTTCCAAATTTTTTAGTTATAAACGTGAAAAGTTCATATTAATCCCAGAAATGAAATTAATATTTAATTCAAACTGTCTACATCCCTAGAGATAATGTAAGAAATTTCAGTTCTCTCCGATTTCAATTTTCCCACTTATAGGGCCAAAAACCCTAAAAGTTCATAATAATGATATCAATTCGAGCAAGGTACCATCCGAACTGTCTACCTCTCTAGAGATATTGTAAGAAATATAAAGGGTTTCGGCCCTCAATTTCCCTAGTTATAGGGCATCAAAAAACTAAAATCAACACTATTGGAAGCAATTTCGTTTAGAACTTCAATCACTCGAGCTAATGTATCTAGTTTTGATATATTTAATGATTAATTTCTTAGCTAAGAGTTTTGAGTACCAAGGGACGGAAAGGTCATAGGTGTAAGGGCATCAAAAGTTCATATTAGTGGCAACAATTCGCTTTATGTGGCATTCTAAACCTCTAGTGCCATAGAGTTATTGTAAGAAATTTGACTGCTTTTAAACTTTGATTTCCGTAGTCTAAAGGGCACTAAACTTATATAACACGAATCAATTTTTTATTACTTAATTTTTGGAGCTTCTAATCGTTAATTTCTTGATTATTAACACGAAAAAATTTTTAAAATTTTAACTTTTTGTCTTTAATGCCCAAATTTCCAAAAATGTTCAAATTAATAATAACAATTTTTTTTAAACGCCATTTTAATCTTTTGGGTGTCTTGAGACAATGTAAGAAATTTCAGCGATTTCGGATCACTAATTCGTAGAGAAACTGTAAGGAATTTGGGTGTTTCTCAAATTTCTTCGTTATAGTGCCTTAAATTCCAAAAATTTATACCAAAAATTTATTTTTAACACTAATTCAGTCTATGAATTTAATGTAGCGATTTTAACCGCTTCCAGTAATTAATTTCGCAAAAATAGGGCCTTAAGGGCCAAAGTTCATATTGGAGTTAGCAATTTTTTTCGATCACCATCC
The DNA here is from genome assembly GCA_905333025.2 of Pyrochroa serraticornis. Taxonomy (NCBI): domain Eukaryota; kingdom Metazoa; phylum Arthropoda; class Insecta; order Coleoptera; family Pyrochroidae; genus Pyrochroa; species Pyrochroa serraticornis. The sequence continues at coordinate 3,996,941 of HG995159.1, forward strand.
AAATTTCTTGAACTTCTAAAGATTAAGTAAGGAATTTGAAATTATTCGCGTCACTACTTTTCCTAAAAACGGCCATAAAAGTCCAAAATAAAGAGCAATTTCTCTGTTTAGTACCCAGAGATACGTAAAAAAATTTTAATAATTAAAACTTCATAAACAAATCGAAAAAGTCACCTACCTGACTGGTGTAAGTGAGATCATCTGGCGGTGCGTTCCTCAAAAAACAGTTGAAATCGACAAGATTCTTGGAGATGGTGGCAACCGGCGGTAGCAGTTGTTTGTCCAAATTTTCGTCTAAATCTTGCAAATCCGTCGTCAAATGATCAAGATCGATCGAACCTTCAGATAGTCCATCGCAAATTTCAATATCAGATAAATCAAGATCGAGTTCACCGATAGGTGGCGGTACAAAAAATTGCGAAAAATCGTCATCGACCACCCCGAAACATCCCCCATTTTCCGTCGATGAAGACGGACAAACGTTCTGGTCGAAAGTTCGAACGAAATCGTTGTAATCGAAAAAGTTTTCGTCCGGACTTGTCGATAGCGTCGTCGCACTTGGTGAAATTAGACAATCAATGAAACAATCTCGACTCGTTTCTTCGAAACTCGACAAATTCTGCCCTTCATAAAACGCTAAATTGAACTTCTCCATCAGTTCTTCTTGGGTTAAGTGGAGGGTCGAATCTTGAATTTCTTGCGGTTTCAGCAACATCTGGAGAATTTTTTTGCACTTCCAATTTCGATTAAAATGGAACTTACCTTCGATTAATTTTAAATTATTGTTGGATTGGTTAATTAATTAATTCACATCACTCGCGATTGTTGTTACGCGCGTCGTGTTGCGTTGGCGTCGCGAGAACTTGATGTTGTCTTTTTCAGCTCTATTTATAATTTGAGATGACATCTTCGAGCTTAATGGTCTTAAGCGTTTGTTCGTGGCTGGAACGCGACAAAAAACGCATCGGTTACTTTCGTTATGGCATACACACCGAGTTCGTCTCGTATTTTAATCCTGCTACCATAAGGAGCCGACTAAAGGGCAATAATAATAAATACAGGGGTGTCGTAGGTCATTGAAACCATTACTGACTGCTATTCACATGTTGGTGTTAACCGAAAAAAATTGGGGGGAAATTAACACAACTAATTACGAACGATTTATGTAACTATTGATTATTTAACTAGTAAATGATCTAGAAAACATTGAAACACCCAAATGACGCTTCATTTGAAATAAAAAAAATAAAGGTCAAAAGTTCATATTAGTAATATCAAATTGCTTTAAGCTTTATTCGAAGCATCTGACTCTCTAGACAGATTGTAAGAAATTTGAGTAATTTTGGATTTCAATTTCTCTAGTTACAAGGTCTTAAAGCCCAAAATTGATTTTGTTATATTAGAATTACCGCTTCTAATTAAATTTCGCCATTTATAGGGCTTCAACGTTCATTTGATATAAAAAAAGTTGGAAAGTATCGTTTTGATTTTCTAACTGTAGTGCCAGAAAATAAGTCAAAAATTCATATTAGTAATAACAAATTGTTTTAACCTTTATTCGAAGCATCTGACTCTCCAGACATATTGTAAGAAATTTCAGAAATTTTGGAATTCAATTTTTCTAGTTGCATGGCCTTAAATCCCAAAATTGCGGACCGGTGTAATCGTAGTGATGTAGCTAGAGGGCCAAAAGTTCATATTAGTGGCAATAATTTCCGGTACGCACCATTCGAATTGTCTACTTTTATAGATATAATGCAAGAAATTTGGTCGCTTTTGAAGGCCAATTTTCGGACTTAACGGACATTAAACCCACAAAAATTACAAAAACCAACTTTTCTTCATTAATTTCGCACTTGCCGTTAACGTATAGAGTTTCTTGAGGACCAGACCCATAATCCAATTTGAAAAAAGAAACATTCTAGCCAGTCTAACCTTGCGGACCGGTGTAATCATAGTGATGTAGCTAGAGGGCTAAAAGTTCATATTAGTGGCAATAATTTCCGGTACGCACCATTCGAATTGTCTACTTTTATAGATATAATGTAAGAAATTTGGTCGCTTTTGGAGGCCAACTTTCTGACTTAACCGACATTAAACCCACAAAAATTACAAAAACCAACTTTTCTTCATTAATTTCGCACTTGCCGTTAACGTATAGAGTTTCTTGAGGACTAGACCCATAATCCAATTTAAAAAAAAAATGTTCTAGCCAGTCTAACCATGCGGACCGGTGTAATCGTAGTGATGTAGCTAGAGGGCCAAAAGTTCATATTAGTGGCAACGATTTCCGGCAAGCACCATCCGAATTGTCTACTTTCATAGATACAATGTAAGAAATTTGGTCGCTTTTGGAGGCCAACTTTCTGACTTAACCGACATTAAACCTACAAAAATTACAAAAACCAACTTTTCTTCATTAATTTCGCACTTGCCGTTAACGTATAGAGTTTCTTGAGGACCAGACCCATTTGAAAAAAGAAACATTCTAGCCAGTCTAACCTTGCGGACCGGTGTAATCGTAGTGATGTCGCTAGAGGGCCAAAAGTTCATATTAGTGGCAACGATTTCGGGCACGCACCATTCGAATTGTCTACTTTCATAGATACAATGTAAGAAATTTGGTCGCTTTTGGAGGCCAACTTTCTGACTTAACCGACATTAAACCCACAAAAATTACAAAAACCAACTTTTCTTCATTAATTTCGCACTTGCCGTTAACGTATAGTTTCTTGAGGACCAAACCCATAATCCAATTTGAAAAAAGAAACATTCTAGCCAGTTTAACCATGCGGACCGGTGTAATCATAGTGATGTAGCTAGAGGGCCAAAAGTTCATATTACTGGCAATAATTTCCGGTACGCACCATTCGAATTGTCTACTTTCATAGATACAATGTAAGAAATTTAGTCGCTTTCGGAGGTCAACTTTCTGACTTAACCGACATTAAACCTACAAAAATTACAAAAAATAACTTTTCTTCATTAATTTTGCACTTGCCGTTAACGTATCGAGTTTCTTGAGGACCAGACCCATAATCCAATTTGACAAAAGAAACATTCTAGCCAGTCTAACCATGCGGACCGGTGTAATCGTAGTGATGTAGTTAGAGGGTCAAAAGTTCATATTAGTGGCAACAATTTCCGGCACGCACCATTCGAATTGCCTGCTTTCATAGATATAATGTAAGAAATTAGGGCGCTCTTGGAGATCAACTTTCCGAGTTATTCGACGAAAAGCAACTAGAATCATTGCTGGTAACGTATATAAAACAAACAACTCCAAATTCTCCACTAGTAGTGCGAGTTGAACAGTTCTGGAACAGGAAGCGAGGTCGAATTCAAAAATTTTGAGGAGTATGAAGGAGGAAATTATTCATTAATTTCCGTTTCACACCATCAATGAGCGAAATTGTTTTTTTATTATGAACAATTATTAGTTATTAACCAAAACACTTCCAGGAATTGATTGAGGGATTCTGGATAAGAAGTATTCGGTTCAACCAAACACCTAATTATTAGTTTAATAACTTCATATTCATAATAAAGTAGATTGCTTACAAAAATTGAAGTTTTTGACACTAAACGGCGTTTCTCCCACTTTCAATTGACATAATTTTTTTGAGTAGAAGTGAGAAAAACGTGATTGAGGTCACAAAATAATTGCAAGCAATTGACATGTAAAATTACAGTGACACAGGTTAAAAAATTACATATTAAACAAGATTGTACTTAAATAATAAAAATGTTACGTTTCCGGAATCAATTCACGATACTATAGCAGAATATACAGGGATCAATATGAAAAAATACGATCAGAGTGGGAAGCACGAAACAATTAATTCCTGATCAACAAAAATTCCTTACGCTTGCGTTTGGCGCTATTTTCAGCCAATTCTCCGTCAATACATCGAACTAACAGCCAACAATCTGGAATGTTCAGTCGTGACACAACAATTTGACACGAGATTCATTAAAATTACAACAATCACAGAATTAAAACAAACAACCGAACCGCACCATCAAACGTTAGAGTTGTTAATCTTTTGTTGGATCATTTCCAACAAAATATCTGAGTATTGTTGCATAACGTCAACAACAGAACCCGAACCGCCCCCTTTCTTCAATCCCAAATCATTGAGTTTCTTCACCGTATTCGTTTGGTTAACATCGCCGCTACCGTTACTCTGAATCATTTTATTAAAAACGTAATCGTGGAAAACTTTATGCGTTCTCAATATAGAAATTTCCAAACTTTTTGCGGCATCCACCTTTTCCGCAACGGAATCGCGTCCCTCCGTTTCGTTGAGTCGGTTATACAGGAGCAGGACGTTATCGGCGGCCTTGATCAACTGTTGCGTGACGTCATCGTTCAATTGATTCGAAACTGTAACGAAAACGTTTAGATACAAATCCAAATAAATAGAACAAAAAATACTTTCGACGCTCGAGAGATCAACGCTCGATAAATCGGCGCTGCTCAAATCGTCGTTATTGACTAAAGTTTCGTCCATTTCCGGTTGTAACCGTTCGAAATGTATCGTGTGACGTGTTCCTGCAACGAAACGGTCCAGTTATTACGTCATCCGACGAAAGTAGCGCCATCTGCAATTTCTCCACTATTAATCAACAGATGGCGCTACTCTCAGCAACGTTTTAACTATAGAACAGCGATAAGTGCTACTTTTAAGTGTGCAGAATGCAACGCCACCTACAACAGATGGCGCTACTCTCAGCAACGTTTTAACTATGAAACAGTGATAAGTGTTACTTTTAAGTGTGCAGAATCCAGCGGCACCTACAACGTCTGACCAATTGATCAACAGATGGCGCTACTCTCAAAACGCGAAAATTAACTCGACGTCAAATTTTCAAAAAATTGAATGGAAAATTCTCAAAAACACCTTTCGATTTGTCTTTGTTGTTGAGATGTCTGCGCGATGCCGGTATTGGGGCGCCTTTCTCGTAAGTGGCTCGACTTCTCGGCGGTACGACCGGTTTCGTTGTCGGTTCGATGTCTTCGTTTGATGATGAACAGTCGACGCCGACTGTGTTCAGATTGCTTGTCGAATACGAACGTTTTTTTCTGCTCTGCAAACTTTTGTTGATCTTGTTGTGCGAACTGATGGTGGGGCGCATTAAACGCGACATTTTATTATCGTTCTCGTTCTCCGAATCGGACTGGTTAAGCACGCCACTGGACCGGCTGCGAGGCATGGCATTGTTCTTCGTATACCTTGAACTCGTTCTGGACACTTGCGATTTTTTACCTGGAACAGCAAAGATTGAGATGATGCACGATAGAGGGCGTTGGAAACGATTAAAGTGGAGGAAAATTTCGAGTGCGCATGCGTCCAGCAGTGTCCGAAACCGCCATTTTGAATCGCGTTACGGTATTGGAAAGTTTGAAGTTACGTCATTGAACGATTCAAAATGGAGGAATTGCAAACAGCAAGCGTTGCTGACAATCATTCTTAGAATTGACTAAGAACACGCTATACCAACCTTTGACGGTAGACATTTTGTTTAAGTTGTCAGGTCTTCAAAGTTAAAAAAAAATCGCAAGGGGACAGATCTGGTGATCTCAACTTTATCTATGTAAATATTAGGATCAAATCCATTAAAGCGTTAATAAATTTCTTTCAATTCTCTTCAAAAAACTTATTTGCTGACCTAATAAAGTTGCTTGAAATGCATTTAGAAAACTTTGGTTTCATTAACATTTTTCAAAAACACCTTCATACAGTTATGATGGGCTCTAGATATCAATATCATTGAAACGTGTCAAGAAATAACTGCAATTCGCGGATTTAAGCAAAATTTACCAAAAAAATCGTAAGGGTTCAGATCTGGTAATCTCTTGTGGTTTAAAATTTACGATTAAATGGGTCAAAATGCGTTTAAATAAGTAAAAAAAACTTCTTTTCGGGCAACTTTCAAGTTTGAAATTGTCTTAACTCAGCGCAAAGTGTCTCAAAATTGCAACTAAAAAATTTGTAAGATGTTGAAATGCTTCAATGACACCTTGTGAACACTTGAGATTGGTTGTAATTAACAACAAAATTGAGACATGTCAAAAAAAACCGCTTTAGAAAAAAGTTTCAAGTGAATTCTACAAAAAAATCGCAAGGGTTCAGATTTGGTAATTTTCTGTGGTTTAAGATGTACGATTAAATTGGTCAAAATGCGTTTAAATAAGTAAAAAAACTTCTTTTCGAGTAACTTTTAAGTTTGATATCGTCATAACTAAGCGTAAAGTGTCTTAAAATTGCAAGTAAAAAATTTGTAAGATGTTAAAATGCTTCAATGACACCTTGTGAACACTTGAGATTGGTTGTAATTAACATCAAAATTGAGACATGTCGAAAAACCGATTTGGAAAAAAGTTTCAAGTCAATTCTACAAAAAAATCGCAAGGGTTCAGATCTGGTAATCTCTTGTGGTTTAAGATTTACGATTAAATGGGTCAAAATGCGTGTAAACAAGTAAAAAAACTTCTCTTCGAGCCACTTTTAAGTTTGAAATTGTCTTAACTAAGCGCAAAGTGTCTCAAAATTACAACTAAAAAATTTGTAAGATGTTGAAATGCTTCAATGACACCTTGTGAACACTTGAGATTGGTTGTAATTAACAAGAAAATCGAGACATGTCAAAAAACCGCTTTAGAAAAAAGTTTCAAGTGAATTCTACAAAAAAATCGCAAGGGTTCAGATTTGGTAATTTTCTGTGGTTTAAGATTTACCATTAAATGGGTCAAAATGCGTTTAAATAAGTAAAAAAACTTCTTTTCGAGCAACTTTCAAGTTTGAAATCGTCTTAACTAAGCGCAAAGTGTCTCAAAATTGCAACTAAAAAATTTGTAAGATGTTAAAATGCTTCAATGACACCTTGTGAACACTTGAGATTGGTTGTAATTAACAACAAAATTGAGACATGTCAAAAAACCGCTTTAGAAAAAAGTTTCAAGTGAATTCTACAAAAAAATCGCAAGGGTTCAGATTTGGTAATTTTCTGTGGTTTAAGATTTACCATTAAATGGGTCAAAATGCGTTTAAATAAGTAAAAAAACTTCTTTTCGAGCAACTTTCAAGTTTGAAATCGTCTTAACTAAGCGCAAAGTGTCTCAAAATTGCAACTAAAAAATTTGTAAGATGTTAAAATGCTTCAATGACACCTTGTGAACACTTGAGATTGGTTGTAATTAACAACAAAATTGAGACATGTCAAAAAACCGCTTTAGAAAAAAGTTTCAAGTGAATTCTACAAAAAAATCGCAAGGGTTCAGATTTGGTAATTTTCTGTGGTTTAAGATTTACCATTAAATGGGTCAAAATGCGTTTAAATAAGTAAAAAAACTTCTTTTCGAGCAACTTTCAAGTTTGAAATCGTCTTAACTAAGCGCAAAGTGTCTCAAAATTGCAACTAAAAAATTTGTAAGATGTTAAAATGCTTCAATGACACCTTGTGAACACTTGAGATTGGTTGTAATTAACAACAAAATTGAGACATGTCAAAAAACCGCTTTAGAAAAAAGTTTCAAGTGAATTCTACAAAAAAATCGCAAGGGTTCAGATTTGGTAATTTTCTGTGGTTTAAGATTTACCATTAAATGGGTCAAAATGCGTTTAAATAAGTAAAAAAACTTCTTTTCGAGCAACTTTCAAGTTTGAAATCGTCTTAACTAAGCGCAAAGTGTCTCAAAATTGCAACTAAAAAATTTGTAAGATGTTAAAATGCTTCAATGACACCTTGTGAACACTTGAGATTGGTTGTAATTAACAACAAAATTGAGACATGTCAAAAAACCGCTTTAGAAAAAAGTTTCAAGTGAATTCTACAAAAAAATCGCAAGGGTTCAGATTTGGTAATTTTCTGTGGTTTAAGATTTACCATTAAATGGGTCAAAATGCGTTTAAATAAGTAAAAAAACTTCTTTTCGAGCAACTTTCAAGTTTGAAATCGTCTTAACTAAGCGCAAAGTGTCTCAAAATTGCAACTAAAAAATTTGTAAGATGTTAAAATGCTTCAATGACACCTTGTGAACACTTGAGATTGGTTGTAATTAACAACAAAATTGAGACATGTCAAAAAACCGCTTTAGAAAAAAGTTTCAAGTGAATTCTACAAAAAAATCGCAAGGGTTCAGATTTGGTAATTTTCTGTGGTTTAAGATTTACCATTAAATGGGTCAAAATGCGTTTAAATAAGTAAAAAAACTTCTTTTCGAGCAACTTTCAAGTTTGAAATCGTCTTAACTAAGCGCAAAGTGTCTCAAAATTGCAACTAAAAAATTTGTAAGATGTTAAAATGCTTCAATGACACCTTGTGAACACTTGAGATTGGTTGTAATTAACAACAAAATTGAGACATGTCAAAAAACCGCTTTAGAAAAAAGTTTCAAGTGAATTCTACAAAAAAATCGCAAGGGTTCAGATTTGGTAATCTTCTGTGGTTTAAGATTTACCATTAAATGGGTCAAAATGCGTTTAAATAAGTAAAAAAACTTCTTTTCGAGCAACTTTCAAGTTTGAAATCGTCTTAACTAAGCGCAAAGTGTCTCAAAATTGCAACTAAAAAATTTGTAAGATGTTAAAATGCTTCAATGACACCTTGTGAACACTTGAGATTGGTTGTAATTAACAACAAAATTGAGACATGTCGAAAAACCGCTTTAGAAAAAAGTTTCAAGTGAATTCTACAAAAAAATCGCAAGGGTTCAGATCTGGTAATCTCTTGTGGTTTAAGATTTACGATTAAATGGGTCAAAATGCGTTTAAATAAGTAAAAAAAAAATTTTTCGAGCAACTTTTAAGTTTGAAATCGTCTTAACTAAGCGCAAAGTGTCTCAAAATTGCAACTAAAGAATTTATTAAAATGGATAAAAGTCGCCCTGTAAGCAAGTAAGATTCGTTATAGTTAGCAATACAATTAAGGATCGTTGAGAAACAGTTTAAAAAGTAAATTTTAGGAAAAAAAATCGCAAGGATTTAGATCTGGTAACTCGTGTTAAAATTAGTCAAAAAACATCGTTTTGAGAAGCTTTGAAGCTCCAAACTGTCTTGTACGATCGTAAATGGTTTTAAATTTTGTTGCACCAAACTTGTGATTCGTCAAAAAATTTAAAATTAGCCATAAGTAATAAAAAATGTTAAACTTAAAAAATCGCAAGAGTTCTAATCCGGTAACTTGCGTAATTGACGTCAACGACGTCACTCACCTTGTTCGATTTTGTTTTTGCCAACCACCGGCTTTTGCATGGCCAAATCGCTCAAACTGCAAGATCTACGCAAGCTGCTAGAAGTGCCGTTCTCGTCTCTATAAACTGAAATCGTGCAGAAAAAAAATCACAAAAAACACAATTAAAAAAAAACAAAGAAAATCATGCAACAAAGAAACAAATGAGAGAAAGGGGTACGGTGATAACAGCGAGGCGACAAACATGCCCAAAATCACCTTTCGCCTCCGAATTTTCCACTTTTTGTTCGTAATTGAGCCGTCTCTCGACGAAACTGGGTAAACTCAAATTGCGTCGCCGAAACTTGATGGGTGTAGCTTGCAATTTCGTCAAATCGTTATAGTAACTTTGTGAATTAGTCATGCGTTCGTACATCGAAGACAAAGCTCTCACTTTACCTTCCGAAATGTTTTTTTTGAAAATATCGACTAAAGTGTTGATTTTGTGGATTTTCTTTTGGATTTGGTTCAAAATTTTGATATTTTCTAACGCAAATTGGATACTTTCATTTGTTACTTTTTTACGACCGCAATCGAATTTTGAGTAATTACGTGACCAAATGTTGACAGAATCGTAACTTGGCGAGTTTTCGCTTTCGTTGTTCAAATTTAATTCGAGCGAATCTTGATCGATTTTTGAAACGAAAATCGTTTTGTCCAAACTGTCGTAGAGTTCGTTCAAAATTCGAGGACCATTGTTACTCGTTTCCAGATCGTTGTCGATTTTGTTTTCGTTATAACTTAATTCTATCGTGTTTTCGTCGGTTACGACGAAATTGTTGAGAACGTCTTTTTTGCGATTACTTTTACTGTAGAAATCTTCTTTTTTAATGTACTCGTAGGAAGTTTTGGTTTTTCTTGTTTTCGAACTGTGTCTCCTCACCGCTTTCGGTGGTTTGTGACAAACTTTCTCGCTACTCAACAAACTTTTCGTGAACAAATGACGGTCTAAACTCGAAGTTTCTTGTACTTGAGTTTTGTTGGTGTTCTTTTCGAAATTAATTGTCGAACTTTTGTGACCCTTTTTGCCAGTTTCAAAAACTTCAATGTTAAATTCCGGTTTATTATTTAAAACGTTACAATATTTACTTTTATATTGTTTATTCTTCGTCTCCAAACTAGGAATTACCATCTGACAATCCATCGAAGGTTTCGAACAATTTTTAATATTTTTACTATTAATTTTGGTATCAACAAAAAACGCTACAGGTTTCTTCATTTCATCTTTAGCGATATTACTTTCAAATTTCAACAATTTTTTTTGAAACTCGACACTCGCCGTCGATTTTTTCGCTACCACCTCCCGAGGGGTAGCAAAATCTGTTTGTGTTTGAGAAGTTTTCAATTTAGGAACGCAATCGTCGATATTTTTCGGCAACGATTGCGAATGAACCACCCGCGATTTTTGTGGAGCAAAAAGTGCTTCGAGTGGTGCCGACTTACAATCCGAATCATTCGACAAAATACTTTCCATACTATTACAATAACTTTTTAACTGTCCTGAACAATAATCGTAATCTAATTGGTTATCATCAGACAAAATGCTATCTTGAGAATTATTAACGTTCGGATTTAAATAAAAACTTTCACTTTTCGGAATTTCTTCGGCATAAAACTCGTTTTGGTACCGACACAGTTCGTTACTAGAAACGCAACGACGCGGGGGCACCAAATTCTTATTCTTCTTACCCCCCATCGATCTAAAACTGTAATCTTCAAGTGAATCGGAACTAAAATTCGCTTCGTCATCGTCTTTCCTTTCGAAATTTCCATCCGCTTCAAACTCTCGGTTAAAATCCTGCGAAAACTTCTCAATATCGCTACAAACTTGCCGAAAACCCTCATCAGTACTATCTTTCGTTCCTAAATCGACGAAATAACTGAAAGATTTCCGATTGAAACTTTCTGTTTGATCGTTTTGTTGCTGGACGAAATCCGAAAAACTTCTCTCCTCGCTCACCGGTGATACTGGTAAACTTTTGTGGAGTTTGTATTTGGTTAGGGTTTTGTCGAGTTTCAATTTTCTCGGTCGTATCATGTCGCTGGTCAATTCTACGTTTGTGAATAAATGCGAAAGCTGTGACGTATTTCTAGCTATGTCTTGCATGTAACAGCCGCATAATTGCAAGTCGGTTGGTACCGAACAGCTCGATGTCATCAAGTCGACGTTGTTAGTTGTGTTAGTGGGGGTGATGTAACAACTCGGGGGGGTGATTATGACGTCGTCGTTACCTTGTTTTTTCGGAGTGCAACGGTCACGTTCCGGTATATGGGACAGATCGTGGATCGATTGGCTATACTTCAAAGGACTAGAGTGGCCAACCTACAGAAAATAAAAAAAATATTTTAACAGGCTTTTACATCAATAAGCAAAGTGGCTTGAATGAGAGTGAGTAGAATTAACGCCACAACTCACCCAAACTCTTTTCTCTTCAATTAAATAGCAAAGTGGTTTGAATGAAAACGACTAAAAAAACTTGAATCATTTAATTCAGTAAAAAAAAATTGTTTGCTGGAAGAGAAATGGTTTGAATGAGTAATTTTCTTAAACGATTCAACCACAAGTAACTTTTTCCTCCAACCTAAGCGTCAAAAGACGCTTGAATGAAAGATAAAAAATTGTTAACACGATTCAAAAAAGGAAACTTGCATTTCTCCCCTTAAATAGCGAAGTGGCTTGAATGCACAAAAAATTGACGAAACTTTAATGGAAAATTTTCTTTTTCGCCAACATGGTAAGTGGCTTGAATGAACACAGCGATAAAAAAGTGACACAATTGGCAAACACTATCCATCCATTAATGTTGAAATGGCTTGAATGCAAGTGCGAAAAAAATTTGACGGCGAAACTAAGCGAAACAAACATTTTTCTCGTCATTCAAATAACAAAGTGGTTTGAATGAATACGAGTAAAAAAATTGAGACGATCTAATTCAGTAAAAAAATTGGCTGCGCTAGAAGAGAAATGGTTTGAATGAGTAATTTTCTTAAACGATTCAACCACAAGTAACTTTTTCCTCCAACCTAAGCGTTAAAAGACGCTTGAATGAAGGATAAAAAATTGTTAACACGATTCAAAAAAGGAAACTTGCATTTCTCCCCTTAAATAGCGAAGTGGCTTGAATGCAGAAAAAAATTTACGAAACCTTAATGGAAAATTTTCTTTTTCGCCAACATGGTAAGTGGCTTGAATGAACACAGCGATAAAAAAGCGACACGATTGGCAAACACTATCCATCCATTAATGTTGAAATGGCTTGAATGCAAGTGCGAAAAAAATTTGACGGCGAAACTAAGCGAAACAAATATTTTTCTCGTCATTCAAATAACAAAGTGGTTTGAATGAATACGAGTAAAAAAATTGAGACGATCTAATTTAGTAAAAAAATTGGCTGCGCTAGAAGAGAAATGGCTTGAATGAGTAATTTTCTTAAAGGATTCAACCACAAGTAACTTTTTCCTACAACCGAAGCGTCAAAGGATGCTTGAATGAAGGATAAAAAATTGTTAACACGATTCAAAAAAGGAAACTTGCATTTCTCCCCTTAAATAGCGAAGTGGCTTGAATGCACAAAAAAATTTACGAAACCTTAATGGAAAATTTTCTTTTTCGCCAACATGGTAAGTGGCTTGATTAAACACAGCGATAAAAAATCGACACAATTGGCAAACACTATCCATCCATTAATGTTGAAGTGGCTTGAATGCAAGTGCGAAAAAAAATTTGACGGCGAAACTAAGCGAAACAAACATTTTTCTCGTGATTCAAATAACAAAGTGGTTTGAAAGAATACGAGTAAAAAAATTGAGACGATCTAATTCAGTAAAAAAATTGGCTGCGCTAGAAGAGAAATGGTTTGAATGAGTAATTTTCTTAAACGATTCAACCACAAGTAACTTTTTCCTCCAACCTAAGCGTTAAAAGACGCTTGAATGAAGGATAAAAAATTGTTAACACGATTCAAAAAAGGAAACTTGCATTTCTCCCCTTAAATAGCGAAGTGGCTTGAATGCAGAAAAAAATTTACGAAACCTTAATGGAAAATTTTCTTTTTCGCCAACATGGTAAGTGGCTTGAATGAACACAGCGATAAAAAAGCGACACGATTGGCAAACACTATCCATCCATTAATGTTGAAATGGCTTGAATGCAAGTGCGAAAAAAATTTGACGGCGAAACTAAGCGAAACAAATATTTTTCTCGTCATTCAAATAACAAAGTGGTTTGAATGAATACGAGTAAAAAAATTGAGACGATCTAATTTAGTAAAAAAATTGGCTGCGCTAGAAGAGAAATGGCTTGAATGAGTAATTTTCTTAAAGGATTCAACCACAAGTAACTTTTTCCTACAACCGAAGCGTCAAAGGATGCTTGAATGAAGGATAAAAAATTGTTAACACGATTCAAAAAAGGAAACTTGCATTTCTCCCCTTAAATAGCGAAGTGGCTTGAATGCACAAAAAAATTTACGAAACCTTAATGGAAAATTTTCTTTTTCGCCAACATGGTAAGTGGCTTGATTAAACACAGCGATAAAAAATCGACACAATTGGCAAACACTATCCATCCATTAATGTTGAAGTGGCTTGAATGCAAGTGCGAAAAAAAATTTGACGGCGAAACTAAGCGAAACAAACATTTTTCTCGTGATTCAAATAACAAAGTGGTTTGAAAGAATACGAGTAAAAAAATTGAGACGATCTAATTCAGTAAAAAAATTGCCTGCGCTAGAAGAGAAATGGTTTGAATGAGTAATTTTCTTAAAGGATTCAACCACAAGTAACTTTTTCCTCCAACCTAAGCGTTAAAAGACGCTTGAATGAAGGATAAAAAATTGTTAACACGATTCAAAAAAGGAAACTTGTATTTCTCCCCTTAAATAGCAAAGTGGCTTGAATGCACAAAAAAATTTACGAAACCTTAATGGAAAATTTTCTTTTTCGCCAACATGGTTGGTGGCTTGAAGGAACACAGCGATAAAAAAGCGACACAATTGGCAAACACTATCCCTCCATTAATGTTGAAATGGCTTGAATGCAAGTGAAACTAAGCGAAACAAACACTTTTCTCGTCATTCAAATAACAAAGTGGTTTGAATGAATACGAGTAAAAAAATTGAGACGATCTAATTCAGTAAAAAAATTGGCTGCGCTAGAAGAGAAATGGTTTGAATGAGCAATTTTATTAAACAATTTAACCGCAAGTAACTTTTTCCGTTCAACCTAAGCGTAGAAAGAAGCTTTAATAAATAATAAAATGATCACACTTGTTACTCTTCACTTAATTAGATAAGTGGCTTGAATGAGGAAAAATATTAACGAAACCCTAATGAGTTTTTTACCAAACCCCCTACCAAATCGTGAAAGTTTTTTCCCTCTCATTTCAGTGAAGCGATTTGCATAAAAAAAAAACTGTACAACTCAATTGTAACGAATGGTTTGAATGCTGAAAATAAAAAAATACGCCAAAACTCGTTGCCAATTTTTTTCTCGCTTCACCAGAACGCCGTTGTTTAAATACAACAAACTCCCACTCACACTTTCCAATTTCTTTTTAGTTTCCGCGATCCTTTTATTGAGCAACAATCGTTTCTTCATAGCTTCTGGATCACTTTGCGTTTGTTTAACAGCATTGATAGCAGCCATATTGATATCGGTTGTTCTCGTTAAAAACTTGGACGATATCGACGCCTTTCCAGATATGAATTCCGTTTCCGCTCCGCTCATACTTTCGAATGTCGACTGTAAACATTTCTCTCGACTGACTAATTGATCGAGCGATTCCGAACTGACCGAAAATAACGACGTCGGATTCCTGTCGGTATTGTCACCGCTTGGCGTCGACGCCTCATCATCGTCATCGTCCGAATCCAAACTGCCGAACGTCGGAGAAGGTTGTTGGATGAGAATGGAGGGCGCTGGCGGCGCCGCACCCTTTTTTCTACGTTGCGATTTACGCAACTCGCCCTCGTCGATGATGATCACGTTGAATTCGCTGCCGCTGCAGGAAAAAAACAAAAACTATTTATAACGAAATCAAGTGAAACGTCACAACTGGACCGTTAAGATTTTTAGTTTAAATTATCGTAAGAATTAAGATGGAAATGTGGCAAATGTGAACGCGTTAACCGTTGCGTCACTGCTGCGTTACCGTCATTACCAGCGAAAAAGCGACTTAATTAATTGAATAATAAAATTATCTATTCGGGACACTTGGGGAAGGTTTTGACAAAGTTTTGTTCGAAGGAATTTTTCGCTCTTGGCCGTTACCTGGCCGAATCCGTGTGAGTAGGGTAATAAACCGGCCTTTGACGGTAATCATTGTCCGAATCGATATCGCCGTCATGAGCTGCCGATTCGAATCCGGTATCGGTAGCGTTGTCCGGTATAACTTTTCTACTCATCGTAACATTCATGGTACTCTAAAAAAAAATTTCAATCAAAATCAAAATCACGTAAATAATTTTTTTTTTTTTAAACCTGCTTCATTATCGTGACGGATTCCTTTTTGACCTCTTCGTACGAACTGTCTTTCGAACCGTCGGAATCGAAACCTTTCCCGTTCGAAGGGACCGGAAATGGAGTTCCTGAATAGAAATTCGTGACGCCCATTGAGTTTTCGGCACGTTGGGCCCATCGTCCTTTTGGTGGTGCGATAATTTTGTTGAGAGCTGACGGGGGAGTGTTGACTTCGGTAAACTGTTTTCTTGCCCATTGAGGCAATTGTCCGATGCTGAAACGATAATTCGCATCCATGATCGGATCGTTGGTCACGTCTGAAACGTTGCTGTCGTCGAAGATTTCGGCATCTAACGTTTTACCTTGACGTATGGCCTGCTGACTGAGACGGGCTTGCATCGTCACAACCATATCGTGAGGTATTTGCCACACGAATATACATCTGGAAAACAAATTTCGCATTCAAACCACACGTCTTCGAGTCATTTTTGTTGAGATCTAATTGCCCAGAGTAGTGTACAATTGGAAAAAAAAAACGAAATTGTCAAATTTGGTTCGTATCAAGTAGAAAGCTTCCTCTTTGAAGCGCACTCTAGATCCCTGAGTAGCTCTATAACAAAGGCAGAGTCAAATTTCGGAGATACATCAGTTAATGCTCAACTCAAAAGAATAAAAAAAATATCAAACGATTAATGCTCATTTCAACTGTCAGACTATTTTTTGTTTTAAACTCTACTCTAAATCTCGGAGTATCTAGAGCTAGAGTAGTGTTCAAAATGGAGGTTAAAGCCAGTTGATGCTCCATCCAAAAATTTTCTTCCAATTCGAACGCTGTTTTAGACATTTTAACAGTAACTCTTGGTTGTATCTATACCTAGAGTAGTGTTCAAACTGGAGAAAAACAGGGGCAAAAATAAAAGTTTGATAAATCAATTCGTTTCAAAGGGCTGAAATCATTTTGTATGTTCCAATTTCAAATTTCTACAACTTTGAATTGTACTCTAGGTATAGTTTCCAACTATATTTACATCTAGAGTAGTTTCCGCATTGAGAAAAATATTAGTCTATACTCACTGTAACCACAAGACAGTTTTCTTTTAAACTCTACTCGAAATTTCTGAGTATCTAGAGCTAGAGTAGTGTTCAAAATGGAGGTTAAAACCAATTTACGCTCTGTCCAAGAATTTTTTTTAATTAAAACGCTGTTCTAGACATTCTAACTGTAACTCTAGGCTGTATCTATATCTAGAGTAGCGTTTAAATTGGAGAAAACCCTTCAAGTTATCCTAACTTGTGAAGAAACGGCCAAAATAAAAGTTTTACAAGTCAATTCTTTTCAAACGATTGAAATCAATTTATGTACCTTCCAGTTTCAGATTTCTTCAACTTTGAATTGTACTCTAGAACATAATTTTTGGCTACATTTACATCCAGAGTAGTTTCCAATTGGTGGTTAATATTAGTTTAAGCACACTTTAACCCCAAGAAAGTTTTGTTTGAAACTATGTTCTAGATATCTGAGTATCTAAAGCTAGAGTACTGTTCAATATGAAGAATAGAACTCATTTTAACTCTATCTCGTAAGTTCCTTTTCCGTTTTAGCTCAGTTTTGGACATTTTAACTGTAATAACTGACTATATTTAAAGCTAGAGTAGGGTTCAAATTAAAGAAACCTACTCTGGAGCACCATACTTGCAGCAAAAATAGAAAAACTCAAGTTTAACAACTCAATTCACTTCCGAGACCTAAAATTACGTTCTAATTACAAATCTCTATGACTTTGAATTGTACTCTAAACATAATTTCTGACTGCATTTACAACTAGAGTAGTTTCAAAATTGCGGATATTATGTTCGTTTTAACCAAACATTTTTGTTTGAAATTTGGATCTAAATCTCCGAGTATCTAGAGCTAGAGTAGTGTTTAATATGACGAATAAAACGAGCTTTAGCTTTATCCTGCTAGTTTCTTTCCATTTTAACTATGTTTAAGACATTTTAATTGTAATTCCTGACTATATCTATAGCTAGAGTAGCGTTCAAATTGAAGAAACCAACTCCGAAGCACCTTACTTTAGATTAGATTTATAAAAGAATTTATTTCAAAGACCAAAAATTAATGTATGTTTGTTCTAACCACAAATCTCTTCAACTTTGAATTGTACTCTAGACATAGTTTCTGACTACATTTACATCTAGAGTAGTTTAAAAATTGTGGAGAATACTAGTTTATGTTCATTTCAACCAAAAACAGTTCTGTTTGAAATTTCGCTCTAGATCTCTGAGTATCTAGAGCTAGAGTAGTGTTCAATATGACGAATAAAACGAGCTTTAGCTTTATCTTGCAAGTTTCTTTCCATTTTAACTATGTTTAAGACATTTTAATTGTATTTCCTAACTATATCTATAGCCAGAGTAGCGTTCAAATTGAAGAAACCAACTTCGAAGCACCTTATTTTACCTTAGATTTATAAAGGAATTTATTTCTAAGACTTAAAATTAATGTATGCTGGTTCTAATCACAAATCTATTCGACTTTGAATTGTACTCTAGACATAGTTTTTGACTACATTTACATCTAAAACAGTTTTAAAATTGTAGATAATATTAGTTTCAGTTTATTTTAACCAGAAAACACTTCTGTTTGGAACTTGGCTATAAATCTCTGAGTATCTAGAGTTAGAGTAATGTGCAATATAGAGAATAACACTGGTTTTAGCTCTATCTCACAAGTCTCTTTCCATTTTAACTGTCTTGGATATATTAAATGTAATTCCTGATTATATCTATAGCCAGAGTAGCGTTCAAATTGAAGAAACCAACTTCGAAGCACCTTATTTTACCTTAGATTTATAAAGGAATTTATTTCTAAGACTTAAAATTAATGTATGCTGGTTCTAATCACAAATCTATTCGACTTTGAATTGTACTCTAGACATAGTTTTTGACTACATTTACATCTAAAACAGTTTTAAAATTGTAGATAATATTAGTTTCAGTTTATTTTAACCAGAAAACACTTCCGTTTGGAACTTCGCTATAAATCTCTGAGTATCTAGAGTTAGAGTAATATGCAATAAAACTGGCTTTAACTCTATCTCACAAGTCTCCTTCCATTTTAACTTTGTCTCGAATATATTAAATGTAATTCCTGACTATATCTATAGCTAGAGTAGTGTTCAAATTCAAGAAAGACGCTCTTAAGCACGATACTTGCAGCAGAGGAGCTAAAATTCGAACTGTTATAAGTCAATTCACTTCTAAATCGTAGAAGTAATTTATGTTCGTTCCAATTATATAGCTCTACCACTTTAAATTGTACTCTAGATATAATTTCTAGGTATATTCACACCTAGATCTCTTTCCAAATTATGGATAAATTTAGTTTATAATCATTGTAACTAAATCACAGTTGTGTTTTTAACTCTGCTCTAGATATCTGAATATCTAGAGCTAGAGAAGTGTTCAATGTAGAGAATAAAACTATTTTTAGCTCCATCCCACAAGTCTCCTTCCATTTTAAATCGGTATTGGACATATTTAATGTAATTCCTGACTATATCTATAGCTAGAGTAGTGTTCAAATTAAAGAAAGCCACTCTGAAGTACTTTACTTACAGCAGCAGAGCTAATAAAACTTTTACTAGTCAATTCACTTCTAAATCCTAAAACTAATTTAAGTTAGTGTCAATTATATATCTCTATCACTTTAAATTGTACTCTAGATATAATTTATAGGTATATTCACACCTAGAGCTCTTTCCAAATTATGGATAAATTTAGTTTATAATCATTGTAACTAAAACAGTTGTGTTTTTAACTCTGCTCTAGATATCTGAGTATCTAGAGCTAGAGTAGTGTTCAATGTAGAGAATAAAACTGTTTTTAGCTCCATCCCACAAGTCTCCTTCCATTTTAACTCGGTATTGAACATATTTAATGTAATTCCTGACTATATCTATAGCTAGAGTAGTGTTCAAATTAAAGAAAGACACTCTGAAGTACTTTACTTACAGCAGCAGAGCTAATAAAACTTTTACTAGTCAATTCACTTCTAAATCCTAAAACTAATTTAAGTTAGTGTCAATTATATATCTCTACCACTTTAATTTGTACTCTAGATATAATTTCTAGGTATATTCACACCTAGATCTCTTTCCAAATTATGGATAAATTTAGTTTATGATCATTGTAACTAAAACACAGTTGTGTTTTTAACTCTGCTCTAGATATCTGAGTATCTAGAGCTAGAGTAGTGTTCAATGTAGAGAATAAAACTGTTTTTAGCTCCATCCCACAAGTCTCCTTCCATTTTAACTCGATATTGGACATATTTAATGTAATTCCTGACTATATCTATAGCTAGAGTAGTGTTCAAATTAAAGAAAGACACTCTGATGTACTTTACTTACAGCAGCAGAGCTAATAAAACTTTTACTAGTCAATTCACTTCTAAATCCTAAGATTAATTTATGTTCGTTCCAATTATATATCTCTACCACTTTAATTTGTACTCTAGATATAATTATTGGATATACTCACATCTAGAGTACTTTTCAAATTGTGGTTAAAATCAGTTCATAATTATTGTAATTAAAACACTGTTATGTGTTCGACTCTACTATAGATATCTGCGTATCTAGAGCTAGAGTAGTGTTCGATATAAAGAATAAAACTGGTTTTAGCTCTATTTCACAAATTTCTTTCCATTTTAACTCTATATTGGACATCTTTCATGTAAATCCCGACTGTACCTATAGCTAGAGTAATGTTCAAATTGAAGAAAGACACTCTGAAGTACTTTACTTACAACAGCGGAGCTGAAATTCAAACTTTTATTAGTCTTCTAAATCCTAACATTACTTTATGTTAGTGCCAATCATATATTTCTATCACTTTAAATTGTACTCTAGATATAATTTCTGGGTATATTCATATCTAGAGAATTATGGATAAAATTAGTTAATGATCATTGTAACTAAAACACAAGTTTTCAACTTTGCTCTAGATATCTGTGTATCTAGAGCTAGAGTAGTGTTCACCATAGCGAAAAATGGTTTTAGTTCTATCCCAAAAGTCTCCTTCTATTTTAACTATATTTCGGACATTTTAATTGATATTCCTGACTGTATCGATAACTAGAGTAGTGTTCAAATTGAGAAAACCTACTCTGGATAACTCTACTTCCGAGCAACAGTGCTAAAATTCAAACTTTTGAGTCAATTCGCTTCTAAGTCCTAAAATTAATTTATGCTAGTTTCAACCACAAATCTCCATTTTAATTGTACTCTAGATAGAGTTTCTGGATATATTCACATATAGAGTAGTTTTCAAATAAATGAGAAAAATTGTTTACACTCATTTCAACCACAATATTTTGATTCCTACTCTAGATATCACAATAATTGCTCAACCTCTGGAAATATCTAGAGTTAGAGTAGCCTTCAAATTGAGAAAAAAACAGGATTTGGCCTAATCTGCACGTCGCAGTGGCCTCAAACAATAAAATTTGTTGTTCATTCCAATAGTACCTCTACTACAGACCTTTGACTCTATGTGTAGCTAGAGTAATGTTTAAATTTAAGCTTACCCATCGCCACTGGCCGAAATGAGTCTTTTGCAGTCATTGGTAAACCTCAAACCGGTCGCTAGTTCCGAATGTCCACACATTGTCGCCATACACTCCCCCGAATAATAATCGTAAACCGACAACGATTTGTCTGTACAAGAAGTCGCTAAATACACCCCGGATCGATCCAGAACCACCTTGATCAATGTCCCGTCATCCCCCGTACTACCCTTAAAACTTCTCGTATGTTTCCCCGTATTAACGCTGTAAATTCGAACGTTCCGGTCCTGACAAGCCGTAATCACGTGTTTCTGTCCCGCATCCACTTCCATATCGTACAAAGTCGTTTTACCGGTAGCGTTACGTCCTCTGGTAAATTGCGGTTTACCACCCGCTTTCCCCAACGATCTGAATATCAAACTTTTGTCGGCACTACAAGACGCCATCTGTATACTTTCTTGATTATTCAAGAAACGCACGGCCGTTATCGACGACGAATGATCGTCGAGCGTTTGAAGAAATTTATAACCAGGTTCAACATCGAAGACATGAAGAAGACGATCACGACTGGCGCTCGCCATCAGTTGCGCTTTGTTTTCGTTACCGAAATATTCCAAACATAAAACTTCCGAATCGTGAGCTTCGATCTTACAACATTCTCTCATCGTATCGGTTTCGTGTATCCGGATATTACCCGAACGATCACCGGAAGCTAAATGTTTACCGTCGGGACTGATTCGTATACATCTAACGCCGTTACGGCCGTCGTACGACGTCGTTTCTTGTTGTTTATCCGCGTTACTGGTTGACAAATCTAAATCTTTGATATACGATAAAGTTTTATCGACATAAACAACTTTCAATAAATCGTTGCTGTAAACGTTCTTTCGATACATTCCTCTGCTGTTTAATTCGTTGGGTTTGTCTAAATTCCAAACGCGTATGGTGTCGTCGGAACTGCACGTGAGAAAACTACCGGAAGGTAAAGGACTGTTGAGTGGCGCCATCTCTACACCCCATATACAAGCTGAATGGTAGAGAAACGAAAACGATTTGCCGACGCGTTTTATGTTGAAAACATCCCAAACGTAAATTGAATGATCGTTGTAGATGCTGGTTAGTTTATGGGTGGTTTGGTTGTAAGTTATGGCAACAGTGTCCGGGTATTTGGCATCGGAAGGAGGCGTCGCCATGTGTCTAAAAAATCAACTAATTTAGTATCAAATTTCAAAAAATTAATCGAATCTATTTAAGTTACAATTACTCACGTTATGCTCGTTCCTAAACTAACATCGACTCCTACATAATGAGTTCGGGGTAGTGTCGTAACGAACTTGAGGGTGGCTGGATCAAAACATCGGATGATTCCTTCGGCGCATCCGACAAAAACGTAATTTTCTCCTACAGTTATACAGTTGGCACTTGTCGTCTGTAATTGTAGAATTTTATTTAAAAATAAATTTGTTTTTAATTTAAAAATTACTCTCAATTCCACCCATTTGTCTAAAAGTCTTCTATTGTTGAATTCGCACAACAACCCCGACCTAGTGATGGCGTAAGTGCTGTCGCGACAATCGGCCTTCCCGCAGGCCACATCACAGAAATAATTGTTACGTTGCTCGCCTAAAATCGCCGAACGTCCCATCAAAGGCACAGCCTCCTTGTACTGAAAAAAATAAAAACAGTCGCCATTTTGGTTCCGTCACAAAAACAACAACCAACAAAAAAAAAAAAAAACAACTGCGACAAACGTCCAAAATTTTCATTTATTGTGTTTCTAGTAGAACGAATTCAGTCATGAAGAAATAGAAGCGGCCGCAGTGTTCCCGTTTACTTGCCATCTAACAATAAAGCCCTCTAACGGACAATTGCGCAAACTATAAACCAATCATTGTATAATTTCTACTCGTTACAAATTCTTGTGCTAGTATCTATAGTCAAAAATCAACGCCCTCTAGTGGGCAATAGTTTAAATGTTAAATCAGTGAACTAAAACAACTGCAAGTGTCTATTGGAAGCAAACTGAAGTCACTAATTCAATAATGAATTTAAAACAAGTGATTGCAGTGTTGCCATTTGCTCATTCTTTGCATATTTTTGGCCGCTGACAATTTTAAGGGCAACGCTGTATAGTTTTCAACTCTAAAAACATGTTCCTGCTATTAAACTTTGCATAGCTTGGACTCTGCTATACTAGCATCAGTAATTTACAAGCAAAGCGCTTCGATTTGACATTATAATAAGAATTAACGCCCTCTAGTGGGCAATAGTTTAACCCAAATGTTAAATCCGTAAACTAAAACAGCTGCGAGTGTCTATTGGAAGCAAACTAAAGTCAGTAATTCAATAATGAATTTAAAACAAGTGATTGCAGTGTTGCCACTTACTCATTCTTTGCATATTTTTGGCCTGTGACAATTTTAAGGGTAACACTGTGTAGTTTTCAATTCTAAAAACAGGTTCCTGCTATTAAACCTTGCATAGCTTGGACTCTGCTACACTAGCATCTGTAATTTACAAGCGTAGCGCTTCGATTTGACATTATAATAAGAATTAACGCCCTCTAGCGGGCAATAGTTTAACCCAAATGTTAAATCAGTAAACTAAAACAACTGCGAGTGTCTATTGGAAGCAAACTAAAGTCACTAACTCAATAATGAATTTAAAACAAGTGATTGCAGTGTTGCCACTTACTCATTCTTTGCATATTTTTGGCCTGTGACAATTTTAAGGGTAACACTGTGTAGTTTTCAATTCTAAAAACATGTTCCTGCTATTAAACTTTGCATAGCTTAGACTCTGCTACACTAGCATCTGCAATTTACAAGCGTAGCGCTTCGATTTGACATTATAATAAGAATTTACGTCATCTAACGGGCAATAGTTTAACCCAAATGTTAAATCCGTAAACTAAAACAGCTGCGAGTGTCTACTGGAAGCAAACTAAAGTCACTAACTCAATAATGAATTTAAAACAAGTGATTGCAGTGTTGCCACTTACTCATTTTTTGCATATTTTTGACCGGTGACAATTTTAAGGATAACACTGTGTAGTTTTCAACTCTAAAAACAGGTTCCTGCTATTAAACCTTGTATAGCTTGGACTCTGCTACACTAGCATCTGTAATTTACAAGCGTAGCGCTTCTATTTGACATTATAATAAGAATTAACGCCCTCTAGTGGGCAATAGTTTAACCCAAATTTTAAATCAGTGAACTAAAACAACTGCAAGAGTCTATTGGAAGCAAACTAAAGTCACTAACTCAATAATGAATTTAAAACAAGTGATTGCAGTGTTGCCACTTACTTATTTGGCCCGTGACAATTTTAACGGCAACACTGTGTAGTTTTCAACTCTAAAAACAGGATCTGTACTCTACAAGGATAGCGCTTCGACTTGACATTATGATAAGAATTAACGCCCTCTAACGGGCAATAGTTGAAACAACTGCAAGTGTCTATTGGAAGCAAACCGAAGTCGATAATTCAATGATTGCAGTGTTGTCACGTACTAATTTTTGACCTGTGAAAGTTTTAACGGCAACACTGAATGATTTTCAACTCTAAAAACAAATTGTCGCTAATCGTACGACTTGCGTTTCGCTATAATTGTAACTATGACCAAAAATCGCTGAGCTTTGACGTAATCTAACGCCTATAATTCGATGATATTCAACGCCCTCTAACAAGGAATAGCGCAAGCCTTAAATTAAATTTCGAAACTTCTCCATCCACGGAGCGTAGTTGTAGTTTTGTTCTTAACTTATTCTTAATCTGTAAAAAAACGAACGGCAACACCGCTAACGCCCTCTAACGGACAATACCGTTCCTGGACACGTAGACATTCTTTAATTTGTCGCAGTTCTCTTTTTTTTTGGTTTATCTGTTCGTTTCTCGCTACCTTTGTTTTGCCACTTTCCAGGTACCAAAATTTGACATGTCTGTTGCCGACGGTGACGAAATAGCTGCCGTTTTCCGCGAACGCCACCGCCTTGACTTTGGTGCTGACCTTGTTACTGGCAACTTTGATGTTCTTCTTCCAATCCCAAACGTTCACGATCATGTCGTGCTGCGTTCCCACGCTAACCACGTATTTTCCCGAAGGAGAAAAAGCGACGCAGTTGACGCCGTACTTGTGACCTACGAACTCGGAAACTTGTTGAGGTTGAGCCGCCATACCGGGATGGCCGGGCACCAGGTCCGAGAACAGATCCCATACCCTCACAGCGGGCTGATGACCCCATTCCCCTTAAAACAGAACAATTATAACCGATTGAGTTTCGATATTGACGTCACAGATCACGGCGAAAACGTCCAGTTTTGACGTGTTTACCTGTCACTAGGTATTGTCCGCAGGACGAAAACGCCAAAGACGTGATGGTCTTCCTGCTTGTGTTGATGATGTGTCTTTGTTGTTCGGCATTGCCGTTGATTGAGGGGTTGGTGTTGAACAGGACCACCGTGCAGCTGTAATCGAAAAAATTATCAAAATTTCACTTTTTCCCAATTAACACCGAAATTACGGCCGGAACAAGTTGTAAGATAAATATAAATAAACAAAAACCAACCGGCTGGTGTTTGGCCGAAATTCTTGTTCAACAATTACCGAATTGAGGTTAAGTTTGCAGATGCGACAATGTTTGTTTTATTTGGTTGCCGTTAGTAACGACATGTACGCCATTACGTAACCAAGGCGACGTGTTTGAATTATTAAGATTAGCGCGGTCTTTTCGAATTTTTTCCGTATTACTGGAAAATTCCGTTGCGAGAATAAAATTCGAACGATTTGCATGTGCCAGTGTAGCGTGCCGAAGTTATGCTCTAACAAATTTCGGGGGTACCGATGTGATTATTGGGTTGTGCGCCCGATATCGAAAAAGGGAAAGAATCGAAAAGTGGAACTTAGAAATTTGAATTTTTAACAATTTAGCCTCGAGGGCAAGGTTAAAGAGATCAAACGAACTGCGTGTCAGTCAAGTTCGAAAGGAAATCAATGTTTTCGTCGTCGGCACAACGCGAGGTTTTAAGGTAAATTTTTTTTTTTTTTTGAACGGGGAAAGCCGATTCGTTGAGAGGGTTCGTTGGAATTATTTATGAATCGTGAGCAATTACACTGTTGAGTGCAGTTGAAAAATTAATAAATTTCAGCCGAGAGCTTCGTTGGAAAATATTCCTCGTTAACAAGACGACGGTTGGTGACCGAATGAACAATCATACGGTCCATTTACAACACGTAATCAAAGTCGTTCGCACGTTATTTAACGGTTTGATGCGAAATCAACAAATGTTCAAAACGATCGTTTTAATTTTCTGGCTTCATAGCCGCATGGACCACAATTTCAACAGGAACTGTAAGAAATTTCAGTTCTTCAGCTCCAAAAATCAACCAGTAATTTTAGAAATACATTTGTAGATACCGCGAGTCGTAAATTATTTGTTGCAGTAATTGTTAAAAGTATGAAAATAAAATAATTACGAAATGAATTATCACTATTTTAGTTAATACAATGAAAATTATTAGTCTTTAAATGTCGTTTACTGATTTGAAGTAAAAAATGGAAATATTTCAAAATGGTAGCATCGATTTTCTGACACAATAGCGCTCTAGGCAATAGCCTTAGAAGCAATTGTAAGAAATTTCAATACTTTAACTCGGAAAACCAACCAATAATGTTGGAAATACCAATAATATCAAACTATACGATTACAACACAAATTACAACTATTTTAGCCAATATAACAAAAATGCTGGTTTATGTCATTTACTAATTTAAGTGAAACATAAACAAATTTCAAAAAGGTAGCATCAATTTTCTGATTCAATACCGCTCTAGACAATAGCCGTAGAAGCATTCGTAAGAAATTTAAATACTTTAACTCGGAAAACCAAGCAGTATCATTGGATATACGTTTGTAAAAACTTTTATTAGTTGTAGCATTCGTTAAAAGTATCAAACTATATAATTATAAAACGAATTACAATTATTTTAACCAATTTTACAACTATTTTAAATGTCGTTTACTGGTATGAAATAAAAAGTAAAAAAAATTCAAAACTGTAGAATCGATTTACTGACTCAGTAACGCCCTAGATAATAACCTTAGAAGGAATCGTAAGAAATTTCAATATTATAGCTTGGAAAACCAACTAGTAACCTTGGAAATAGCTTTATAAAAACTGTGGCACGTTAATTACTTGTTGTAGCAATCGTTAAAAGTATCAAACTGTATAATTAAAAAACGATTTAAATCTGTTTTAGGCAATATAATACGAATTTTAAGTTTTCGCATGCCATTCACAGATTTGAGATGAAAAATTAGAAAAAGTTCAAAATAGTGGTATCGATTTTCTGACTCAGTAGCGCCATAGACAATTACTGTAGAAGCAATCGTAAGAAATTTCAATACTATAGCTTGGAAAACCAACTAGTAATCTTGGAAATAGCTGTAAAAAACTGTGGCACGTTAATTATTTGCTGTAGCAATTGTTCAAAGTATCAAACTATATAATTACAAAACGAATTACAACTATTTTACCTAATAAAACCTTCCAGTTTTTACATGCCACTCAATTATTTGAAATGAAAAATTTGAAAAAGTTCAGAATAGTGGTATCGATTTTCTGACTCAGTAGCGCCATAGAGAATCACTTTAGAAGCAATCGTAGGAAATTTCAATACCTTAGCTCGAAAAACCAACCAGTAGCCCTTGAAATAGCTTTGTAAAAACTGGGACTCGTCAATTATTTGTTGTAGCAATCGTTAAAAGTATCAAACTATATAATTTCAAAACGATTTAAATCTCCTTTAGCCAATATAATAAAAATTTTAGGTTCTTACATGCCACTTACAGACTTGAAATGAAAAATTAGAAAAAGTTCAAAATGGTAATATCAATTTTCTGACTCAGTAGCGCCATAGACAATCACTTTAGAAACAATCGTAAGAAATTTCAATATTTTAGCTCGAAAAACCAACCAGTAGTCCTGGAAATAGCTTTGTAAAAGCTGGGACTCGTTAATTATTTGTTGTAGCAATCGTTAAAAGTATCAAACTATATAATTTCAAAACGATTTAAATCTCCTTCAGCCAATATAATAAAAATTTTAAGTTTTTACATGCCACTTACAGACTTGAAATGAAAAATTAGAAAAAGTTCAAAATGGTAGTATCAACTTTCTGACTCCGTAGCGCCATAGACAATCACTTTAGAAATAATCGTAAGAAATTTCAATATTTTAGCTCGAAAAACCAACCAGTAGTCCTGGAAATAGCTTTGTAAAAGCTGGGACTCGTTAATTATTTGTTGTAGCAATCATTAAAAGTATCAAACTATATAATTTCAAAACGATTTAAATCTCCTTCAGCCAATATAATAAAAATTTTAAGTTTTTACATGCCACTTACAGACTTGAAATGAAAAATTAGAAAAAGTTCAAAATGGTAGTATCAACTTTCTGACTCCGTAGCGCCATAGACAATCACTTTAGAAACAATCGTAAGAAATTTCAATATTTTAGCTCGGAAAACCAAGCAGTAGCCCTGGAAATAGCTTCATAAAAACTATGACACGTTAGTTATTTGCTGTAGCAATCGTTAAAAGTATCAAACTATATAATAACAAAACGATTAAAATCTGTTTTAGCAATATAATAAAAATTTTAAGTTTTTGCAAGCCATTCACAGATTTGAAATGAAAAATTAGAAACAGTTCAAAATGGTGGTATCAATTTTTTGACCCACTAGCGCCATAGACAATCACTTTAGAAGCAATCGTAAGAAATTTCAATACTTTAGCTCAAAAAACCAACCAGTAGTCCTGGAAATAGCTTTGTAAAAACTGGGACTCGTCAATTATTTGTTGTAGCAATCGTTAAAAGTATGAAACTATATAATTAGGAAACGAATTACAACTATTTTAGCCAATTTAATGAAAATTTCAAATTTTTACATGCCATTCAATTCTTTGAAATAAAAAATTTGAAAAAGTTCAAAATGGTGGTATCAATTTTCTGACTCACTAGCGCCATAGACAATCACTTTAGAAGCAATCGTAAGAAATTTCAATACTTTAGCTCGAAGAACCAACCAGTAACCTTGAAAATTGGTTTAAAAAAACTGTGACTGGATAATTAAGTGTTGTAGCAATCGTTAACAGTATTAAGTAATATAATTGAAAACTATTTTAATCACTTGTTGAGGTTTAAATATGATATACTGGCTTTAAGACAAAAATAGGTGAAAATTTCAAAACAATAGCAGAATTTTTTTGACTTTTTAGCGCAGTAGATAATGATCTTGGGAGAGTTTGTAAGAAATTTCAGTTTTCCAGAATCAAAAATGCATGAGTTACTTAACATATACATTCGCAGAAACTGTTGAATTATTAATTTACTCATTGTAATAAACATTAAAAAGCTTTAAATTAACCAATTACAAATTTGAGGGTGCAATTGTTTCTATTTTTTGGGTTTTTAAGGTTGGGGAAAGAAATTTTGCTTACCCAGCTGGATAGGCGATCCTGCCATCGGTGTCGGATGCCAAAGCCGCATTACTTGCAACAGTCACTCCCAGCACCTTCTCCAACTTAATCTGCAACCCAAAAAAAACAAAATCGAAACGTTTAACATCGTTAACAAGGCGAGAAGAGAGAAAAAATTTAAAACGATGAGAAATGAGATTAAAACCCGAATCAACACCCAACACCAACCGTGTCCGTCAGCATCCGACTTTCATAAATCCAACGCACGAGTCGAAGAAACGCAATCTATCAATTAATTAAATCCGTGAAAAATCGCACCAGTTTTACATAAATTTTCCACGCCACAACCGTCCGTATGATACGATTTGATTGAGCGTGACTGTACCGACAAAACTTATTGTTGTAAGAGATCGCAATCGAAATTAAAGAAGAAAGAAATAATAAAAAAAAAAGAAAGTTATTCAAATGAAATTTTTCTCGTGCGCGCCAATTAGACTCAGAAATACGGTTCAGAGCGATCGTTGCACGTCAAATTGCTGGCTTCTGATTAATTAAAACAACATGTAGATTGGCAAGGTCGCGCGCATGCGTTCCATTTCGGGAACGTCGAAGAAATTCTACAAGAAAAATCGCGACACGGTTGTTGTCGATTTTTTTTTTCTTTCTTAATTACGATTAATGATAAACGGCGACACTACCGGACTGGCCGTTTTTAGAAAACCGGTCAATGCTGTCGCCTAAAGACGATGCTAATCGATTCGTTTAAATCGATTGCTGATTTGAGCGAATTTGAAAAACGCAAAAACATTGAAACTTGAATAGAATTAAGGAAAATACCGGATCTGAACTTGGAAATTATTGCTGTATCACTATAATGACCTAGTTATTGACTTTGTGTTTGTCTATCTATTTAAAGTTTGTACCGAAACTTCGTTTTGGATTTGAAGTAAAAAATAGGAATATTTCAAAAAAATGGCATCAATTTTCTGACTTCATAGCGACTTGGAAAATAACTTAAGAAGCGATCGTAAGAAATTTCAGTTCTTTAGCTACAAAACTCAACCAGTAGTCTTGAAACTGCTGCGGCTAATAAATTTTCTGTTGCAGCAATCGTTAAAAGTATCAACATAAATAATTATAAATCAAATTAAAACTATTTTAGCCAATAGAATAGAAATTGCTAGTATTTCAATGTCGCTTTGTAGTTTGAAGTAAAACATATAAAAAGTTCAAAATGACACCATCGATTTTCTGACTTCATAGCGACTTAAACAATAACCCAAGAAGCTATCGTAAGAAATTTCAGTTCTTTAGCTAGAAAACTCAACTAGTCGTCTTAAAAATACTGTGGCTGGTAAATTTTATGTTGCATCAATCGTTAAAAGTATCAACGTAAATAATTATAAACCGAATTAAAACTATTTTGGCCAATAGAATAAAAATTGTTAGTCTTTATTTAAATGTCGCTTTGTAGTTTGAAGTAAAACATATAAAAAGTTCAAAATGACAGCATCGATTTTCTGACTTCATAGCGACTTGAAGAATAACCTAAGAAGCTATCGTAAGAAATTTCAGTTCTTTAGCTAGAAAACTCAACTAGTAGTCTTAAAAATGCTGCGGCTGGTAAATTTTATGTTGCATCAATCGTTAAAAGTATCAACGTAAATAATTATAAACCGAATTAAAACTATTTTGGGCAAAAGAACAAAAATTATTAGTCTTTATTTAAATGTCGCTTAGTAGTTTGAAGTACAACATATAGAAATTTCAAAATGGCAACATCCATTTTCTAACTTCACAGCGACTTGGGGAATAACTTAAGAAGCAATCATAAGAAATTTCAGTTCTTTAGCTACAAAACGCAACCAGTAGTCTTGAAACTACTGCGACGGATAATTTTTTTGTTGCAACAATAGTTAAAAGTATCAACATAAATAATTATAACTCGAATTAAAACTATTTTAGCCAATAGAATAAGAATTGTTAGTCATTAAATATCGCTTAGTAGTTTGCCCTAAAACATATAAAAAGTTCAAAATGGCAGCATCGATTTTCTGACTTCATAGCGACTTGAAGAATCACCTAAGAAGCTATCGTAAGAAATTTCAATTCTTTAGCTAGAAAACTCAACTAGTAGTCTTAAAAATACTATGGCTGGTAAATTTTATGTTGCATCAATTGTTAAAAGTATCAACGTAAATAATTATAAACCGAATTAAAACTATTTTGGGCAAAAGAATGAAAATTGTTAGTCTTTATTTAAATGTCGCTTAGTAGTTTGAAGTACAACATATAGAAATTTCAAAATAGCAGCATCAATTTTCAGACTTCATAGCGACTTGAAGAATAACCTAAGAAGCTATCGTAAGAAGTTTCAGTTCCTTAGCTAAAAAACTCAACTAGTAGTCTTAAAACTACTGCGACAAGTAAATTTTCTGTTGCAACAATGGTTAAAAGGATCAACATAAATAATTATAAACCGAATTAAAACTATTTTAGCCAATAGAATAAGAATTGTTAGTCATTAAATGTCGCTTAGTAGTTTGACCTAAAACATATAAAAAGTTCAAAATGGCAGCATCGATTTTCTGACTTCATAGCGACTTGAAGAATAACCTAAGAAGCTATCGTAAGAAATTTCAGTTCTTTAGCTAGAAAACTCAACTAGTAGTCTTAAAAATACTGCGGCTGGTAAATTTTATGTTGCATCAATCGTTAAAAGTATCAACGTAAATAATTATAAACCGAATTAAAACTATTTTGGGCAAAAGAACAAAAATTATTAGTCTTTATTTAAATGTCGCTTAGTAGTTTGAAGTACAACATATAGAAATTTCAAAATGGCAACATCAATTTTCTAACTTCACAGCGACTTGGGGAATAACTTAAGAAGCAATCATAAGAAATTTCAGTTCTTTAGCTACAAAACGCAACCAGTAGTCTTGAAACTACTGCGACGGATAATTTTTTTGTTGCAACAATAGTTAAAAGTATCAACATAAATAATTATAACTCGAATTAAAACTATTTTAGCCAATAGAATAAGAATTGTTAGTCATTAAATATCGCTTAGTAGTTTGCCCTAAAACATATAAAAAGTTCAAAATGGCAGCATCGATTTTCTGACTTCATAGCGACTTGAAGAATCACCTAAGAAGCTATCGTAAGAAATTTCAGTTCTTTAGCTAGAAAACTCAACTAGTAGTCTTAAAAATACTGTGGCTGGTAAATTTTATGTTGCATCAATCGTTAAAAGTATCAACGTAAATAATTATAAACCGAATTAAAACTATTTTAGGCAAAAGAATAAAAATTGTTAGTCTTTATTTAAATGTCGCTTAGTAGTTTGAAGTACAACATATAGAAATTTCAAAATAGCAGCATCAATTTTCTGACTTCATAGCGACTTGAAGAATAACCTAAGAAGCTATCGTAAGAAGTTTCAGTTCCTTAGCTAAAAAACTCAACTAGTAGTCTTAAAACTACTGCGACAAGTAAATTTTCTGTTGCAACAATGGTTAAAGGATCAACATAAATAATTATAAACCGAATTAAAACTATTTTAGCCAATAGAATAAGAATTGTTAGTCATTAAATGTCGCTTAGTAGTTTGACCTAAACATATAAAAAGTTCAAAATGGCAGCATCGATTCTCTGACTTCATAGCGACTTGAAGAATTACCTAAGAAGCTATCGTAAGAAATTTCAGTTCTTTAGCTAGAAAACTCAACTAGTAGTCTTAAAAATACTGTGGCTGGTAGATTTTATGTTGCATCAATCGTTAAAAGTATCAACGTAAATAATTATAAACCGAATTAAAACTATTTTGGGCAAAACAATGAAAATTGTTAGTCTTTATTTAAATGTCGCTTAGTAGTTTGAAGTACAACATATAGAAATTTCAAAAAATAGCAGCATCAATTTTCTGACTTCATAGCGACTTGAAGAATAACCTAAGAAGCTATCGTAAGAAATTTCAGTTCCTTAGCTAAAAAACTCAACTAGTAGTCTTAAAACTACTGCGACAAGTAAATTTTCTGTTGCAACAATGGTTAAAAGGATCAACATAAATAATTATAAACCGAATTAAAACTATTTTAGCCAATAGAATAAGAATTGTTAGTCATTAAATGTCGCTTAGTAGTTTGACCTAAAACATATAAAAAGTTCAAAATGGCAGCATCGATTTTCTGACTTCATAGCGACTTGAAGAATAACCTAAGAAGCTATCGTAAGAAATTTCAGTTCTTTAGCTAGAAAACTCAACTAGTAGTCTTAAAAATACTGCGGCTGGTAAATTTTATGTTGCATCAATCGTTAAAAGTATCAACGTAAATAATTATAAACCGAATTAAAACTATTTTGGGCAAAAGAATGAAAATTATTAGTCTTTATTTAAATGTCGCTTAGTAGTTTGAAGTACAACATATAGAAATTTCAAAATGGCAACATCAATTTTCTAACTTCACAGCGACTTGGGGAATAACTTAAGAAGCAATCATAAGAAATTTCAGTTCTTTAGCTACAAAACGCAACCAGTAGTCTTGAAACTACTGCGACGGATAATTTTTTTGTTGCAACAATAGTTAAAAGTATCAACATAAATAATTATAACTCGAATTAAATCTATTTTAGCCAATAGAATAAGAATTGTTAGTCATTAAATGTCGCTTAGTAGTTTGAACTAAAACATATAAAAAGTTCAAAATGGCAGCATCGATTTTCTGACTTCATAGCGACTTGGGGAACGACTTAAGAAGCAATCGTAAGAAATTTCAATTCTTTAGCTACAAAACTCAACCAGTAGTCTTAAAAGTACTGCGGCTGGTAACTTTTCTGTCGCAACAATCGTTAAAAGTTTCAACATAAATAATTATAAACCGAATTAGAACTATTTTAGCCAATAGAATGAAAATTGTTAATCGTTAAATGTCGCTTAGTAGTTTGAAGAAAACATGAAAAGTTCAAAATGACAGCATCGATTTTCTGACTTCATAGCGACTTGGGGAATGACTTAAGAAGCAATCGTAAGAAATTTCAGTTCTTTAGCTACAAAAACCAACCAGTAACCTTTAAACTTAACAATACTGCAGCTAGTAAATTTCCTATTAACGTTGTCAAAACGTACCATTAACGTCACCAACTGCACCTTAGCAATTTCCACTTGGCAGAAAGTTGAACGTGGCCGAAATTCTAAAAATCCTTGATACACACTCGAGAGTAATTACAAGTAAATTGGCAAATTCGCAATTATCGACATCGTTCACATCAAAACAAGAAACATTCGAACGACCTTGAATGATGCGCAATTAAAGACGAAACTAAAACTAGCGATAAACAACGGAAATTCACTATACAACAAAACGAGGAGAAAAAAGTGCAAACAATAGCCGCTTCTGGCAAAGAGAAACTTTAGGCGTCGCTCTTTGTTGTTAGTTAACGATCCCACGATCCATTGACACAGCCGAAGAGCGAATCCGAAATGCATCTCGGGTCAGTAGGTCGCTTATGACATTTTTTGATATTAAAAAAATCGATTACTATTTCCACGATATTGTAACGACGAACTTTAACATTAATGCTATTGGTATAAATAAATTTATAACGTAGGTGGAGAAATTAAATCGAACCTAATTCCATTCCCACTAAAATTTGAAGTTATTTAAACAAAACTTTTTTTTTGTTAGTCTTCTGTTCGAGTCGTCGTGCTTTGAATTTTCCAACAATTTCAACACCTGTTCAGTATGTAAATTGTAACCAAGACTCATTCAATGTCTCCGCTATATACATAAACCTTGACGTGCAACACGATAACGTTGCACCGAACAAATGGGTATAACAATAACGAAATACGTGACGGAATTTTGGAAAAAAACGCAACAAAAACACATTTCCAGTTTTCAGAAAACGACAAAAAACGATACCTGTGTTCACGATTGAGTGTTGTAACCGAAAATAATTGTTACGCCGCCACAACAGCAATTTGAACATTTGGTGTTTTAGACCAAAACTCGTGTGAAGTTAGGGAAAAATCGCAAAAAAACACATTTCCAGTTTTCAGAAAACGACAAAAAACGATACCTGTGTTCACGATTGAGTGTTGTAACCGAAAATAATTGTTACGCCGCCATAACAGCAATTTGAACATTTGGTGTTTTAGACCAAAACTCGGGTGAAGTTAGGGAAAAATCGCAAAAAAACACATTTCCAGTTTTCAGAAAACGACAAAAAACGATACCTGTGTTCACGATTGAGTGTTGTAACCGAAAATAATTGTTACGCCGCCATAACAGCAATTTGAACATTTGGTGTTTTAGACCAAAACTCGTGTGAAGTTAGGGAAAAATCGCAAAAAAACACATTTCCAGTTTTCAGAAAACGACAAAAAACGATACCTGTGTTCACGATTGAGTGTTGTAACCGAAAATAATTGTTACGCCGCCATAACAGCAATTTGAACATTTGGTGTTTTAGACCAAAACTCGTGTGAAGTTAGGGAAAATCGCAAAAAAACACATTTCCAGTTTTCAGAAAACGACAAAAAACGATACCTGTGTTCACGATTGAGTGTTGTAACCGAAAATAATTGTTACGCCGCCATAACAGCAATTTGAACATTTGGTGTTTTAGACCAAAACTCGTGTGAAGTTAGGGAAAATCGCAAAAAAACACATTTCCAGTTTTCAGAAAACGACAAAAAACGATACCTGTGTTCACGATTGAGTGTTGTAACCGAAAATAATTGTTACGCCGCCATAACAGCAATTTGAACATTTGGTGTTTTAGACCAAAACTCGTGTGAAGTTAGGGAAAATCGCAAAAAAACACATTTCCAGTTTTCAGAAAACGACAAAAAACGATACCTGTGTTCACGATTGAGTGTTGTAACCGAAAATAATTGTTACGCCGCCATAACAGCAATTTGAACATTTGGTGTTTTAGACCAAAACTCGTGTGAAGTTAGGGAAAATCGCAAAAAAACACATTTCCAGTTTTCAGAAAACGACAAAAAACGATACCTGTGTTCACGATTGGGTGTTGTAACCGAAAATAATTGTTGCTTCGCCACAGTAACAATATGAACATTTGGTGTTTTGGACCAAAATTCGTAATTTCGCAAAGAAACAACTTGAAACCACATTAAAAATTGGGAAAAAAAAACTGAAGAAACCGATTTTATTGATCATTTCTATTACGAAATTCTCGCCTCACTGAAACAGAAATTTGCATTGTAAACAAGTTTTGCACAATCAATTATCTAATAAACGTTGTATAAATATAGTTGTGATGTCGCAGAAATTAGCAAGTCCGAAACGGACATAACAAATAATTTTTTCGATTTCCTAACGTAACTACGCGATTTTGATCGTTATAGAGTGAAGGCGATCTTCTTTCGAGTTACCTTCCAAAAACGTATCACGATTCACATATGAAATTACAATCCTTTCTCGAGTGTTGCAGATCGGTGGTTCCGATGAATTTCGCATCAAGAACGTCGGATTCGGGACAAGAGTAGGTAGAGTGTGGTGGCCACCAAACGAACAATCGCCAGTTTCGATTAAATTATAAAAAGATCTTCTTCGCCCACTCGTATCTTTACAATTGCAATTGCTGATCCAACGTGTTCTTAGTCTCGACAGATTTAAATCATACGACACAGGTGACTATAAGAGAAACATCAACGAGGATGACGAAGTCGAGTGGGAATCGATATTCTTTTGTTTCAATTTTTGGCACGATCACTGTTTTTTTTTTCTCTCTTATCTCTTCTCTTTGAAGGTGAAACGACCGAGGAATTTCGTATTGACTTTGGTTGGACCTTCGAGAATTCATAATGTAAATCGTTGTGAAATTGCCATAAAAGAACGGGTAAATAGTCGATAGTTACAACAGCTGTAGAAGAAACGAAAGGTGCTCGTTCGCTAAAATTGCCACTTTCATTTTCTACGTTTCGAATTTGCAGCAGCGACGTAGAAACGAATCTCGACAAGGACGGAATTAAAATCAAATTCAGTCTGCGGTCCGCTTCGTAAATTTCTAGCCATCGATCGTTAAATATGGCCGCGATGCGTTCAGTCTGCGGTTCGCGTCGAATTTTTGCTTCTTCTTTCCATCTATTTGTTCTCGTTCACATTTTGAATTTTAAGTTTTTTCAATATGAAGTTTTCGAATGTTTTTTTGTCGAAATTCGAAACTATTAAGTGACAGAAATCGGAAAAGTAGCGAATAAATTTGGACGGAATCGAATTATCTTCAAAAGAAAAGTTTTTAATGTATTCAGTCTGCGGTCCGCTCCATATACTTGTAGCCATTGATTATTAGAAATGGCCGCGTTACGTTCAGTCTGCGGTTCGCATCGCAAAAATACAATTTATTCGTAGAAGAAAAATACTGAAGTAGATTTAACGTGAAGAATATAAAGAAACTATGATATTGAAGAAAGTAGAAGTGAAAAGAACAAAAGATTCGGATGAAACAGAATCAGCGATACGTGCAAACATCAAAAGAAGAACTTTTCAACAAATAAAATAATTTGCAAATTAAAGAAAATCAAAATACGAAAATGTCATATTGAAGAAACTTGAAATTGAAGATACAAATTAGAAAAAAAATAATAAAAAAGACAAAAAAACGAAGAAATGAAGAAACTGTAACACTGAATAAAATAGAAATTCGAAATTACTAAAAGCATCAATGTTCAGAAAAATACATCAAAAGAGGTCTCCTTAGAATTCAAATCAAAAATTTTCAACGTTTTCAGTCTGCAGTCCGCTTCACATTTTTGCTTCTTTCAATCTATTTCTTCTCATTCACATTTTGAATTTTAAGTTATTTCAATATGAAGTTTTCGAATAAGTTTCTAGAAATTCGAAATTACTGAAAGTGTCAAATGATCAGTGAAACGTATTAAGTGACAGAAATCGGAAAAGTAGCGAATAAATTTGGTCGGAATCGAATTATCTTCAAAAGGATCATTTTCAATGTATTCAGTCTGCGGTCCGCTCCATATACTTCTAGCTATTGATTATTAGAAATGGCCGCGTTATGTTTAGTC
Source organism: Pyrochroa serraticornis (assembly GCA_905333025.2). Lineage (NCBI taxonomy): Eukaryota > Metazoa > Arthropoda > Insecta > Coleoptera > Pyrochroidae > Pyrochroa > Pyrochroa serraticornis. Next base: position 4,035,740 of record HG995159.1, read on the forward strand.
TGCGGTTCGCATCGCAAAAATACAATTTATTCATAGAAGAAAAATACTGAAGCAGATTTAACGTGAAGAATATGAAGAAACTATAATATTGAAGAAAGTAGAAGTGAAAAAAACAAAGGATTCGGATGAAACAGAATCAGCGATACGTGCAAACATCAAAAGAAGAACTTTTCAACAAATAAAAAAAATGCGAACTAAAGAAGAGCAAAATACGAAAATGTCATATTGAAGAAACTTGAAATTGAAGATACAAATTAGAAAAAAAATAATAAAAAAGGCAAAAAAACGAAGAACTGAAGAAACTGCAACATTGAATAAAATAGAAATTCGAAATTACTAAAAGCATCAATGTTCAGAGAAATACATCAAAAGAAGTCTTGTTAGAATTCAAATCGACAATTTTCAACGTGTTCAGTCTGCAGTCCGCTTCACATTTTTGCTTCTTTCAATCTATTTCTTCTCATTCACATTTTGAATTTTAAGTTATTTCAATATGAAGTTTTCGAATAAGTTTCTGGAAATTCGAAATTACTGAAAGTGTAAAATGATCAGTGAAATGTATTAAGTGGCAGAAATCGGAAAAGTAGCGAATAAATATTGTTGGAATCAAATTATCTTCAAAAGGAAATTTTTTAATGTATTCAGTCTGCGGTCCGCTCCATATACTTGTAGCCATTGATTATTAGAAATGGCCGCGTTACGTTCAGTCTGCGGTTCGCATAGCAAAAATACAATTTATTCATAGAAGAAAATACTGAAGCAGGTTTAACGTAAAGAATACGAAGAAAATATGATATTAAAGAAAGTAGAAGTAAAAAGAACAAAGGATTTGGATGAAACAGAATCAGTGATAAGTGCAAACATCAGAAGAAGAACTTTTCAACAAATAAAAAAATTGCGAACTAAAGAAAATCAAAATACGAAAATGTCATATTGAAAAAACTTGAAATTGAAGATACAAATTAGATAATAAAAATAATAGAAGACAAAAAACGAAGAACTGAAGGATCTGTAACACTGAATAAAATAAAAATTCGATATAACTAAAAGCATCAATGTTCAGTGGAACATATCAAAGAAATCTTCTTAGAATTCAAATGGAATTTTTCTGCGTGTTCAGTCTGCGGTCCGTTTCACATTTTTGCTTCTTCTTCCAATCGATTTCTTCTCATTCACATTATGAATTTTAAGGTTTTTCAACATAAAGTTTTCGAATATTTCTTTCTCGAAATTCGAAATTACTGAAAGTATCAAATGATCAGTGAAACGTATTAAGTGGCACAAATCGGAAAAGTAGTGAATAAATTCAGTTGTAATCGAATAATCTTCAAAAGAAAAACTTTCAATGTATTCAGTCTGCGGTCCGCTCCATATACTTTTAGCTATTGATTATTAGAAATGGCCGCGTTACGTTCAGTCTGCGGTTCGCGTAGCAAAAATACGATTTATTCATGGAAGAGAAATACTGAAGCTGATTTAACATGAAGAATATAAAGAAACTGTAATATTGAAGAAAGTAGACGGAAACAGAAACAGCGATTAGTGCAAACATCAGAAGAAGAACTTTTCAACAAAAAATAGTAAGCAAACATGTTCAAATAGCAAAGAAAAACAAAATTCGAAAACGTCATATTAAAAAAATTTAAAATTGAAGTTTCAAAAAAAATTGATAAAATTGAAGAGGCGCATAATTTCGATAGACAAGTCAAAAAACTAATAATAAAAGAAAGCAAAAAAATCGAAAAACTGAAGTAACTGTAACACTGAATAAGATAGAAATTCGATATAACTAAAAGCATCAAATGTTCAGTGGAACACATCAAAAATCGAAAACTTTCAACGTGTTCAGTCTGCGGTCCGCTTCACATATGTCCAGTCATTGCGTTTCCATGACAGTTAAAAATGGCCGCGATCTGTTCAGTCTGCGGTCCGCGTCACATATTTCCAGTCATTGCGTTTTCACGGCAATTAAAAATGGCCGCGATCTGTTCAGTCGGCGGTACGCAAAACGATAATGTTGTACAAAACGTGATAATTCTAGGCGAAACCGACAGAATAATAACAAAGATCACCTCGAACCGACGATCTTGAATTTCGCATACATTAAAGCGTCCTTAACAAAAAATTAAAAATCAAGAACGGCGTGAAAAACAAAAAAATTAACGTCGCAACTTGTGTCAAGTGTCACAAGTCGAAATGTTGCCAACAAAAACGTTTTGTTGGTGGAACGTCGACAAAAGTGAGGTTATGACGTTCGAAATTTCGCAGCCGCCCTTGATTCGACTGTATAAGGCGACGTCGTTCCCTATCTACTTCCCGATCTATGTTCTTCGTCGTTTCCGCGACAGATTTATGTGGAAAAAATTATGTAAGATAATGTTAAAAATTAATTAAAATAGTCAAACACCCACCGGACCAAATAAATTAAATAATCAACAAGGTTAATGCGGCGTTACGTTAATTGATTAGGGTGTTATGTTAACAATTAAAAAAAAAATTACCTTATAGGTACAAACGATATGTTTTTCGATAATCGGCGACGAATTCCTCGGCATCATTTTGACAGATTTTTAATAATTTTTTTTTTTCGAAAAAAGAAACAAAATCACCTCATTTTCAACCGATTACGGCATTTTTTAAATCCACCTACAACAAAAATTTTAATCAAACAACGCATCAAGTAAACAACGACCCACGCCAACTACGCCGCCACTGGTTATCAATTTCTTCACAAAACTTTCACCATCGATGATAACAACTAAAACAGACGCCGCCTGATTTGAAGGTGAAGTTCAATTAGAAAATTTGAGCTCGAGGCAACATTCGCGAAATTCATCAACGTCACGAAACGAGGAGAGATCCTTGAAGCGACCCTTGCGGGACACCCTCCTCGTTATTGGGAAATCGAATGCGCGCGTCATGTCATTAAGGGTGGGCGTTACGCGGGCATACCGATAGAATATCGCAATTTTGCATTACGTAACTGCGACACATGTTCGTGACGAATTCCAAAAATTATTTATCGAAAAAACAAAAAAAAACTTAATCCCCGAGATAACGAACTCACCTGTTGCGTTATCATTTCGACGTCCTCAAAACCATCGCATTATCCCATTACTGGCAAAAAAAAAACAAAAACAAAAACAAAACGATACGACGCGATCGAAACCCATCGAGGTGGTACGTGCAACTAACTTGGTAAAGTAGGTGTGGAGTCCGGAGGTCCCCCACTTTTCGACGTTTCCTATTGCTTGTATGGAGATGGCGACGACATCCTGGCGAGGACGTGAGTCGACGACGAAAATGGTCAAGGAATTTTCGATTTTTTTTTTTTCGTTTTTGATTTTCCGAAAAAAAATTATTTGGGAAAGTCGACGCGCCGGTGAACGGTGGAACGAAAACAAGGTGCAGTTCGAATAAGTGGGCCTCTAGGCTACGAAGTTTACGGTCTGGACTATCATTAGAGTGGATAAACGCAGGATGCACTTTCGTTAGTTGGTTCGATCAAGAAGAACAATTTTGTTCCACTTAACTTGTTATCAGTTTGGATTAGAATTTTGCGATACTTCGATTCGATCTTATCGATTGTTTGATGAATTGGATTTTCGTTAATGGGATGACTGAAAACGCGGCCCGATACGTAAACAGGACGATTAATAACGTTTAGTGATGTTCGAAACGTTGGGGGCGTTGCTTAATTTTTCGAATAGCAACTATTTGATATTCTTCTTATTTAACGTAAATTACTTCAAACAACAAACAATCCTTAGAATTTTTTTGGAAAAATTCCAGTAATTAGGTCAAATTTTCAATATTTGAAAACTCAATTGACTCAAATGTATTTAAAAGTTGTCACGACAGAGTTATAGAATTAAAATTAGCGTCGTAGTAAAGCGCATACAATTACCTTTTAAACGAGGTGTCACATGATAAGTTTTCAATTTTTGATCATGATTATGGCATTTTCGATTTTGATTGTTCCAACCCCTATTTTTCGTGTTTCATATCACATTACTTAGAATCGCTACAAAATTGAAAAAAAAAATCGTACAATTAAGTCAAAATTCGAATATTTGACAACTTATTGTAATCAAATGGCTGTAAAACTTGTAACGACTAAATTATAGAGTTGAAAGTATCGCTGTTGTAAAGTTGATGAAATTACCTTTAAAATGAGGGGTCACATGGAAAGTTTTAATTTTCTATACATCTAATGTCTTTTTGGCCCTGAATTTTCAAAATTCGATTTTTGTCAATTTTTTAAATTAATTCTAAATTACTGTAAATAACTTGCTATTCTAATTAAAACAATTTCAAAATTAGACAGAATTTTCGACGTTTGGTAAATTATCTTTAATGATTTTTTGATCTTGATGCGATTCTATTATGATTTCAAATCGTTATAGAAAAATTGTAATCTCAACAAAAATTTAGAAGAATTTCCTGAAATTAGGTAAAATTTTGGACATTTCAGACAATCAAATTGGCCTGTCAGTTGTCACAATTGAGTTATACAATTGAAATTAACACCATTAAAGACTCGATAAAATTGCCTTTTGAACAAAGTGTCACATGATAAGATTTTAAATTGATCATGCTTAATGATTTTTTGATCATTACTTTAAAAAGTGTTTTTTTTTACTTTTTTCTCTAGTAACTGTGAATTATTATAAAGAACTTGTGATTTTAACGAAATTTTCCCAAAAATAAAAAAATTAAGTAATTTTTAAACTTTAGGAAAATCAACTTAATCAAATAGACTTAACACGTGGCACAATTGAGTTATAAAATTCAAATTAACACCATTAAAGACTCGATAAAATTGCCTTTTGAACAAGGTGTCACATGATAAGATTTTAAATTGATCATGCTTAATGATTTTTTTATCATTACATTAAAAAGTGTTTTTCTTTTGCTTTTTTTCCCTAGTAACTGTAAATTATTATAAATAACTTGTAATCTTAACAAGATTTTCCCAAAAATAAAAAAATTAAGTCGATTTTTAAATTTTAGAAAAATCAACTTAATCAAATAGACCTAACAGGTGGCACAATTGAGTTATAAAATTGAAATTAACACCATTAGAGACTCGATGAAATTGCCTTTTGAACAAGGCGTCACATGATAAGATTTTAAAATAATCATGCATAATGATTTCTTGATCATTACTTTAAAAAGTGTTTTTCTTTTGCTTTTTTTCTCTAGTAACTGTAAATTATTATAAATAACTTGTAATCTTAACGAAATTTTCCCAAAAATAAAAAAATTAAGTCGATTTTTAAACTTTAGAAAAATTAACTTAATCAAATAGACCTAACAGCTGCTACAATTGAGTTATAAAATTAAAATTAACACCATTAGAGACTCGATGAAATTGCCTTTTGAACAAGGCGTCACATGATAAAATTTTAAATCGATCATACTTAATGATTTTTTTATCATTATCTAAAAAAAAGATTTTTTTTTTGCTTTTTTCTTTAGTAACTGCAAATTATTCTAAATAACTTGTGATCTTAACAAAATTTTCCCAAAAATAAACAAATGAAGTCGAATTTTAAACTTTAGAAAAATCAACTTAATCAAATGGACCTAACAGGAGCCACAATTGAGTTATAAAATTGAAATTAACACCATTAGAGACTCGATGAAATTGCTTTTTGAACAAGGCGTCACATGATAAGATTTTAAAATGATCATGCTTAATGATTTTTTGATCATTACTTTAAAAAGTGTTTTTTTTTATTTTTCTCTCTAGTAACTGTAAATTATTATAAAGAACTTGTGATTTTAACGAAATTTTCCCAAAAATAAAAAAATTAAGTAATTTTTAAACTTTAGGAAAATCAACTTAATCAAATAGACTTAACACGTGGCACAATTGAGTTATAAAATTCAAATTAACACCATTAAAGACTCGATAAAATTGCCTTTTGAACAAGGTGTCACATGATAAGATTTTAAATTGATCATGCTTAATGATTTTTTTATCATTACATTAAAAAGTGTTTTTCTTTTGCTTTTTTTCCCTAGTAACTGTAAATTATTATAAATAACTTGTAATCTTAACAAGATTTTCCCAAAAATAAAAAAATTAAGTCGATTTTTAAATTTTAGAAAAATCAACTTAATCAAATAGACCTAACAGGTGGCACAATTGAGTTATAAAATTGAAATTAACACCATTAGAGACTCGATGAAATTGCCTTTTGAACAAGGCGTCACATGATAAGATTTTAAAATAATCATGCATAATGATTTCTTGATCATTACTTTAAAAAGTGTTTTTCTTTTGCTTTTTTTCTCTAGTAACTGTAAATTATTATAAATAACTTGTAATCTTAACGAAATTTTCCCAAAAATAAAAAAATTAAGTCCATTTTTAAACTTTAGAAAAATCAACTTAATCAAATATACCTAACAAGTGCCACAATTGAGTTATAAAATTAAAATTAACACCATAGGAGACTCGATGAAATTGCCTTTTGAACAAGGTGTCACATGATAAGATTTTAAATTGATCATACTTAATGATTTTTGATCATTACTTCCTAACAGGTGCCACAATTAAGTTATAAAATTGAAATTAACACCATTAGAGACTCGATGAAATTGTCTTTTAAACGAGGGGTCACACGACAAGTATCAAATTAATTATCTCTAATGACTTTTTGATCACCGTTTTCCAAAGTGATTTATTTTTTGTTATTTTCTTCAAACATTGTAAATTATCATAAATAACTTGTAATCACAACCAAACTTTTGCAAAAAATCAAAGAAATCATATCAACTTTTCAACTTTGGAAAGAGCAACTTAATCAAATAGACGTAACAGTTAACTCAATTGAGTTATGCAGTTAAAAACAAGGCCATTAGAGACTCGATGAAATCGGCTTTTGAACGAGGTGTCACATGATAAGTATTTAAATGAATTATCTCTAATGACTTTTTGATCACTTTTTTCCAAAGTGATTTTCCTTAGTTATTTTCTTCGAATATTGTAGATCATTATAAATAACTTGTGATCATAACAAATTTTTCCCTAAAATTAAAAAAAGTCAGTCGATTTTTAAGCTATAGAAAAAGCAACTTAATCAAATAGACCTAACAATTGGCACAATTAAGTTATAAAATTAAAATTAACGCCATTAGAGACTCGATGAAATTGTCTCTTAAACGAAGTATCACATGACAAAATTTTAAATTGATGATCTTAAATGATTTTTTGATCATTCCTTTCCAAGTGCAATTTTTTGGAAATTTTCTCCAATCATTGACAATTAACTTGTAATCTCAACAAAATATTCGCAGGAATTAAAAAAATTAGGTCAACTTTTTGACCTTGTAACTAGATCAAATTGATCTAACAGTCGTCGTAATTAAGTTAGCGAATTAAAATTAGCACCAATGGAAAGGTCGACACAATCCCGTTTCGAACGAGGTGTCACATGATGACGTTTCGAATCGATTATCTCGAATGCCCTTTTGACACTGATTTTTTAATTTGCAATTTTTTTAGGTTACAATACGTCAAAATTTCGGAAAAAAATTTCAATAATTAAAAAGAAATTTTTCCAAATTTACCACAACCAAATTTTGGATTACGAGGGGGAAAATAAAAACGAGATGTGAATCATTAAGAGAATTAAAACAACTTTTGGGAACCTCCGGCATTAACACCGTACAGTCACGATCGAAAGTTTCGACCTTTCCCACAGAACTAATAAAAAATGCGATTACCGGACAAAGTCGCACGACTTTTCGCCTCGACCGCCATAGGCGGGGAAACGCATAAAATCTGGGGGGCAAAACAAAAACTTACCCTGTCGGTGATCCTTTCCTTATTTTTGCCCCTCTTCAACCCCGGCGCCCTCAAAATCTTCCCGTATTCTTCCATCTTAAACACCACACACGCACTCAATCACCCACAATTTCACGACACATCCCACCACGATCCACACCCGTGACGTCACCGGCTTTATCGATAATCCCCTTTATCATCGATCCATCCACCAAACACCTGAAATCACCAAAAAAACGCGAGATAATAAAAAAACAAAAACAAATTCGAAAGTGACAGGTAGAATAAAATTTTGACAGAGGGTCGTCGACTTGATTTTAAACAGTTAAGAGTTCGCTTGTTTCGTTCGAAATTGGGGACTCCCGTTTTCGTTGTGTGAAAAGTCGAGACAATGTTTCGATTGTGTAGATTGTACGCGTCTATTGCTATTATCGTTATTACGGTCCGAAAACAAAGGAACAAGGCGGCAACTGAACAAATAAAAAAAATTCAAAAGTGTGACGTCAGCAAAATCGCTCGATTATTTTTAGTACGGTTAGCTGGCGTCGGGTTGAAGAAAACGAAAAAAAAAAGTGACACAACTGCACTGAAAACAAGAAATTTTCCAGCGGAAACGCAAAGTAGTTTCGTTGTTAATTTGTTATCTAACAACCTTTAGGGTCATTCGATTGTTGACTGCATTATTTAGAACGGGGTCATTTTTTTTTAAAACTAACAAATATCATCCAACAGGTGAGTCACTTTCGCTTTGTGGGTTTCGCGATTGCAACGTCATCTTTCGGCCACCCGTCGAAGTCGAAAAAAAAATCAAAACTAACACCCCGATGACGTTTGTTACGTCAAATGTCCCCCGAAACTGAAACAGTGATACCAATAATAGTTCTTTTTGACATTTGATTGGTGTCGTTACGTCACTGGATAGAGATGGGCCGTTGAACTTGGCAGATTTCTAACGTAGAAAGGTCGTTTCGTTTTAGGAACGAGACGTCGGTGATAGACGCTGCCGCAAATAAACATCTTGCATTGTTTTACGGTCGATTAAGTGGAAAATTACAGTGTTGATACGACATTACAATGTTGGGGCGGTAGTCCGTTTCGATGCGGGTCAAAAACAATTGAAGGCGACAATTATTGCCGTTTCAATTTGAAACAATGATCATTGACGACGGAAAAAGATCGTTTTATTGAACACGTGACGATTTTGAGAGGGCGGCCGCAAATTGGGGACGTTAACAACTAATTTCGGGCAATTTGGCATTTATCCCGCTTCTGATGTTAAGTATTCTGATTTGTCCCACTTCTGATATCCAACTCGGACATAATCCCGCTTCTGATGTTCAGTACGGGATTATACTCGTTTGTCCCACTTCTGAAATGAATTTTTAGCGCCCCATGCAACTAAGACCTAATCCCGCTTCTGATGTTTAGCACGTAATTATGTTTCCGGTTTTTGCACTTTCAAATTTAATTATGTTGCAGTTAATCGAAATTAAACTCGTTTGTCCCACTTCTGAACAAATTTTTTGTGCCATTTCAAACTAAAGTTGATCCCGCTTCTGATGCTTAGTGCGCAATTACGTTTTCGGCTATTATACTTTCAAATTTAATGATGTTCAAAGGTAATCGCAATTTTGTCCCACTTCTGATACGAATCCAAAGTTAATCGCAATTACAGCGATTTGTCCCACTTCTGAATACATTTTTGCGCCCTATCCAAGTAAGAAATAATCCCGCTTCTGATGTTTAGTACGCGATTACGTTTTCGGCTATCGCACTTTCAAATTTAATGATGCTCAAAGGTAATCGCAATTTTGTCCCACTTCTGATATGAATCTAACTAAGAAATAATCCCGCTTCTGATGTTTAATACGCGATTACGTTTCTAGTTATGGCATTTTAAAATTTATTAATGTTCAAAGTTGATCGCAATTATATTGATTTGTCCCACTTCTGAATACATGTTTTGCGCCCTATCCAAATAAGAAATAATCCCGCTTCTGATGTTTAGTACGCGATTACGTTTTCGGCAATCGCACTTTCAAATTTAATGATGCTCAAAGGTAATCGCAATTTTGTCCCACTTCTGATATGAATCTAACTAAGAAATAATCCCGCTTCTGATGTTTAATACGCGATTACGTTTCTAGTTATAGCATTTTTAAATTTATTAATGTTCAAAGTTAATCGCAATTACATTGATTTGTCCCACTTCTGAATACATGTTTTGCGCCCTATCCAAATAAGAAATAATCCCGCTTCTGATGTTTAGTACGCGATTACGTTTTCGGCTATTATACTTTCAAATTTAATGATGTTCAAAGGTAATCGCAATTTTGTCCCACTTCTGATATGAATCTAACTAAGAAATAATCCCGCTTCTGATGTTTAATACGCGATTACGTTTCTAGTTATGGCATTTTCAAATTTATTAATGTTCAAAGTTGATCGCAATTATATTGATTTGTCCCACTTCTGAATACATTTTTTGCGCCCTATCCAAATAAGAAATAATCCCGCTTCTGATGTTTAGTACGCGATTACGTTTCTAGTTACAGCATTTTTAAATTTATTAATGTTCAAAGTTGATCGCAATTATATTGATTTGTCCCACTTCTGAATACATTTTTTGCGCCCTATCCAAATAAGAAATAATCCCGCTTCTGATGTTTAGTACGCGATTACGTTTTCGGCTATTATACTTTCAAATTTAATGATGTTCAAAGGTAATCGCAATTTTGTCCCACTTCTGATATGAATCTAACTAAGAAATAATCCCGCTTCTGATGTTTAATACGCTATTACGTTTCTAGTTATAGCATTTTTAAATTTATTAATGTTCAAAGTTGATCGCAATTATATTGATTTGTCCCACTTCTGAATACATTTTTTGCGCCCTATCCAAGTAAGAAATAATCCCGCTTCTGATGTTTAGTACGCGATTACGTTTTCGGCTATTATACTTTCAAATTTAATGATGTTCAAACGTAATCGCAATTTTGTCCCACTTCTGATATGAATCTAACTAAGAAATAATCCCGCTTCTGATGTTTAATACGCTATTACGTTTCTAGTTATAGCATTTTTAAATTTATTAATGTTCAAAGTTAATCGCAATTACATTGATTTGTCCCACTTCTGAATACATTTTTGCGCCCTATCCAAGTAAGAAATGATCCCACTTCTGATGCTTAGTACGCGATTACGTTTTCGGCTATTATACTTTCAAATTTAATGATGTTCAAAGGTAATCGCAATTTTGTCCCACTTCTGATATGAATCTAACTAAGAAATAATCCCGCTTCTGATGTCTAATACGCGATTACGTTTCTAGTTATGGCATTTTCAAATTTATTAATGTTCAAAGTTGATCGCAATTATATTGATTTGTCCCACTTCTGAATACATGTTTTGCGCCCTATCCAAATAAGAAATAATCCCGCTTCTGATGTTTAGTACGCGATTACGTTTTCGGCAATCGCACTTTCAAATTTAATGATGCTCAAAGGTAATCGCAATTTTGTCCCACTTCTGATATGAATCTAACTAAGAAATAATCCCGCTTCTGATGTTTAATACGCTATTACGTTTCTAGTTATAGCATTTTTAAATTTATTAATGTTCAAAGTTGATCGCAATTATATTGATTTGTCCCACTTCTGAATACATGTTTTGCGCCCTATCCAAATAAGAAATAATCCCGCTTCTGATGTTTAGTACGCGATTACGTTTTCGGCTATCGCACTTTCAAATTTAATGATGCTCAAAGGTAATCGCAATTTTGTCCCACTTCTGATATGAATCCAACTAAGAAATAATCCCGCTTCTGATGTTTAATACGCGATTAGGTTTCTAGTTATAGCATTTTCAAATTTCTTAATGTTCAAAGTTAATCGCAATTACATTGATTTGTCCCACTTCTGAATAAATTTTTTGCGCCCTATCCAAGTAAGAAATGATCGCGCTTCTGATGTTTAGTACGCGATTACGTTTTCGGCTATTGCACTTTCAAATTTAATGTTTTTTAAAATTAATCACAATTTTGTCCCACTTCTGATATGAATCAAACTAAGAAATTATCCCGCTTCTGATGTTTAGTACGCGATTACGTTTTCGACTATCCCACTTTAAAATTTAATGATGTTCAAAATTAATCGCAACTTTGTCCCACTTCTGATATGAATCAAACCAAGAAATTATCCCGCTTCTGATATTTAAAACGCGATTACGTTTCCGGCCACCAAACTTTTAAATTTAATGTTGTTCAATACTAACAGCAATTTTTCTGCTTTGTCCCACTTCTGATGTCAGTTGATTATGTTTTATCTAGCCACATAATTGTTTGCAATAGTTAATGTTAACGACCCCCGTGATAGTTTGAAAAATATTAAGAAATTTTCTTGAATTAATCCCACTTTTGATATTATTTCTTTTGTTAGCATGAACCCCGTGCTGGTAGAAAAAACGTTTCCTCAACTCAATGCAACTACTAGAATTTGTCCCACTTCTGATGACAGTTTACAAACGTAATATTGGTACTGAATCGTAGTTTAATGATTTTTGTTTTGCCTTGTAATAAATTCCAGCATTTTCGGACAAGCTCCTGGATGTAGCTTCCAGAATTTTCTACCAATTTAAAAAATCCCACTTCTGATAATAGTTTTTAACGTTCTATCTATTCGCAACAATTGATTTCGTTAATCTTTGATAAAACTTCTAGATCTAGCATTCATAGCAAAATTAATACAACACTACGTTAGACTCTAATAATTAGATTTTAAAACCATCCCACTTCTGATGTTATTTTTCCTAATTACATGCGACAAATTTTCCAGCCACTCTGATAAAGCAATGTTGACATAAACGGGCGACCTCAATGGACTTGACTTGTTTCTACATATCAGCACGTTAGTTTAAGGTTATCCCACTTCTGATATGAGTCATTTGGGTGTTTGTTGTCAATTAATTGCGGTTTTTTCGCCGCTTATCTGCCCCATATATCGCAGTTACCCCAACCAGGCGCCAACAACAGAAACCGCAAAAAACCATTCCCATGAAGACCATCAAACCAATCAGAATCTCGTACCATTTCAAACTTGACTGGGCACGTTCAATGTCTTCAGATAAAACAACAAAAAACTGTTGTTGCACAATCGCCGGTCAACGGTGAGGCCGGTAACAGTTACGTGAAGAAAATGGGACACTAGGAGGACCCCACCATTTCCTCACGAACCCGGAATCTAGTTGGGGGTCATTTCCGACGTTATTCAACTGTTTCGGGTAATATTTACAATAACCGGCGGCGCTGTATGCGTTGTATATTTAATCAAATTAAGGGAGAGAAAGAGACAAGATTAGGGGATGGACATGCGATTTTAAGGCACAGCAAATCGATTTGAGGGGGCTTCGCCCCCTAATTAATACACCGACGAAAATCGATGGTTAGTTGTAGTTTGAAAACAAACGAACCGCGATAATTGACATTTGAAATTGACCAAAACTAATGAAACGTCACTACGGTTGGGGGTTGAAATTTAAGATTCGAGGTGGCCATGGTAAGTTTTAACTAACTAGATTGGGTTAAAAACGCGGAATTTTCGATTTTTAACTTAACGATGAGAGCAATTTGACGACAATAACGACAATCACACGTTTCTACGCAAAACAGGACCGTTATCGACGAGTTTTTGCTATTTACAATCATTAAATCGAAATGACAGTTGAAAAAAACTTAACCTAAAAACTCTAAAATTTCGTTAATTCGATGTGTTAATGTTAAACTAACGTTATTGAATATTTAATTAGATCGTTACCTGTTCTGTTTTAATGTAACAGCCACGAAAAACAACACGAATTAAAACACAATCACCAACAAACGAGAGATAGCGCCATATTGGGAAAACGTCACGGCAACTTCATTCGTTGTATAGACACGGGAACTACTTCGAGAATTGAGTGACAATTATCGAAAATTAATTCATAAATACATAAAAACAATAGAAGAAGTCGCTTTTTTTATTAATAATAAAACTCGATTGTTTTTAGAAATTACTGTGGGGATTAGAATAAATTTTGTTAAATTATTGGTACCGTAACAAGATGTTTTGGATGAAGTTTGACGCATTAAGAAAACGTGGGAGCGACAAGGACGGAACGCAATTTGGTTGACGTCAGTAGCGGCGGAATTTTAATTTGACCTGGGATTTAATTTTCAAAGATTATTAATAGTTAAAAACAATCGTTAGGTAGTTAACTAAAATTTAATGAAACTGCAAACTTTGTTGATTACGTGTTTTTCCTCTAATTGTTGTAAACATTAATTTTCGACAAAAATCGGTTTGATACATAAATAGAAAATCAAAAACAATTGTTTGGCAATTTTTGTAGTTACAACGAAATTAAACCCTATGCATTTGTTGTCTGAAAAAAATTGAATTAGAATTTGAAACGTAATTGAATTTTGAAATTACCTTAACCCCAACATACTTAAGAAATGTTTGGAAAATTTCGAATCGGTGTTAGTGGCAAAATAATTGTGAATTTTCTCTTCATCTAGATGAGGTACATAAAAAAAGATATGCGCCATTTTCAATGCCACCGTTTCTTCATTCGACGTTATTTTCACACGCTGTAGATTTTCTGTGAACAAAAGAAAAACGAATCAATTGCACGTCACAATCTCAGTTTATGATGCTTGATGTTTTTTATTCATGTAAAGCAAAGTATTGCGCACTTCAATCAATTTTCAGGTTAATGCTACAGATGGAATGAGAAGCGTTTCACTTTTCGTTACGCCTACTTTTACATTGGTTTGCTCGTATTAAAGGTAAAACCTCATAGTTTAGAGACATTGAAGAAGTTTTAGTTCTCGTTACACTTTCATTTGGGCAAAATAATGGCGTTTCACTTTTCGTTACGTCTACTTTTACACTGATATCTTCAAATTATAAGCAAAATTCGATGATTTAGACAGAATAGAGTTATGATACGTTTCTTTACGCGTTGATTACTTCAAACTATTGGCAAAATCTCATGGGTTTGATAGCTTGGAGGCGTTTTACTTTTCGATATGCTTATTTTTACATTAATTTCTCCAAATTAGAAGCAAAATTTTATGACTCAGGCAGAGTAGAAAATTTTTACAATTCGTTACTATTTGAATACTTCAAATTACTGGCAATATTTGATAGTCTGAACAAAGTATAGACGTTTCATTTTTCGTTACGCCTCTTTTTACATTAAATTCTTAAAATTGCACGCAAAATTCGATGATTTAGACAGAGAAGAGGCGTTTCACTTTTCGTTAGGCCCACTTTTCCATTGTTTAGTTCGACTTATAGGTAAAATTCGCGTCGATTTCTTAACCATAAAATGCTTAAATTCATTTTCTTATACTAAATTTTTTTAAAAAAGCGATATTAACCTAGAAAAGGGTCTAATTGGGTCCTTAGACGATCCTGGATCACCTCGCAATTCTGTTTCGTTAATGTTAAAATCATGTCGACGACTTCCTCGCAAATTTCTTCTTCACACAACAAATCCGGAAGGCTACCCAACCATTCCTGGTACTTGGACGACCTAAATAATTTTAAAATTCAGTTAGAATTTCGAAAAACGAACAAACTTACTTGTCGAAAATTTGGGAATTTTTCAAAATGTTGAGGATTTCTGCACGTCGATTTCTTGGGGCGTTTTGGTAGAAAATGAGAGTTTTTTCCATAACTTCCCAAGTGTTAATCCCAAAATTATGCCAAACTTTTGGCCGTTTCAACAAAATTTCCTCCAGAATTAACAACAAATAGTTGACGTTATCGGGAGTTAAATGCCTCGATTTCACCAAAGAATCTGCAAATTTTTTTTAAATATTAAACTAAAAAAAATATTTGAAACTAACTGTTGATGTAAGTAGTGGCGGAAATGAGTTTATTTTTGCAATCTTGCGAAGAATTCAGGGATTTTAGGGCTAGAAACAAGTAAGCTATTAACAAATTTTCATCGACACATCTTGGATCCTCTTTGAGGGTAAAAACTTTCGAAATGTCCTTAAATAAAGGTTCCTGCTTTTGTCGTTTCTTTTGGCCATAAGGAAAATGAGTCATGAGATGGTCGAGGAACCTATCGCTTTCTTTGCAAGTGAAAACTCGAAACTGTAACAAAAAATCAAAAAGTGAGGTTAAATCGGATTAAAAACAGTCAAAAGTGAGGTTAAATCCGATCGAAAAAACAACCTACTCGGTTCGCTTCAGTGTATTTGCGCAGCAAATACAAAATGTTGACGATGCAACTCAAAATGGCGGCCGTTTCTTCACTCAAAATGGTGGCGTCTACAAAAATTATTAATAATCATTTAGCTAAAAAAAAAAAAAAAAATTTACCGCCAGTCTTTGTTAGAGCTTTGTCCGGAACAACTTCGAGCCAAGTTTCATATAGTAAAGGAACTAAAGTGACGATATGCATATTTAGGACGTTGCTATGCTCAACACTGGTGTTGTTACTTTCGTTAAAAAAATCGATAGAGCAATTTTCGAAAACTTCCGGATTGCCATAAATGGGTACAAAAGAAGAATCGCAAGCCTTCACGGTTTTAGCGCCATTTTCTCGCCTAAAACACCGAAATTAATCAACTTTTTACATAAATAAGAAATTAACCTCAAAACGGCGCCATTTTGATGATTCAACATGGCGTCGAGAATTCCGTATAATCGACTCAACACTTTAATTCTCCATCGAACACTGGTGAGTTTACTTCCTAAATTCAACGTTAACGTCCTTTCGAAACCCGAATCGTTGCGAATTTTCGAAATTAACGTTAAAAAATCGGGAAAAATTTTATCAGAATTTTTCGCTATCAAAAATGGCGCATGAATTAAAAGAGAATCGAGTAACAACAACGAATCGTCTTGGATATTGCGATTTATGTTAGTCATAGCGCATCGCAAATTCGTCGAAATATAATTGAAGAACGGGTCGAGTTTCGTGACAGTAACCTGAAACGTTTTTGATTAAAATTCGTGAAAATATACAAAATGGCGGATAATTACGTTTACTAGAATAGTGTTGATGAGTTTGACGCATGCGCGTCGCACTTTACGTTCTCTATCTTGAATCAAAACGCTAGCAGTTTGGATTATTGCCGATAGATGGTTGGAGATTACTTCAATCGAGTGGTTTTTAATCATGTCGCAGAGGTCGTTGCAAGCGCCGGTTTTAGCCGTTTCACTGTAATGCTTCAGTTTCGATAAGAGTTCCTAGAATTATAAACAACTTGAGACATCAATAAAAATTATCACAAATTTTCAAACAAAAACGCCATTTTGAGTCCGAAAATGACAGTTCTATAAAAATTAGAAATGATAATTAACAAAATTGTCTCGAGAAACGCAACTGCAAATGAGATACTTGACAACCATTTTGAATAAAGTGACAAGTAGCCATTTTGAATTTGATAAAGACAATTCTACGGTTGCTTCCTAGTGCTTGTCACGTGAACATTTGTTTTCAAATTGTATCATAAATAAAGATTGCCAACCTAACCAACTGAATCACTCTTTAACCTTACTTTTGACGATTTGGTTGACATTTTTGAGTAATTCTTAAATATAAAAACCTCCATTTTGTGTCTATTAATGAAAGTTTAACTAAAATTAATTTCTATAACAAAAAAATTTCTGTTAAGAACCGTCACAATGGTGACAGCCATTTTGAATAACGTGACAAGCACCCATATTAAATATAACAACGCCAACTTTATAGTTGTCTTCTCTACCTGAACATTTTGTTTTTTCCTGCTCAACAGTTCTCCTGCTTCCTTCTCTTTCAGTTGTTCATGGATAACGATCGGTTTCACTTTAAAAGTGGTATTGGTAACATTCAAACCTTTCGGTAAGAATTTAGTTTTCGAATTAATGTGCACTTTCGCCTTCTCCGACTTCAACTTCTTCTTATGTCTGTGATTCTTTCCCATTTTGCTCCAAAAACACGTGGAATTTAAATTTTCAGGTTAGAATCTAAAAAAATAAAATTACTCAACTGCCTTGAATTACCTGTAAAAACAAACGAGTTTTCACTTAAAAACCAACAAATTACCCGAGAGAATACCTAGAAACACTTAAATTTCACGAAAAACAACACGAAATCGAGCCAATCCGGCCCTGACTATTTTGTTTGGAATAGCAAAACACGACGTGAGCATGCGTTGAATTTTTCGATTTAGTAACTTCCGAGATTCCCCCAAATTAAAATCAACAACGGCGTGGCAACCTGTAAATTGACAGCTGTCAACATTAAAAACACGTCACTAAACAATCTGGTCCTCTTTTTGACGAAAATGAATTTTCTTCAATCAATTCCGACCCATATGGTTCGTTATTGTGGTTTTACCGCGTAATTGTTGATAATGTAATTGTAGGATTTCGAGGGTCAAGCTCGTGCTGAATTCTTGTCACGTCTCATCATATCGTTGTTTGGGTCAGTCGGTTTGATTTGGGGCTACCTCATTCAACAATTCTCCCAAACTGTTTATATTTTGGGTGCCGGTTTCATTTTGGCGTGTGTGGTGGGTATTTTCGTGAAATTTCTGCGTTTCATTTTTTTGTTTTAGTTAACTATTCCACCTTGGCCCATGTACCGAAAAAAATCATTGAATTGGCAACCGGCTAGAGATAGTGAGGGTAATATAATAAAGGATACCAGCAAAAAGGGGAAGAAAAAATAAGTTTCATTATTATTATTGTATTAAGGTAAAAATATTAAAAAATTAATTGCTATCTCGATTTAATTATCGTGATTATGATTGAAGAGTATCTAGAAACAACAAAATTGTTTTAAGCGAAAACTCGAAAATAATGTTAATTACCTTAATTTCGACGTTGAGTCCAGTTTTGAGTAATTTATCAGTTTTGACGGTGTTTTTAGTGATTTTTTTAACTTTAATATCGAGCCGGCTTCCACAATCGCGATTTCTACATCTATAAACTTTTCGATAAACAATCCGTTGTGCTGTTGCTAAACTCGATTTAACTCGCCATTTCGAATTGGTTTGTATTGAAAACTTTTCGACCCATTTGCTGCAAGTTGTGGCCCAATTCTCTTCGATTTCGCACCTCAATTTCGTTCGAATAACAACCTCGAAGTTGTTTATTGACGTAAAATTTTTCTCAACCAATTTACAATTAGAGTCGACTTCTTCGAAAATTGCTGCTAAAAAACCGTCATCATTCGACATAATTAGGTCAAATTAGCCCCATTTTCGCAGAAAACCCCAATTACCGAAAAAGTGAGGTTAGAAGCGCTACCTGGTTGCGAAACGCGGTACTACTTGACGCGGGACATTGGAATCTTTCACCAATTTTTTAATTTCAGGCAATTATTCGATTGATTTCCCTAAAATTGGTAGAATTTCCGCAAAATTTCGCGATTTTTGATAATTTCCAACTGAATTTGGCTGATTTTCGTCGCTTTATAACTGAATTAACAAGACGGCTGCGTTCATCAAACATCGATAAACGTCACGTTGTTTCTTTCACTCGCACTCGTTGCTCAAACAAAGACAATATCAGTGGCGGTTCGTCTCGATATTTCGACAGCTCATTCATTTTTAGTAGTGCTTTCGCAGGCGTTAGGTGTGGACGTGTCGTGTCGTAATTTTGCACAAAAATTTACGAGATTTCCAAAAAACGCAAGTGAACCCTTCGAAAATGTCGCAGGGCCACTCTGCGAACAAACGACAATCATCCAGACAGCTGGTAAGTTGATTTAATATCATACGACCGCGTCCATCTAGTCGCCATAGTGTGAATTATAAAACTCACGTAACTAAAATTGCGGCACACGAGTCGCCATGCCGAACGTTACGCGCTGCTCGGAGGGGGCAATTTTCACAATAAAAAAACAACAAATTAAAGAAAACTTTTTTTAAATTTAATTAAAGGTTGATGGACGTTTTAGGTTAGGAGGCGCGATCGTCAATTTGTTTACGTTCGGGTGTCGTGTTTTGTTTATATGGTCGCAACAGTGGTGGGGGAGGATTGATGTAAAGTCACACTTTCGATATCCAGGTGGCCCTGAAATTCGGAAAAAACTAAATTTTCGTGTCCCTGCGACTTAATCAAACAATTACGTCAATTAAATACTTTTTAAGCATTTAACGAGGGGGGATGAAGGGGCTAAAGCTATATACAGTGAGGGCGAGAAGGGCACAACTAATTCGCGTCACGTGATCATTTGTTGACGTCATGACGTTTCTCGTTCTGTCAAATTCTCAAACAAATGTACAGGATGTTCTTTAATCATCCGAATTTGACGTTTTGACTAATCGCGTCGACATACAGGCTGGTCCAAAAGTAACGTTTTCGAAAACTTTGATGTTACGTCACGCTTTTTGCGTCAAATTTTTGCAGGATATACAGGGGGTGATTAAAACTATAATTTAATAACCAATCAGGAGTGTTTTAATAATTGACTCCTCCCCTTCATATTGGTTACAAAACTACTACAAAAATAAGTCTCAGAACTACAAATTTCGTGATTTTTTCCTACCTTACTGTGACGTCAGCAGTTGGTCGATTAACAAAAGAGTTGTGAGACGACTTGATTGTGTTGTTGCATTGATGAAATAGGTGAGGGTCAAGGTTTTGTCTTTGAGACGGTTGTTTCGCCGCCTCCGGACCGCCGCCACCCCCGTTTGGACGTCGCTCTCGTCTCGCACGGGTCGGATTTTGTTATGTTGAGTTTTTTTTGCGTGTTTTGTATGGCGCTTGCGCCGCCGCCGGTCGTTTCTGTTATCGCCGCCGCCGCCACCGTTGTCGCGGATGGTCAGTATCCCAAGATGGCGCATGGGGGTGAAAAGCTTCATCGCGATCCCGATCGACGCAGTTACATTTCTCGCATGGTACGTTTCGTATTGTTTGTGATTTTTTTTTTTTTTATTGATGTTAGTTTGGGTTTGGCGGCGATGTGTTGGCGGCGTTGGCGATTCAGGACGCGTTATCTATTGATTTCCACCTGGTTACATGCAGTTATATCGATTTGGGGGGGCTTTGATGGATATTAGAAGACTTTTTGGAATTAATCAAAGTGGGATTTTGGACTAGAGAAAAATTTGGGGGTGGGTGTTAAGAAGAGGGAAAACGGGGGTTGGCAGCTACAGGTGATGAAAGAGAAGAGAACTCGACGTTTTTGGTACATTTTTTCTTTTGTTTTTGTGTCATTTCACCTTTTGTTAAGCATTTGCATTTTCTTTAAATAGTTTGACAATCTTTTTTTTTTTTACTAACAGTAAGCTCTAAATTAAGTGTGATACTGCCTGTACAATATATTAATGACACTTCTATGATCAACTTGACATCTGAATGTTTTTTAGAAAAAGTCAAAAATGATAGAAAATGGTTTCTGACAACTTTTGTGTCTTTTAAACAAAATTTGAGGTCGAATTTCCAAAATGTGACACGGCCTTAAAAATAGTTTTTTGATTTTACATATGACAGCTTTTCAATTAAGTGTGATACTGACTTTATGAAATATTAGTGGCACTCCTGTGATCAATTTGACACTGGAACTCTAATTAGAAAGAGACAGAAAACTCTAAAACTGTTTCTGCCATTTTTTGAACTCTCCAAACAAAAATTTTGAAACCGAATTTTCAAATTGTCATACGGCCTTAAGATGGTTTTCACATTTCACTGCTTGCAGCTTCTAAATTAAGTGTGATACCGACTTTATGAAATATTAGTGGCACTTTTGTGATCAATTTGACACTTGAACTCTAATTAGAAAGAGACAGAAAACTCGAAATCGATTTCTGCCATTTTTTGAACTTTCCAAACAAAAATTTTGAAACCGAATTTTTAAATTGTCATACGGCCTTAAGATGGTTTTCACATTTCACTGCTTGCAGCTTCTAAATTAAGTGTGATACCGACTTTATGAAATATTAGTGGCACTTTTGTGATCAATTTGACACTTGAACTCTAATTAGAAAGAGACAGAAAACTCGAAAACGGTTTCTGCCATTTTTTGAACTCTCCAAACAAAAATTTTGAAACCGAATTTTTAAATTGTCATACGGCCTTAAGATGGTTTTCACATTTCACTGCTTGCAGCTTCTAAATTAAGTGTGATACTGACTTTATGAAATATTAGTGGCGCTTTTGTGATCAATTTGACACTTGAACTCTAATTAGAAAGAGACAGAAAACTCGAAAACGATTTCTGCCATTTTTTGAACTCTCCAAACAAAAATTTTGAAACCGAATTTTCAAATTGTCATACGGCCTTAAGATAGTTTTCACATTTCACTGCTTGTAGCTTCTAAATTAAGTGTGATACTGACTTTATGAAACATTAGTGGCGCTTTTGTGATCAATTTGACACTTGAACTGTAATTAGAAGGAGACAGAAAACTCGAAAACGATTTCTGCCATTTTTTGAACTCTCCAAACAAAAATTTTGAAACCGAATTTTCAAATTGTCATACGACCTTAAGATGGTTTTCACATTTCACTGTTAGTAGCTTCTAAATTAAGTGTGATACTGACTTTATGAAATATTAGTGGCGCTTTTGTGATCAATTTGACACTTGAACTCTAATTAGAAAGAGACAGAAAACTCGAAAACGATTTCTGCCATTTTTTGAACTCTCCAAACAAAAATTTTGAAACCGAATTTTCAAATTGTCATACGGCCTTAAGATGGTTTTCACATTTCACTGTTAGTAGCTTCTAAATTAAGTGTGATACTGACTTTATGAAATATTAGTGGCGCTTTTGTGATCAATTTGACACTTGAACTGTAATTAGAAGGAGACAGAAAACTCGAAAACGATTTCTGCCATTTTTTGAACTCTCCAAACAAAAATTTTGAAACCGAATTTTCAAATTGTCATACGGCCTTAAGATAGTTTTCACATTTCACTGCTTGTAGCTTCTAAATTAAGTGTGATACTGACTTTATGAAACATTAGTGGCGCTTTTGTGATCAATTTGACACTTGAACTGTAATTAGAAGGAGACAGAAAACTCGAAAACGATTTCTGCCATTTTTTGAACTCTCCAAACAAAAATTTTGAAACCGAATTTTCAAATTGTCATACGGCCTTAAGATGGTTTTCACATTTCACTGTTAGTAGCTTCTAAATTAAGTGTGATACTGACTTTATGAAATATTAGTGGCGCTTTTGTGATCAATTTGACACTTGAACTCTAATTAGAAAGAGACAGAAAACTCGAAAACGATTTCTGCCATTTTTTGAACTCTCCAAACAAAAATTTTGAAACCGAATTTTCAAATTGTCATACGGCCTTAAGATAGTTTTCACATTTCACTGCTTGTAGCTTCTAAATTAAGTGTGATACTGACTTTATGAAACATTAGTGGCGCTTTTGTGATCAATTTGACACTTGAACTGTAATTAGAAGGAGACAGAAAACTCGAAAACGATTTCTGCCATTTTTTGAACTCTCCAAACAAAAATTTTGAAACCGAATTTTCAAATTGTCATACGGCCTTAAGATGGTTTTCACATTTCACTGTTAGTAGCTTCTAAATTAAGTGTGATACTGACTTTATGAAATATTAGTGGCACTTTTGTGATCAATTTGACACTTGAACTCTAATTAGAAAGAGACAGAAAACTCGAAAACGATTTCTGCCATTTTTTGAACTCTCCAAACAAAAATTTTGAAACCGAATTTTCAAATTGTCATACGACCTTAAGATGGTTTTCACATTTCACTGTTAGTAGCTTCTAAATTAAGTGTGATACTGACTTTATGAAATATTAGTGGCACTTTTGTGATCAATTTGACACTTGAACTCTAATTAGAAAGAGACAGAAAACTCGAAAACGATTTCTGCCATTTTTTGAACTCTCCAAACAAAAATTTTGAAACCGAATTTTCAAATTGTCATACGGCCTTAAGATGGTTTTCACATTTCACTGTTAGTAGCTTCTAAATTAAGTGTGATACTGACTTTATGAAATATTAGTGGCGCTTTTGTGATCAATTTGACACTTGAACTCTAATTAGAAAGAGACAGAAAACTCGAAAACGATTTCTGCCATTTTTTGAACTCTCCAAACAAAAATTTTGAAACCGAATTTTCAAATTGTCATACGGCCTTAAGATGGTTTTCACATTTCACTGTTAGTAGCTTCTAAATTAAGTGTGATACTGACTTTATGAAATATTAGTGGCACTTTTGTGATCAATTTGACACTTGAACTCTAATTAGAAAGAGACAGAAAACTCGAAAACGATTTCTGCCATTTTTTGAACTCTCCAAACAAAAATTTTGAAACCGAATTTTCAAATTGTCATACGGCCTTAAGATGGTTTTCACATTTCACTGTTAGTAGCTTCTAAATTAAGTGTGATACTGACGTTATGAAATATTAGTGGCACTTTTGTGATCAATTTGACACTTGAACTCTAATTAGAAAGAGACAGAAAACTCGAAAACGATTTCTGCCATTTTTTGAACTCTCCAAACAAAAATTTTGAAACCGAATTTTCAAATTGTCATACGGCCTTAAGATGGTTTTCACATTTCACTGTTAGTAGCTTCTAAATTAAGTGTGATACTGACTTTATGAAATATTAGTGGCGCTTTTGTGATCAATTTGACACTTGAACTCTAATTAGAAAGAGACAGAAAACTCTAAAACGATTTCTGCCATTTTTTGAACTCTCCAAACAAAAATTTTGAAACCGAATTTTCAAATTGTCATACGGCCTTAAGATAGTTTTCACATTTCACTGCTTGTAGCTTCTAAATTAAGTGTGATACTGACTTTATGAAACATTAGTGGCGCTTTTGTGATCAATTTGACACTTGAACTCTAATTAGAAAGAGACAGAAAACTCGAAAACGATTTCTGCCATTTTTTGAACTCTCCAAACAAAAATTTTGAAACCGAATTTTCAAATTGTCATACGGCCTTAAGATAGTTTTCACATTTCACTGCTTGTAGCTTCTAAATTAAGTGTGATACTGACTTTATGAAACATTAGTGGCGCTTTTGTGATCAATTTGACACTTGAACTGTAATTAGAAGGAGACAGAAAACTCGAAAACGATTTCTGCCATTTTTTGAACTTTCCAAACAAAAATTTTGAAACCGAATTTTCAAATTGTCATACGGCCTTAAGATGGTTTTCACATTTAACTGCTTGTAGCTTCTAAATTAAGTGTGATACTGACTTTATGAAATATTAGTGGCACTCCTGTGATCAATTTGACACTTGAACTCTAATTAGAAGAAGACAGAAAGCTCGAAAGCGGTTTCTGCCATTTTTAAACTTTCCAAACAAAAATTTTGAAACTGAATTTTCAAATTGTACTACGGCCTTAAGATGGTTTTCACATTTCACTGTTAGTAGCTTCTAAATTAAGTGTGATACTGACTTTATGAAACATTAGTGGCGCTTCTGTGATCAATTTGACATTTGAACTCTAATTAGAAAGAGACAGAAAACTCGACAACGATTTCTGCCATTCTTTGAACTCTCCAAACAAAAATTTTGAAACCGAATTTTCAAATTGTCATACGGCCTTAAGATGGTTTTCACATTTAACTGCTTGTAGCTTCTAAATTAAGTGTGATACTGACTTTATGAAACATTAGTGGCACTTTTGTGATCAATTTGACACTTGAACTCTAATTAGAAAGAGACAGAAAACTCGAAAACGATTTCTGCCATTTTTTGAACTCTCCAAACAAAAATTTTGAAACCGAATTTTTAAATTGTGATGCGGCCTTAAGATGGCTTTCACATGTTATTGGTAGTAGCTTCTAAATTAAGTGTGATACTGCCTGTAAAATGTAGTAATGGCACTTCTATGACCAATTTGACATCTCAATCTTTTTCTCTCTTTCTCTCTCTCTTCCTCTCTCGTCTTTCTTTCTCTCTTTCTTTATCATTCTCTCTTTTTCTTTTTCTTTTTTGCGTTTCAATGTGATTGGTAAACAGTTTCAAGACAATTGCTTCGATTTTAATCCGCGTACGTCGCTAGGTGCGCAGTGATGTGCTTACGTACATCGAAAATGGTTAACGTGACGCAACCAATCGAAATGTCCTTAAACCTGAAACATTCTCAACCCACCTACAGTTTCGATTTATCTAATTTGATGCTTTTAACAGCGGGAACGCAAACAGAAGAAACTCTATTCGGAAGATTGGGCTTTGGGCGATGAAGACATCGAAGGTAGACGTTCGTTCAATCTCCAAGAGAAACTGGAGAATCCTCTTTTCGCCACCCACAACATAGTCAAAGAGATGCACGGTAGCGAACTGAACGTCGCCTATCTACAAAAATACGGTTTCAACACGCCATTGTTGTTCAAAGAAAAATCCGGATTAGGTCTTCGTGTACCCACCTCGAATTTTACAATAAACGACGTAAGGATGTGCGTCGGTTCCAGACGCGTACTCGACGTCATGGACGTCAACACGCAAAAAAACAGCGAAATGTCAATGAAAGAATGGCAGAAATATTACGAAGATCCCGACAAAGATAAATTGTTGAACGTTATCTCTTTGGAATTTTCACATACGAAACTCGAGAATTACGTTCAGAGTCCAACAGTTGTCAGGTTGGTAGTTCCGAAAAGTTTCAATCGTTTCGAGCCAGATTTCGCTGCGACTCGGTTGCGTTTTAGCAACGTTTTGCAGCGACATCTGTTGGTAACGTTTCGAAATTTCGTACAGTTTTCTGTAATTTTTTTGAAATAATCGTTTTTCGACAGACAAGTGGATTGGGTGGATTGCGTGTGGCCGCGTCATCTCAAAGAGAGTCAAACTGAAGCGACGAACCTTCTCGAAGACATGAAATATCCGAAAGTTCAAAAATATTGTCTGATGTCGGTCAAAGGTTGTTATACCGATTTCCATGTGGATTTCGGCGGTACATCGGTTTGGTACCATATCCTAAGGGGTTGTAAAGTTTTCTGGTTGATACCACCGACCGAAAACAATTTGGCATTGTACGAACGTTGGGTGTTGTCCGGCAAACAGTCGGATATTTTCTTCGGTGATACAGTCGATAAATGTGCCAGGATCATGTTGACTGAAGGCAACACGTTTTTCATACCGACGGGTTGGATACATGCCGTTTATACGCCGGTCGATTCGTTGGTATTCGGCGGGAATTTTTTGCATTCGTACGGTATCGATAAACAATTGAAGATCGCACATGTCGAAGATACTACTAAGGTACCGCAAAAATTTCGTTATCCTTTCTTTACGGAAATGTTGTGGTACGTTTTGGAGCGGTACGTTTTTTGTCTTTTGGGACATTCTCATCTGACGACCGGACATGATGTTGGTGTTCCACCTGACCGGCCGCATATCCATTTGACACAAGCTGAACTGCATGGGTTGAAGGTAATAATTGGGATTTTGATGTGGGACGTTATTGAAAAATGATGTAAGTGTTAGTGTTGGAAAAATTCACGAGATGTCGCTACTTGTATTGCATGATTTCAAGACATTTCAAGAGATTTTGCTTGTTTTTATGGTATACCTAAAGTTTCTTTCAGATTTTATGAATTATTACGCATCATAACACAATTTTTGAGATGATTCAACATCCTTTACTTGAGATTTCAAAAGTTACACAAAATTTAATTTTTGTTAGCAATATTTGACAAAATTACTTGAAATTTCACCAAATTTTGCGGAATCAAAAATTCTAACGCTATTGGGTTGTTTCCAGGAAATAGTCATGTACCTCCACATGCTCCCCGCCAATAAGAAGAATGTCCCGGACTTGATACGAGATCCAATTTCTCTCATCCAAGATGTAAGAACATTAATCGGACTCCACAGACAAGACAGTCGCGAATTGGCAATAACCGGCCGCCCCATATTGAACGTCCCCGAAGACCACGAACACCGAACCAAAATGATGTACTCGAGAGGACCTTACGTGAAAAACAACGGAATCCGAGCACCCAAAGGTTCCGGTTTCAAAGGACCTAAAGCGGGGCCGGGCGACAAAGGCGGTCCCCGCCGTCGACGCACCAGGTAAATTTAATTTTTTTTTTCCCAAAAAGACACAAAAATTTTCATATCCCCCAATGCAGATGTAAAAAGTGCGAGGCGTGCCAAAGAAGCGACTGCGGCGAGTGCAGTTTCTGTTTGGATATGGTCAAGTTCGGAGGGCCCGGCAGGGCCAAACAGACCTGCAACATGCGACAATGCCTTCAACCGATGCTGCCTGTTACCGCTGCCTGTATCCATTGCGGTCTCGATGGATGGAACCAAACGCCGGTGACGCCACTACAAAAAGGACCGCAACGCTGCGAGAGCGCCAGCAACTTGATGGAGTGTTCCGTGAGTTGAATCCGTAAACGGAATTTTGAGACAGTTTCGAAAAAATTCCGCAAGGTTTTTCCAAAAATCGGACGAAACCAGCGCCCTCTGTGTTGTATTGAATGAAAATACGGCGCCAGCGCCCTCTCATTTTCAAATGAGACAGTAGCTCCCTCTTGAGGCTGTTATCGGAACTACTAAACCAGCGCACACTTTCAACTTTGGTTTTGAAACGTTAGAATTTTTTTAAAATTTTATTTTAACTCTGGAAATGCGACACTAGCGCCCTCTCTTTCTTTTGAGATGCTTCAGTGGCGCCCTCTGAAGCGTTTTTTCGGAATTTTGGAAATACGACGTTAGAATTTTCTCAAATTTTCTTTTGTAAGTCTGGAAACACGACACTAGCGCCCTCTTTGTTTTTTTTAGTGTTAAAGTTTGACACTGTCGCCCTTTTAAGTTTCTTTAGCGCTTTGAACCTTTTTTTGTAAATCTGAAAATACGACATTAGCGCCATCTCTTTTTTAATTAATAGATGCGAAGGTGGCTCCGTCTAAAATGCTGCACTTTCAACCCAAGTTTTTTATTAGAAATAAAAGTTTTTTCTGAACTTTAAAATGCGTCACTAGCGCCCTCCAACTTTTTTTGTAATAATTGAAATGTGACAGTAGCGCCTTCTTGAGGCATTTTCCGGAAGTATTGAAATACTACAGCAGCGCACTTTCAACTTTGGTTCATTTTAAGTCTGAAATTACGACACTGGCGCCCTCTCTGTTCTTTGAGGTGCATCAGTGGCGCCCTCTGAAGCGTTTTTTCGGAAGTCTGGAAATACGACGTTAGAATTTTCTCAAATTTTCTTTTGTAAGTTTGGACATACGACACTAGCGCCCTCTTAGTTTTTTTTTAGTGTTAAAGTTTGACACTGTCGTACTTTTAAGTTTCTTTAGCGCTTTGAACCTTCTTTTGTAAATCTGAAAATACGACATTAGCGCCATCTCTTTTTTTAATTCATAAATGCGAAGGTGGCTCCGTCTAAGATGCTGCACTTTCAACCCAAGTTTTTTATTAGAAATAAAAGTTTTTTCTAAACTTTAAAATGCGACACTAGCGCCTTCCAACTTTTTTTGTAGTAATTGAAATGTGACAGTAGCGCCCTCCTGAGACTTTTTTCGGAAGTATGGAAATACTACAGTAGCGCACTTTCAACTTTGGTTCATTTTAAGTCTGAAATTACGACACTAGCGCTCTCTCTGTCTTTTGAGGTGCGTCAGTGGCGCCCTCTGAAGCGTTTTTTCGGAAGTCTGAAAATACGACGTTAGAATTTCCTCAAATTTTCTTTTGTAAATCTGGAAATACAACACTAGCGCCCTCTTTGTTTTTTTTTTAGTGTTAAAGTTTGACACTGTCGCCCTTTTAAGTTTCTTTAGCGCTTTGAACCTTCTTTTGTAAATTTGAAAATACGACATTAGCGCCATCTCTTTTTTTAATTCGTAAATGTGAAGGTGGCTCCCTCTAAAGTGCTGCACTTTCAACACAAGTTTTTTATCTAGAATCAAAAGTTTTTTCTAAACTTTAAAATGCGACACTAGCGCCGTCCAACTTTTTTTTTAGTAATTAAGATGTGGCAATAGCGCCCTCTTGAGGCTTTTTCGGAAGTATGGAAATACTACAGCAGCGCACTTTCAACTTTGGTTCATTTTAAGTCTGAAATTAAGACACTAGCGCCCTCTCTGTCTTTTGAGGTGCGTCAGTGGCGCCCTCTGTCTGGAAATACGACGTTAGAATTTTCTCAAATTTTCTTTTGTAAGTCTGGAAATACGACACTAGCGCCCTCTTCGATTTTTTTTAGTGTTAAACCTTGACACTGACGCTCTTTTAAGTTTCTTCAGCGCTTTGAACCTTCTTTTGTAAATCTGAAAATACGACATTAGCGCCATCTCTTTTTTTATTTCATAAGTGCGAAGGTGGCTCCGTCTAAAATGCTACACTTTCAACCCAAGTTTTTTATTAGAAACACAAAAGTTTTTTCTGAACTTTAAAATGCGACACTAGCGCCCTCCAACTTTTTTTGTAATAATTGAAATGTGACAGTAGCGCCCTCTAAATTTTGTTTTATAAATTTCTGAACCGTTTTTCGTTGCAGGTATGTTACGAGATCGCCCATCCCGTTTGCATCCAGCGTCTCTGTCCGGACTTCAGCGGTTACATGAACGAGGATATGCCCAACTCGTGGGAGTGTCCCATGTGTTGTAAATTGGGCAAAAACACCGATTACCGACCTCGTCATTTTAGGGCACGTCAAAAATCGTCGGACATGCGTCGCATGTCGATAAGTTCGGACGCTTCCAGCGCTTTCGACAACAAAGTCCATCAAGAACATTATTCGGATTCGGGCAGTGACAACGACAATAAAGAAAAAGACTTGTTACCGATCAAAAAGCGACGCAGCAGCGAAGGGGGTGAAGCCGAAACCAAAACCCAATCAACAGACCAACCCCGAAAAACGGCATTTCGCATGCAGTTAGCCCAACAAATTGCCAGTAATTCGACTAAAATGTTGAAAAAACCCATGGTGGTCGTCCGACCCGCTCCGCTGTTAATGAATCCTGTTTTACCGACAAATAATTTAGCGTTGGATAAACGTTGCGCTTTGAACATTTTCAAATTTTTAACACCGAAAGACTTGTTGACTTGCTCGTTAGTTTGTAAAACTTGGGCCAGTTACACAATCGATCCGGCGTTGTGGCGTTTAATGCAATTCACACGTAAACATATTTCGAGCGATATTCTCAAAGGTATCGTGAGACGACAACCCGAAATTTTACGTCTCGATTGGTGTCACATTAACAAATTTCAATTGCCTTGGCTCATCCAACGTTTGAGCAATTTGAAAGAATTAAGTTTAGTCAGTGTGAACGTGAAAACGGCAATTTCGTTGCGTTCGAATTATTCGGCGGTTTTGCAACATTTAGATTTGAGTTTTATTTCGGACTTCAACGATGCCGCTTTACGTGAAATTTTAGGTCCTAATAACGATTCGCGTCGTGGTCTCGCAGATGAGAAGATGCGTTTTCGTAATTTGAGAACGTTGAAACTTGCAGGTAACGATATTACCGATATAGCGATGCGTTACGTTACGCAATATTTGCCGCATTTGCAACATTTGAGTTTGAGTTTGTGTCCGAGAATTTCGGATGCCGGTATAGCGCAATTGACGACGAAACCGGCAACTACTTTGACCACTTTAGTCAGTTTAGATTTGAGCCATTCGAAATTGGTCACTGAAAATAGTTTGGAACATTTATCGAAATGCGAAGGGTTAGTACGGTTGGATTGTAGACATTCTTTGCAGATTTCTACACAAGCTCTCATCAAATTTGCAGCGAAAAGTGATAAAGACTTGCAAGTTAGAGATATTAAGTTGGTTGATAAGAGACTGAAAGTGCAATGAAGGTGATTTCGTTTATTGTGATGTAATACGTAAGATTTATAAGTTCGGTTTATTTATTCGTTTTTTGAGTTTAGATTCGATGAGTTGTATTGCGTGTTTACGTGTTCTTCTTATGTGAATTCTGTACGTGGACGAGTGCTTGCAAAATTTTAGTTAAATCCATACATTTTCTGTGCAATTAGATGCACAAATCATGTACATAGTATTACCCATTACGGTATTTCGATGCATATATTATTTGTAACAATAGCGAAATACAATTTTTATATTTATTCTCTTTGATTTCGCATTCAAACCACCCGCACTAGATCCTCATTCCTTTTCCATGAGCCTAAACTTGTAACTTTAAAAAAATCATGCAACCGACGACCTCTTATCCCGATACAAGACGCATTTTACTCCTGCTACCAGGATCACATGAGAGCGAGGAGGTCTACGACGGACGCAAGACCAAACTTCAACAAAACTTCATTGTAAATTTCACTCTTGCTATCAGGATCGCATAAGAGCGAAGAGGTCATTGACGTGCAAAATAGAATCTCGTCTTGAAAAATGATCATAGCCAATTTTACTCCTGCTACCAGGATCATATGAGAGCGAGGAGGTCTCCGACGATCGCAAGACCAAACTTCAACAAAACTTCATTGTAAATTTCACTCTTGCTATCAGGATCGCATAAGAGCGAGGAGGTCATTGACGTGCAAAATAGAATCTCGTCTTGAAAAATGATCATAGCCAATTTTACTCCTGCTACCAGGATCACATGAGAGCGAGGAGGTCTACGACGGACGCAAGACCAAACTTCAACAAAACTTCATTGTAAATTTCACTCTTGCTATCAGGATCGCATAAGAGCGAGGAGGTCATTGACGTGCAAAATAGAATCTCGTCTTGAAAAATGATCATAGCCAATTTTACTCCTGCTACCAGGATCATATGAGAGCGAGGAGGTCTCCGACGATCGCAAGACCAAATTTCAACAAAACTTCATTGTAAATTTCACTCTTGCTATCAGGATCGCATAAGAGCGAGGAGGTCATTGACGTGCAAAATAGAATCTCGTCTTGAAAAATGATCATAGCCAATTTTACTCCTGCTACCAGGATCACATGAGAGCGAGGAGGTCTACGACGATCGCAAGACCAAATTTCAACAAAACTTCATTGTAAATTTCACTCTTGCTATCAGGATCGCATAAGAGCGAGGAGGTCATTGACGTGCAAAATAGAATCTCGTCTTGAAAAATGATCATAGCCAATTTTACTCCTGCTACCAGGATCACATGAGAGCGAGGAGGTCTACGACGGACGCAAGACCAAACTTCAACAAAACTTCATTGTAAATTTCACTCTTGCTATCAGGATCGCATAAGAGCGAAGAGGTCATTGACGTGCAAAATAGAATCTCGTCTTGAAAAATGATCATAGCCAATTTTACTCCTGCTACCAGGATCATATGAGAGCGAGGAGGTCTACGACGGACGCAAGACCAAACTTCAACAAAACTTCATTGTAAATTTCACTCTTGCTATCAGGATCGCATAAGAGCGAAGAGGTCATTGACGTGCAAAATAGAATCTCGTCTTGAAAAATGATCATAGCCAATTTTACTCCTGCTACCAGGATCATATGAGAGCGAGGAGGTCTCCGACGATCGCAAGACCAAATTTCAACAAAACTTCATTGTAAATTTCACTCTTGCTATCAGGATCGCATAAGAGCGAGGAGGTCATTGACGTGCAAAATAGAATCTCGTCTTGAAAAATGATCATAGCCAATTTTACTCCTGCTACCAGGATCACATGAGAGCGAGGAGGTCTACGACGATCGCAAGACCAAATTTCAACAAAACTTCATTGTAAATTTCACTCTTGCTATCAGGATCGCATAAGAGCGAGGAGGTCATTGACGTGCAAAATAGAATCTCGTCTTGAAAAATGATCATAGCCAATTTTACTCCTGCTACCAGGATCATATGAGAGCGAGGAGGTCTACGACGGACGCAAGACCAAACTTCAACAAAACTTCATTGTAAATTTCACTCTTGCTATCAGGATCGCATAAGAGCGAAGAGGTCATTGACGTGCAAAATAGAATCTCGTCTTGAAAAATGATCATAGCCAATTTTACTCCTGCTACCAGGATCATATGAGAGCGAGGAGGTCTCCGACGATCGCAAGACCAAATTTCAACAAAACTTCATTGTAAATTTCACTCTTGCTATCAGGATCGCATAAGAGCGAGGAGGTCATTGACGTGCAAAATAGAATCTCGTCTTGAAAAATGATCATAGCCAATTTTACTCCTGCTACCAGGATCATATGAGAGCGAGGAGGTCTCCGACGATCGCAAGACCAAATTTCAACAAAACTTCATTGTAAATTTCACTCTTGCTATCAGGATCGCATAAGAGCGAGGAGGTCATTGACGTGCAAAATAGAATCTCGTCTTGAAAAATGATCATAGCCAATTTTACTCCTGCTACCAGGATCACATGAGAGCGAGGAGGTCTACGACGGACGCAAGACCAAACTTCAACAAAACTTCATTGTAAATTTCACTCTTGCTATCAGGATCGCATAAGAGCGAAGAGGTCATTGACGTGCAAAATAGAATCTCGTCTTGAAAAATGATCATAGCCAATTTTACTCCTGCTACCAGGATCATATGAGAGCGAGGAGGTCTCCGACGATCGCAAGACCAAATTTCAACAAAACTTCATTGTAAATTTCACTCTTGCTATCAGGATCGCATAAGAGC